>VXAY01003669.1:5753-23167 GCA_013399855.1 Oxyruncus cristatus | reverse complement strand
TCCTGCCGCCCCCCCGGAACGCGGCGGCCGCCGCCTCCCACCTCGGCCCGCCCGGCCCGGCCGCCCCCGGCGCGGGCTTGGGCCTCCCCAAGCCAAAGAAGAGGACGGAGCCGGTGCGGATCGCGGCGCCCGAGCTGCACAAGGGAGATGTGAGTATGGAGCAAATCCCCACCCTCCTCGAGCCCTTCGGGGGTCAGACATCCCTCCACCGCCGTGGGTCTCTTTCCCTCGCTCTCTCCCACCGTAACACACCGAGACCTATTGTTGCGGCATCCACGGGGAGGGTTGTCCTGGCTGCCTGCCCTAATCCTAAAGCGCTTTGCAGAATTAAACTGATATAGAAACCTTATTTATAATCATAATGCAGCAAAACCCAGATTATCTGCACCCTTCTTTACTGTTGGAGTTAATGAGTTGACGGTGTGGAGCTGCAGGGCCTTGTAGCCCAGAAAAGTCTCTCTTGCCTGCTGTGCAGTTGATAGGTTTTCCTGTCAATTTATTGCTTATTTATCTAAAGGCTTCAGATAACTTCTAGACTTTTAGGTGACCATTTAGGTGACGGGGCTCCTGAATCCGGACAGTGAGAGCAGGGAAAGCTTCCATTACACCACGTTACCCAGAGCCTCATCCAACCTCGGTGAACACTTCCAGGGATAGGGCAGCCACAGCTTCTCTGGGCAACCCGTGCCAGGGCTTCACCACCCTGGCAGCCAAAAATTTCATCCCAGTATCCTAATCTAAACCAGCACGTGGAATCCCAAAGTGGTTTGGGTTGGAAGGGACCTTAAAGCTCATCCCATCCCACCCTCTGCCATGGGCAGGGCCACCTTCCACTCGCCTAGGTTGCCCAGAGTCCTGTCCAGCCTCACACGGAGGTGACAGTGGTGTTCCTGGTTCTGGTGTGACAGGAGCACCTGTGGCTGTAGGAGGAGCTGAACTGGAAGCTTGGAGTCATTTCCCTGGGGATAGGTGGCTTGAGGAAGAGGCTTGACTGTGCATTTATAAACAGTGTCCACTAATAGTGGTCTGACAGAACTCTGGGGTAGCCCAGATAAAATCAGCACTGTTGCTTTGCTGGGAGAATCTGTGGTGTCACACAGGGAGAGGGGGGGAAAACACAGGCTCCCCAGCCTTCCCTGATCCACACTCTGCTCCCAGTAACCATCCCAGTATGGCAAATTCCAGAGCCAGAGCTCCCCGTGCTGTGGCTGCCAGAGGCACACCGGGCAGTGGGACACAGAGCTCAGCCTTTGGGGCCTTGGGATGAGGGATATACTGGTCCCTCATACCCACTTCTTGCTTACTCACCTCCTTGCAGCTCTGTGGTGTGATTCCAGACAGCTGGAATGAACAGGGATTTGTTACTCCACACTCCAGTGTGTGGGCTCTGACCACAAATCCCAGAGGGTCCGTGATGTCGAGTGAGTGAATGACATTGAAGAGACAAAAAGTACCTTAAACTGGAACTTGGGATTCCTGGAAGTCCCTGGGCCTGTGACTAACATCCTTGGTTGTTCCCTCTTTCTCCTTAAAACCCCTTCCATCCCTGTAGTTCACCCCATGGAGATGCTCCAAGGCGGCTGCAGTGTCTCCTCTCTCCCAAACCAACACGTGGGTTTATGGTCTCTCCTGACTCCTTTTATTTACACACGTTCCTTGTCTTTCCCTGGTTTATGATTTAGGGACAAACTGGTACAAGCCCTCGATTCCTGTCGCCTCTTCCAAGTCCTCTGTGAAGCCATGAAGCCATAAAGATATTGAGGGCCTTTTCTGATGCCAACCAGGCTTTCCACTCAGATTTTAACTGGATATTTACCAGTTCCAACGTTATTGGGAACCATTCCCTGTGTCCCTGCAGTGAATTTTACACCCTTTGTGTGATCTGTGCTTCAGTAACTCCATTATTGTTTGTCCCTCTGAAGGAGAGCCCTGACCTGTTGCTGTGCCCGTGGAGTTCTTTCCTTGTGTTTATTTTCCTGGGATTTACTAATAATACTTTTTTAGTTTAGTATCTCAGGTTTTGCTGAGCTCTGATTTTCTCTCTCAGTCAGATTCAGAGGAGGATGAACCAGCAAAGAAGAAAAATACTCTTCAGGTAAATACCGAGGGCACTCAATTAAACAAGTATCATTGGAAGAAGTGTTTGACTGTGACCAATCTTGGTCTTGTGGTCATGTGAATCAGCCACTCTGAGCAGCTTGTGTGGCTTTAGGGATATTCCTGAAATCCTGTGGGGCGTCAAGTCCCTTTTTTGGGCAATTTAAGTCTTGGAGAAAGAGGCATCAACTGGGAACTGGACAGATATTCGCCAGTACCACGTTTCCCTTCAAAGTGCCTCCGGCCTTTTGTGCAGCGTGTTCAGGGTGGCCGAGTGTTGGGAAACCCGTGAATGTTGTAAGAATTGGGGGGGATAATCAGCAGGTAATCAGGAAAAGTGAATAGTCTCACTCTTTTCTCTTATTCCTGTGATCCACTTGTCCCGCACGGACCTCCCCAGGGACGCGGCGAGGGCTCCGGCTTGTCCGCTCTGCTTCCTCAGCCCAAAAATCTGACAGTGAAAGAGACCAACCGGTTACTGCTGCCCTACGCCTTCTCGAGGAAGGCGGGAGAGAACTCCGACTCCAAGCCTGCCAAGGCCCCGACCTCTTCCTCCTCCAAAGCCAAGCCCGTGGCCAAGCCGGCCGTGCCCACGACTCCGTCCCCGTCGGCCATCAAAGCCGCGGCCAAGAGCGCGGCGCTGCAGGTAACCAAGCAGATCACGCAGGAGGAGGAGGACAGCGACGAGGAGCTGGAGCCAGAGAACTACTTCTCCTTGTCCGACAGGAGCGAGCCCAGCGCCGCGGGCGCCGAGCCCTACCTGTACCCCGGCACGGTGGGCGCGGAGGACCCACCGCCCGGCACCGAGCCCGAGCCCCAGTTCCAGGACGCGGCCGCTAACGCCCCTCTGGAGTTCAAGACGGGCGCGGGCTCGAGTGGGGCTCAGCACAGCTGGGCACCCAAACCCGGCGAGGACTACGGCAGCCACCCCTACGGCCAGTTCCCCCCCGCCTACGGCGAGCCCGGCGGCTACTACCAGGTGGGTTCTCTGGCTGGAGGAAGGGAGGGGCTCTGGACACACTTGGGTGAGGGGCTCGAGTTACTTGCTGGAGCAGCTGCCCCTGGGAATCCAGCCTGTGTGAGATACGTGGGACATGGAGCAGGGATTCCAAACCTCTGTGACCTGGCCAGTACGTGGAACAGGGAATCCAGCCTGTGTGACCTGGCCAGTACATGGAATAGGGAATCCAACCTGTGTGACCTGGCCAGTACATGGAATAGGGAATCCAGCCTGTGTGAGCTGGATGGGACACAGAGTAGGAATCCAACCTGGGACACGAAGCAGGGAATCCAGCGTAGCTGGGACATAGAGTAGAGACATGGAGCGGGGAAACCAACCCATGTGAGTGGCCAGGACACAGAGCAGGGAATCCAGCCCATGTGAGATATGTGGGACATGGAGTAGGGAATCCAGCCCATGTGAGATATGTGGGACATGGAGTAGGGAATCCAGCCTTTGTGAACTGACCAGGACACAGAGCAGGAAATTCCATCCTTTGTGAACTGGCCAGAACTCAAAGCAGGGAGCCACAGCACTGGGCACGAGGGGGGTTCCTGTGGCACAAGAGCTGCAGGTGTTCTTTGCTGGACAGATGTTGGACAGCTGCACTCCTGTGAAAATGTCCCTGGTGTAAGGGTGCAGAGTTGGGGCTCACCAGAGCTGGTGTTTGAGCCCACGTTGTTTCTAGAAATTCGTAAAATCACAGACTGGTTTGAGTTCAAAGGGACTTTAAAGCCCATCTCGTTCCACCCCCTACCACAGGCAGGGACACCTTCCACTAGCCCAGGTTGCTCCAAGCCCCCTCCAACCTGGCCTTGGACGCTTCCAGGGACGGGGCAGCCACAGCTTCTCTGGGCAACCTGTGCCAAGGCCTTATCACCCTGACAGGGAACAATTTCTTCCCAATATCCCATCTAACCCTGCCCTCTGGCAGTGGGAAGCTGTTCCCCCGTGTCCTGTTACTCCAGGCTGTTGTGAGAAGCCCCTCAAACCATTTGTTGGTTTGTACCTCTGATGAAATCCCTTGGGGTGAAAAAGCAGCAGCCCATGGGCAGGATCCCTCCTGCTTCACTCTCGTGACAAACTGGCTTCCCTTTTCCTGCCAGGATTACTACAGCAGCGGGTACTACCCGGAGGTGGAACCGGCCCAGGCACCGCCGCAGGAGACGAGCACCGACTCCTCCTTCATCGACGACGAAGCGGTTGGCACTTTGTCTGTCCTGCTGTGGAATTTGGCTTTGAGCTCCCCCAGAACACAGGACCCCTTTGGCAGCCACGGTCCTGCCCCCACAGCACGTCCTGTGCTTCCTCTGGGTTGGGCCGGGTGGTTGTTCCGTGGGGTCTCGTGCTGTGGTGTGGACATGTGAGTCCTTCCCACAGTCTGCTGAGCTCCTGCTCCAGCCAGGTCTGCAGGCTTGATGAGAATAGAATTGATTGTTGGGGTTGGAAAAGCCTTCCAAGATCACGGAGTCCAGCTGTTCCCCTGGCACTGCCAAGGCCACCAGTAAACCCAGTCTCGATGTGCCACATCCACGTGGCTGTTAGATTCCTCCAGGGATGGTGACTCCACCACTGCCCTGGGCAGCTTGTGCCAGGGCTGGACAACTCTTTGAGTGTAGGAGTTTTCCCTACATCCAACCTGAACCTCCCCTGGCACAACTTGAGGCTGTTTCCTCTCATCCTGTCCCTTGTTCCCTGGGAGCAGAGCTTGACCCCCACGTGGCTCCCCCCTCCTGTCAGGGAATTGTAGAGAGTGAGAACATCCCCCTGAGCTGCTGTTTCCCCAGGCTGAGCCCTCCCAGCTCCCTCAGCCACACCTCAGAAGTTCCCCAGACCCTTCTTTTGCTCCAGACCCTTCCCCACCCCCATTCCCTTCTCTGGACTCGCTCCAGGCCTTCAACATCTTTCTTGTCATGAGGGGCCCAAAACTGATCTCAGGACTTGAGATGGGGCCTCATCAGTGCCCAGTGTGGGGACAGTCACTGCCCATGGTACCAGCCAGGTGCCTCCCTGGCTTTTCAAACAGGAGACTCGGGACTCCAGAGTCCTGAGCAAGGCTGGAAGCAGGAATAAATGCCTGTTTTCTGCATAGGAAAATGAAATGATAACCTTCATGCTAAGCAGCTTTAGATACTCCGATCTAGAGCAAAGCAGAAATCTCCTGAAGATAAAAATCCTGTCTGGAAACCTGTTTGTTGCTGTGCCTTGTCCCTCCCTGCGGGGAGCAGGGGCTGAGCCCCTCGGCCTTGTGTCGGGGTGTGATGGGTGGGTGTAATTCCAGCTGTTCTGTTCTTCCTTCAGTTCAAGCGTCTGCAAGGCAAGCGGAATCGTGGGAGGGAGGAGATCAACTTCGTGGATATCAAAGGTGATGACCAGCTGAGCGGGGCCCAGCAGTGGCTCACCAAGTCCCTGACAGAGGAGAAGACCATGAAGTCCTTCAGCAAGGTGGGGTGGAGGGCTGGGGTTGGGACCTCTGCTCAGTGCCCAAATCGGCCCCAGCTGGAGCTGTGTTGGATGCTGGGCAGTCACCAGGGTGGGGACAAGGGGCCCTAATAAATGGTGACGTGAGAGATCAGGAGAACTTAGAACATGGTGTGTGGGTGGTGAGGACCAGCCAGGAACTGCTTCAGACGAAGGAATCTGCCATTTAATAGGGAACAAATGGTGCCTGGGATGGCTGTGTGCAGGCCCTGGCTTTGGTCTGCTGTCCAGCAGTGTCTCTCCAGGCTGAACACTTCACCTCTTTTGCTTTCCAGAAAAAAGGAGATCAGCCCACAGGACAGCAAAGGAGAAAACACCAGATCACCTACCTGATCCATCAGGTGAGTGGCTTCCCCTGGTGTGGGAGCCAATCCAGGTGGAATTTCAAGGCTTGGCAGCACAAGGCCAGGGTGGTGGAGCTGCTGTTCCAGCAGCTGGGGACCAGGGGATGTCCCTGGGAATACCCTGAGCCCTGGGTGAGACCCACAGTGGGACCAGACCAGGGGCTGTCTGAGCCCTGGGTGGGATGTGCCATGGCTCCAGTGGGGCCAGAGGTGTGTCCTGGCCCTGAGGGGGTCCCAGCCCTGAGCTTTCAGCTTTGCTTCACTCTTCCCACGCGTGTTCCGAGGCTCTGGCATCCCATCCATATTCCACCCCAGGGTTGTCGAGCGGCTGCTGAGCCCGTCCCACAAGAGAAGCTGCATTTCAGCATGAATGAAATGCCCGTGCAGCCCAGTTAATCCAGGCCTCTGTCAGGATAATTGTGTGAACTCCTGTAACGAGGCTTCTGGCTGAAGGGCTCCGTAATCCGTGTGAGCGGGGCCGGAGGAGGCCGGAATGCTGCTGAGTCACTGAAACACAGAGCGTAACAGCATCCTCTCCGTGTCTGCAGGCCAAGGAGAGAGAGCTGGAACTGAAAAACACATGGTCTGAAAACAAGCTCAGCAGACGGCAGACTCAAGCCAAATACGGATTCTAGCACATCTGTCCCGTTTCTTGGCTGGCGTCCCGCGTGACCTGCGGCGTCCGACGTCTCCCGGGAGTTGAGCCGGGCCCCGCGCGGGACGGGGCTGCTCGGCGGGAGGGAGGACGCTGCGCTGCCTTGCCTGGCACGAGGAAGGTTCATTGCAAGCCGGTCCCGGTGAAACTCCACCTGTGATCCTTCCCTGCCCTCCTTGTGAACGATAACGTGGAAGGTTCTGACCAACCGAGGACGGTCCCGAGGAGCCGCAGGGAATGTGCCGGGAGCGAGGCTGGAGCTCCTGTCCCGTGGGAGCAGGGGCTGCTCCTCCCGCCACCAGACCCTCCGGCAGAGGCTCAATAAACTCCCAATTCCCACTTTGCTCTCCTGGACTCGCTGTGCATTGAGAGTGTCGTTTTCCTTTCCGAGAGACGGTGAGTTCCAAGAGCAAGCCTGGCTTTGGATTTTTTATTTTGCCCTTATCTTTGAGACGTCCTCGTGGCTGCTTCCTCGTGTCCGAGCCACTCCAGCTCTCCTCTCCTGCTGCTGATTTTGATATCCTGGTTTTTAAGTTGGTGTCCACGGCCTGGGCCACGCTGAGGAGACACCCCAGTGCAGGGCAGTCCGTGAGAGGTGTCCATGCGTGCAGGATGCACACAGTGGTGAGGCTCTCCTGCCTGGCACGCTCAGGGCTTTGGGATACCCTGAGCCATGTGTGTATGTATATTTTCCTTCCTTTTTCCCCCTTCTTTCCTCCTCCCCCTTCAGTGGTGCCCCAGGCTGTTCCCAGACTCATCAAACTGAGTGTCCCAGTGTCCTGCTGGGAGTGTTTCCTCTGGGCACACACATTGGGGGTTTTTTTCCCAGCTTGTTTGTATCAGTTCTGTTCCAATTAAGTGCTGACTTTACCCTCCTGGCTGGGAAAAGGAGACCGTGTCCAGCCCTAACTTCTCAAAATTAAACCTTTTTTTTATTTAAGGATTCCATCAAGGTGACACGACTGCAAATCCTGTGCAGCCCTGCTGGCCTAACCCATGGATCTTACATTCCCACCACTCTGGGTTATACTTCTTGTAACTGCAGCTAGAACGGCCAATATTTGTTATTCCAGGAAGAAAAACTCCCTAGAGGGGTTTTTTCCTCCCATGTTGCCTGTTGAAAACAAGCAAACCCCCCATGACTGAAGTCTTTTCTTAGAACACTTTAAACTAATCTCATTTCTAGTTTAGTTCCCTGGATGTTTAGTACTTTGCAGAGCCCGTTTTGAGTATTTGAATGATCAGAATAAAGTTACTGTTGAGTAATTTATTCATATCTTGTATGTACAGCGAAATCCTCCCAGGAGAGGTTTGATAAAGGAATAAAGTTTTGAATGAAGCCAGCCAGCCCCGTTTCCATGGCGAGGAGCTTGGCCCCTCACCCAGGGTGTTTGCTGCATGGGGCACAGCCTGTGTGTGCCCAACTGCCCTGTATCAGGGATTGTGGGTGCTGGAGGGAGCTGGGGGAGGCTGGAACTCCCCTTTCCACTTCCCGTTGCAGTAGTGGCTCAGGTTTAGCACTGAGGGGAGTTCCGAGGGCTCACGCTCTGCTTTCAGCCTTTTGAGAGCAACAAAATTCAGGTTTGTGAACAGTGAAAGTGATTTCCCCCCTCCCCCCAGAGATAAGACAGCTACAGCTACCCCAGTCCTCCTTTTCCCTCTGCAAACGAGCTTTGGCTGGCCTGGCTCCCTGCTCCCGTTGAGCTGGGCACACCAGGGCTGCTGAGGGCACTGCTGTGGCTTTTGTGTCGTTCCAGCCGGGATTTGTGCTCCACCAGGTATCCCACAGGGCACTCCTGGCACTGTACCACCCCACCTGCCGGGGCTGGTCCTCAGGCTTGGTGCTGTCCCAAGTTTTGTGGCTGAGGGAGCAGGCAGGGCTTGGAGTGTGAGCTCCAGGCTGGGGAGGTTTGGTGTCGCTCCAGCTTCCGGCCAGTTTAACACTGGATGCACCAACTGTGCCAAACCTGGCCCTGTTTTTCCTGTAATAGCCTTTTCCACCCTCGTTTAATGAACGTAAGTCTCCTGGAATGTGTTCACAGGTAAGTTAACTCCAATCCCCTGTGTGCTGTCCCTCAGGGCTTGGGAAGAGTGTGTGGCTCCCCATGGAGCAGATCAGCATCGTAGGGCTGCTGGGGCCAACAGCAGCCTTGGATGTCTCCTCCCAGGGCCAAAGTTCCTGCAGTGGGATGGAGGCTGCTGGAGGTTCCTCCTGCCTGGGAGCCAGGCCTTGTCCCTGTGCCGGTGGCTCAGGGCCGGTCCCCAGGCAGCTGCTCATACACGTTCTCGTCTGTGCCTGCGCCTCGCTGGGCCCTGCGTGTGCTCCGGCCGTACACGGGGTCATCCAGCTCCAGCACAGGGCCCAGCACACCCTGGGGAATCCACGGGGAGAAGAGGTTGGATTGCAGAGCCAGGAGGTGGCTCAAAGTTGGTCCTTCACCCTCCCAGCCCTTGGCTTTGCTTGAGTGACAAGGGACGGGAGTGCCAGGACAAGGGGAGATGGCTTCCCACTGCCAGAGGGCAGGGTAGATGGGATTTTGGGAAGAAATTGTTCCCTGTGAGAGTAGTGAGGCCCTGGCACAGGTTGCCCAGAGAAGCTGTGGCTGCCGCATCCCTGGAAGTGTCCAAGGCCAGGTTGGAGGGGGCTTGGAGCAACCTGGGCTAGTGGAAGGGGTCCCTGCCCATGGCAGGGAGGGGGAGCAAGACGAGCTTTCAGGTCCTTTCCAACCCAAACCATTCCCAGGTTTCTGTGATTCTCCCTGCGCTCCTGGTGTGGAGCAAACCCTGACTCCCCCAGATTCCAGGAGACCTGGAGACTCCTCAGTCCCAACACGACTCTAATGTCCCGTTGGGACTCAGCTCCAGAGCAGCGACCTGCCCGGGGGGACCCACCTCTGTGCCCGGGCTGGACGCTCCTCTCCCCTCCCCGTCTGCGGTGGGAGCCACCGGGAGCTGCCGCCTCTTGTAATCCTGGCTGGACAAGCTGCGGAAGAGCCGGCGGTGGGGCCGGGATTTTGGGGGCAGAGTGGAGAAGGCGCCTTTGGGCTCCCTGGGGAGCGGAGCGGGCGGGTCCTGCCGGGCCAGTGCCACCTCGGAGTAGATGTTCTCCTCGGGGGCGGCGCGGGGGCTGCAGCCCCGGGCCATGGCGTAGAAGGGAATGGGCTCCTCCGGCTCGCAGTACGCGGCGGGGCTGGGGGCGAGGGCATCGCGGGGCTCGGCGTAGATGTGGAAGCACATGAGCTGCTGGTACTTGGCCTCGGGGGACACGGAGGGAGCAGCTTCTTTGTGCACCTGGGCGTAGGCACCTTCGGGAGCTGCCGCGCTGCCGGCGGGGCTGTGCGGCCCCTGAACCGCGGCCCGGGAGCTGGTCTTGGCTGGGAGCGATGGAGGGGCACTGCGAGGCTGGGCAAGAGATGGGACAGGTTGGAGATGAGGGTCTGTGGTGGCCGGGGCTGCGTCCCCCGTCCTGGCTTTACTCCTCCACCTGGAGAGAGCTGCGGCCAGGCTGTGGCTTCTGTCCTTTGGAAAAACGCCTCCACCCGCCCTGCTCTGCCCTGTTACCTCCCTGGGGGAGCCGCCCTCGGCGCTGGGCTCCGCAGCCTGGGCGGGGACCGGCGCTGCTGGCCTGGCTGCCGGGGGCTCCGGGGACACGGGGCTGTACTCCGGGAGCTTTGCGGGCGGTTCGCTCAGCGGGGAACGCGCGGCACTGCTGCCCGCTGGAGTCTGGGTCCCTCCTCGGGGCTCGTCTTCCTGCAGGGAGAGCAGAGAGATGCCCGGTGGTCCGGTGTGCTGCCCGTGGTCCGGCTCCTTGCTCCCGGTGGCCAGGGTGGCTCCGGTCCCAACCGGGGCTTTCATGATGCTTTTGGACTTCCCTGGGCTTCGTTCTCCAGCTTGGGAAAATCACCCCATCCGCGGCAGCCGGAGTGACTGCAGGGGCTCGCGAGGGGTTGGGGTCTCACCCGTGTGCAGGGCACGGGTGCGGTGAGGAGCTCGTGGTACGGCGGGATGGGGGCCGTGGTGTGGTGCCGCAGCAGCTCGGCCAGCTCGGCGTGGGCGCTCTGCTCGCCCAGGATCGCGTATCGCCCGTCCGGCAGCTGGTCCAGCACGAAGTGCCGGCAGCGATCCCTGCCCCTGGAGGGAGAGGGGACGGGATTGGCACAAGGGGAGGGAGGGAACGGAGCGCGGGACGGGGGCGGGATCCCTCACCTGTAGGAGAGGACGAAGCCGACGGTGCTCTCGCTGAAGCGGACCAGGAAGCAGCCCAGGGGCTGATCCTGCAGCAGCTGCTCTGCCTCGCTGTGGGAAGGAGCCAGGAGTCTCTCACCCTCAACCCCTCCCTGGGATCCAAAGATCCATCTCCCTGTTTTGGAGCCCAGGGATGGGGATGTTGAAGGGGTGAAGGGGCCACCCCGTTCCCTGCCTCGGCCTCGCCCCGCTCACCTCCGACTGATGAAGCCGTGGAACCAAGCTGGGAGCTTCCCCTCGGGCCTCAGCCTGCAGGCTTGTGTCTGCTCAAACCACAGCCTCGTCCGGGCACGCAGGGCCACCAGCTCTGGTGGGGACCAGCCTGGTGGGGATGGCCAGAAGGAACCTGGTGGGACCTGGAGGGAAGGGGACAGCAGCCAGAGCTCGGATGTGCCCCAAGGATGTTCTGCTCTGTGCCCAGGATGACATGGCCCCTAGAGGTGTGTGAGCTCAGGAGCGGTGGGACAGCCCAGGGGGGCACGGACCCCTCATGTCCTCCCCCACGTCCTACCCTGCCATGTCTGCTGTGGTGTCCTGGGGACTGCTCTGCTCCCTGGGGCTGGACGGGGGTTGTGTTGGCTCCTGGCTTGGCTGTGTCGCCCTCACCCATGGGTCTGAAGGTGGTGAAGAGGGGACGGTCGTCATCCATGGAGTCCCCTGTCCCAGGGAATGGGGAGAAAGGTTCAGGGCAGTGAAGTCTCCCCCGGGGTCCTGAGCTGCCCTGTGCCCCCTCACTGCCTGTAGGGCACTGGGGGATGTGGGGGCTGCATGACCCCCCCCCCCCCAGAAGGTGCTGCTCTCACCAACAACCTGGGTAAGCATCACCTTCACCCTGAGCCCCTCAGCCTTGGGCTCATCACCCTCCTCCTCCCCAGGGACACCACCCTGGGCCCACACCCCCCAGCGTGGATCCACATGGCAGGAAGGGACGGGGACACCGGGACCCCAGAGGAGAAAAGCCCTGGGGATGGGTGAGCTGGGTGGGGAGGAGGTGAGTGCAGTGTGTGAATCCTCCAGTCCCCACAAAGTCCCCAAAGGTGCCAGGTCAGCGCCAGGAAGGGGAGGGAGAGGACGAGCAGCTCCCGAGGGACCCCGAGCTCCACCCCAAGCCACCAACACCTGGCAAAGCAACGTGAATCCCCAGCAGATGCTTGAGGGGGTGGAAGATGCTGGGGCTGGTTGGATCCGGGAGGCAAAGCTGAGTCAGAGGAGCTGGTAGAGGCTTGTCTGAGAGCAGGGGCACCCAGCCGAGGGAAAGGCACCCCGGCTCCACCTTTAACCCGCGGCAGCGCCGGGCCCGGCCCTGCACCCCCGCGGGCGGGGGAAGGTGGAGAAGGTGCTGACAAAGTGAAACAAAACAACCCAAACTGCAGCAACTCAACTCGAGGAGCACCGGGGAGGAGAATTCGGGTCAGGTCGTGCCTGGGCACGGGCGGGCAGCTGGGGACAGCGCCACTGTCCCTGGCTCGCTGTGCGTCCCCCGGCCGGGAGAGGGCCCTGCGCGGAGGAGGGGGCTCGTCCCTCCTGCCGCACCCCCAGCACTTGGCCCCGGTGGGGCACCTCGGGCGGCTCTGCTGCCGGGGGCGGGATGTGCCTCCGACACCCTGCGCTCCCGAGGTGGGAACGGCTCAGAGCAGACTTGAAACGGGCTGAAGGCTTTGCCCTGAGAGACCTTCCTGGGCTGGACTTCCCCCTTTACAGGGGGTAAGATCTGGCTGGTAGGGCCGGGACGGGCAGGGGGCACCACTCCCTCCCTCTGCATCCCTTTGTCGTGCCCGTCCTCCGTCGCGCCTTGGGGCGGGAGGAGTGTCCCGGCACCCCCTGGCGCCGGCCCGGCCCGTGTCCCCCTGCTCGGGGTTCGCTGCTCGGCCTCGGTACAAACCCAGCCCCGGCCCTGACCCCCAGCCCACGCTCCTACCTCTGTGCTTCCACGGGGGGCCCGGGTGTCCGTGGCTGGAGGCGGTGGGGTGGGCAGGGGACCGGGCAGGGGACGGGCAGGGGATGGGCAGGGGACGGGCAGGGTGGGCAGAGCCCCTGCCCTGCCTGTGCTGGGGCCTTCACTGCCTGCGACGGGCAGGAAGCGGCAACCGAAGCTGCAAAGAGCCTTCGCGTGGTGGGGAGACGTCACGGGAAGGTGGCAGGGTGGCACTGGGGTGACATCCAGCTGACACCGGCACCCACGGGACAGGCTGGGCTGTGGAGAGGAGGGGGCTCCGGCCACCCTCCCACCGGCACATCCACACCGACAAAGAGTTCCTGTTCCTCCCATCCACGTCCTGGGATCTCACCGAGCCCGGGGCAGCGGGGCTCGGTGTGCCCGGGGTCATGCCATGAGCCAAGATTCGGTCCTGGCACGGTGGAATCCAGCACCATCCCCCTTCCTCAGGCTCCGGCTACCAGGGCCAGGCACATTCCCGGGAGGTGCCGGGGGCGTCGGCACAGCGAACAGTGGCCGAGCTGCCAGCGCTGCTGCTCTGCCCCGTGCCAGCTGCCACCCTCGCTCCGGGTGGTGCCAGGCTCCAGCCGGCCCCACGGCGACAGCCGTGCCAACCCCGCTGCGTCCCAAGGGGTTGCAGGGACTAGGGATTAGGAAAGGGATTAGGGCTGGGGCCACCTCATCCGTCGCACCGGGACAGGGTTGGGTGGCTCTGCAAGCCCCGGGGTGGGGACGGTGCCCAGTGCCCCGGGCGGACCCCGGCACGCAGAGCCGGCTCTCTCCACCTTAAGAAACCTGTCCCTCCCCACAGCCTTCACACCCTCCACTCACTTCCCCTCCCCAGGGTTGGTGTCTTGTCAGCCAGGTTTCCTGTTTGCAACCCTCACCGGCACATCGGTGAGGGGACATCGGTGAGGGGGACATCGGTGAGGGGGACATCGTCTCCCAGCACCTTGTCCCACCGGGTCCCGGCCACTCCTCCAGGAGCTGAGGTGCTGGAACCAGCAGGAATTGTCCCTAAAAGGCCTTTTTTGGCTCCTCTCCGCAGCTGGGGGGGTTCCTCCAGCGCCCTCAGGAAGAGGAACACAAAGAGCTTTTCTCATCCCAAGCCATCGTGGCCGGATCCTGCCCCAGCACCCTGGGAACACCAGGACTGCAAGGCAGAGCCTGGAGCTGCCGGGGGCTGCTGGAGGAAGGTCAGAGCTGGAGGTGAGGGGTCCTGGCTCCCCATGACTTGCCGGGCTTGGGGGCTCTCCCGGTCAGCTGGGGGGTTCTGGGGTCCTGCGGGGCTCTTTGGAAGTGGGATGCTGACCTGGGAGCACATTTTCCAGCCGCTGGTGCCGAGACCAGGCTGGTTTTCCTGGTGGGCAGCAACAGGATGTGGTGGGACAGGACAGCCCCTGCAGGTCCAGCCCTGCAGCCCAGAGCTCAGCAGTGGGCTGGGGCCGTCTGTGCCTCAGTTTCCCTCCCTGCAAAAGCAGCTCCGCAGCACGGTGAGAGGGGGCTCCCCAGCGAGGGATGGGGGGATTGGCTGCTTGTGTCCATCCCGGGGGACAAACGGACGCTCTGTCGCCCCATGGACACGTCACGTGCCAGGGACATTGGCCCAGCTTCAGCTGCAGCCGCCCCCGTGCACGTACCAGCCCTGGGACCAGCCGGCTCCGTGCGGTGCCAGGGCCAGGCAGTGCCTGGCTGGGTGCCCCCACCAACCCCAGGGGGCCCCCACCAGCCCGGGGGGGCCACGGGACGGTCACCGTGAGCAGTGGCTGTCCCTTGTCCTGGCCCGAGCGAGGGAGAGGCGCTGCTGGGTGCAGAGGAAGGCTCGGGGAGGGTAAGGGGGCACAGCCGGGGTGGGAGCGGGACACAGCAAGGGGGGACTGGGCTTGGAGACCACTCACTGTCCCTTGGGGACACGCTGGGGGGACAGGAAGAGTCCCAGCCCCCGTTTGGTGCAAGCAGAGCCCTGCGGGGCCGGGGATGTGCTGCCAGGCTGCATCCAACCAGTCCCCCCAGGGGCTGTCCCTGTGGGGCTTAAATCCATCCGGGATGGGATCCCCCCTGTTTTTCCAGGGGAAGGGCCCCACTGCAGGCTGATATTGCCATCATAATCCCCTTCCCAGTGCCCTTGGACCCCGCTGGCCTGGGAAACCTCCTGCTCCCAGGGACACAGCTCTGGGGACATCGAGGTGGCCCCAAGACCAGGGCTTAGAGCCCCACTCCCCATTCTCTGCTTCCCTGCTGGTCCCGCTGCCCCCACTGCTGGAGCATCACCCACCCCATCCTGCAGCAGGGGAAACTGAGGCACGGGAGGGTTGGGTCCTGGTGTTGGCCTGCTCTGTGAGAGCCCAGAGAGGCTGGTTTGTGGCTTGGAGCTGCTGGGGATGAGAGATGTCCCCCCCCAGAGGGGGACAGTGCCAGATTCAGTCGGGTGTCTGTCCCTCCCCAAAACCCCTCTCCCCACTGTGCTGGGCTGACCCTGCCTGGCTTCCAGGTGCCTCCAAAGCCACTCCATCACTGCCCCTCCTCACCTGGACAGGGCAGGGGAAATGTAATAAAAGGCTTCTGAGCTGAGATAAGAGCAGGGAGGGGTCACTGACCCCTTAATGCCACGGGCAAAACTGACCTGACTTGGGGAAATCAATTGAATCTATTATCAACCAAATAAGAGCAGGATGATGAGAGTAAAACAAAGCTTCAAAACACCTTCCCCCACCCCTCCATCCTTCCTGGGCTCTACCTCCTCCTTCCAGGGAGGTGCAGGGAGATGGGAATGGTGTCCCAGTCAGTTCAGCACAGGTTGTTTCTGCTGCTGCTCAGGGAGAGGAGTCAGTCCTTCCCCTGCTCCAGTGTGAGTCCTTCCCACGGGCTGCAGCTCCTCGGGAACTGCTCCGATGTGGATCCCTTTTCATGGGTTGCAGGTCCTTAGGGACTGCCCCAACCTGGGTCCCTTTCCACAGTGTCACAGGTCCTGCCAGGACGCTGCTCCAGCTCAGCTTCCCACAGGGTCACAGTCCCCTTCGGGCTCCTCCCCGCTCCAGTGAGGGGTCCTCCGGGGCTGCAGGTGGGTCTCTGCTCCCCAAGGGACCCCCAGGGGCTGCCAGGGGATCTCCTCTCCTGCAAGTGGAGCAGCTCCTGCCCCTCCTTCCTCGCTGACCTTGGTCTCTGCAGGGCTGTTTCTCTCACACAATCACTTTTCGCCCTCCCTTAACTCTTTTATCCCGAGGTGTTGCCGCTGTCACCGCTGGGCTCGGCCTTGGCCAGTCCAGGTCTGTCCCGACTCTCTCAGACACGGGGGAGGCTTCTGGCAGCTTCTCACCCCTGCAACCCACCCCCCCACAACAGAACCTGCTGCTCAGCCCCTCTGCACCCCTTGCCCTGTGCTTTCTTGTCTTGGCAGCGATGGCCGAGGGCGGCCGGGACGGGGTCCTGCCTGAGGGGGGGCCGGGGGACGCCCCTGACAGCACCCAGGTGAGCCACGGCCATGGGTACGTGTGCGGGGCCCTGCCTGGGGGCTGGGGCAGGTGACGGGGTGGGACTGCCACAGCTGAGCTCACGGTGGCGGTTTCACCTCCTGTTAATTCCCCTTTTTTTAAGAAGCCAAACTGCAGAGCTGGTTTTCCCAGCATTTTGCACTCCCAGCACAGTGGGGGGCGAGGGGGCTGCTGTGAACCCCCTCCCTTCCCACCCCTGCCCCATTTCCAACCCCCCCCCCTCAAGCAGCTCCTGCAGGCACCTGATCAAGGGGTCAGAGTCTCCCAGTTTCCGCATGCTGGGGAGTTTAGTGGGAACTGGGAGAACTGGGATGACTGGGCAGGGCCAGGGCTCAGCCACTGGACGCTGGAGGATCCCCCGGTGTGTGCTGGGGGCGTTGGGGTGCTCTGTGGGATGGAGGTCCCTGCACGTCCCCCCAGGTCTGGCACGTCACCGCACCCTGGGCAGGCGACTGAGCCGGGTCCTGGTGCCACCCTACAGGATGAGGCCGAGCCCGGGGGGGCTGCAGAGAGTGAGGGGCTGGAGGCCACCCCGAGCCCGGGCAACGTGGAGGACCTGTATGAGCTGCTGGAGAAGCTGGGCAGGTGAGCAGGAATCCAGGCAGGAAACCAGGCAGGGGAGTGGGAATCCAGGCAGGGATCCAGGCAGGTGAGTGGGAATCCAGGCAGGGGAGCAGGAATCCAGGCAGGGATCCAAGCAGGTGAGCAGGAATCCAGGCAGGTGAGCAGGAATCCAGGCAGGGATCCAAGCAGGTGAGCAGGAATCCAGGCAGGTGAGCAGGAATCCAGGCAGGGATCCAAGCAGGTGAGCAGGAATCCAGGCAGGTGAGCAGGAATCCAGGCAGGGATCCAGGCAGGTGAGTGGAAAGCCAGGCAAGTGAGCAGGTCCAGGCAGGTGATCGCAGTGCAGGAGGGTGGAAAGGATACAATAAGGGATCCAGACAGGTGAGCGAGGTACAGGCAGGGGTTCAGGCAGGGGAGCAGCATACAGACAGGTGAGTGCGGTGCAGGCAGGTGAGCGCGGTGCAGGCAGGGATGCAGGCAGGTGAGCAGGATGTGGGCAGGTGAGAAGGTCCAGGCAGATAAGAGGGACACAGGCAGGGGTCCAGGCAGGGGAGAGGGACACAGGCAGGGGGGCAGGCATGTGAGAGGGGCACAGGCAGGG
>VXAY01003666.1:0-26608 GCA_013399855.1 Oxyruncus cristatus | reverse complement strand
AAACATGATAAAACTGCAGACAGTGAGGTCTCTCTCAATCAGTTTTTCCAGTGTGGAAAGTTCTTTCTCTTTACCATGCCTTACTTACTGTGCAGACGTGTAAGGCGTTTTAAATTCAAAGAGAAAGGAGAAGGGAATGATTTTGTTCTGGTTTTTTCCCCCCCTTGATTTGATCCCTCTGCTTTGTTTGGCAACTTGACCTTTTTAGAAGTATATCTGTTGATGCAAGTTGACATTAGAGATACATGCAAGGTACACATTCATTTTCTTACAGTGCCAAGGCTCAGACTTCTTTATTGCTGTAATTATGCTTTTTAGCACCTAAGGAGAAGGATGCAGTGCAGACCTTTTAGTATAGCCTTTTGCTGTTAGAGTTGCCATCCTTTCAGAAAATTAACTCCTCTAATGAGTGGTTCAGGCACAATGAAATACTCTGTCATTCCCTGGATGATTTTCCTGGTGTGTTCTCTGGTAGCCTTAGGCATGCCAAGGAAGGCGTGACCCCAGTCTCTCTTCATAAATGCTGTGAACTGCAGAAGTTGAGTAGTTGTCTTTTTCCACAGGAAGAACTTGATATACGACCAAAAGTGTCATCTCTCCTTGGCAAGTTGGTCAATTACACAAATCTTACTCAAGGTGTTAAAGAACATGAAGAAGCAGAAAGTACAGATGGATCGAAGAAGAAAGTATCAAAAGTAAGTAAAGATTCTCTCCATGGGCAGCTGATGAATGGGATGATTCCTTACCTGATTTCTGGGGAGCTGTGCTGCTTTCTGCTTTTTCTTAACCTTTGTCAGGAGCTATGACAGCATTGCAAAGAAATGACATAAAACTCTGTAGGGAACCAGAAGTTACCAAAGAATTGAGGCAGATGTAGTGGTTAAGCACTGCACACTGCAGTGCAATTCCCTTCACTTGGTGTGGATTTAGATAAGAAGGAGATATGAATAAACAACAAAACAACTGCCCAACCCCAACTGTTTCCTCATACTGTTTTAGCTGCCCTGGGCTATCTGACACATCTCTACAATCGTGGTAGGTATGACACAGGGTTTGAAGGAGGCAACATGCTTCTAGAGTGGTGGGTGGAGGTCAGATTGAATACCCTGGGGCAGCTCAGGAGTCATTCTGGTGTTAGGCACTTTGGCAACTGAATTCTGCCCCAAAGGATCTGCATTTAGATGGTTTGCCTATTTGGGCTGGCCTTGTAATGGCTAGGTAGCAGTTGAGGCTTGATTGTTGGTAGTTAGATTTCTATCAGGGAGTATTTAACTGCTCCTCTTCTCCTCTGGCAGTCCCTCTGCAGGTGTTTTGGTTAATGCTACACCTACAAGCAGTGTGGTTGCATTTTATGGCACTTGCAGGCCTGTCAGTTTGCTTGCAAATTCTGTCAAAAGAAAGGTTTTCAGAAACCTAAGATAGCACTTGAATTCTGCAGATCTAATAGCACTGCCCTGTCAAAGTCTGAGCCATTTGAGAAAGAGATGTCAGTGATAGTGTTGAAAACCAGCAGTGTTCTCTCAGAAGGTGTTCAGCATGGGGTAACATGCATGCTTTACACTCCAGCTCCTTACTCTGCACAGTTTTACACCGGGGTTAACAAAGTTGTTTAGTCAGCATGAATCTAAAAATTCAATTTTATCTGACACCACATGCACTAAAGTGCTGCAATATTGTGGTCAATATCATTATAAGACAAAACGAAGGTCATCTGGGTGCAATAACTGCATTCTGGTACTATAAGCTGACATTAAAAAAGTAAGCATTTTAATTATGATTTCTCTTTTGTGTGGTACTTAGGGGTGTAGTAATGTCCAAAATTTTTACCTTCGCATTACTAATGAGGAATATCAGCTCCATCTCTGTTTTAGCATGCTTTTGGTGGGAATAATGTCAGGCATCAGTTGTTAATATGGTGTTATTGTATAATCTAAGATATTTTTCATCCTATACTATTAGAAGTAGGCTGATTATATCCTGAACAAAAGTAGCATGGAGGAGGATACAGTTGTAGAAAGTTTTGATCATTTTTGCTGTTTATTTCCATATTAATTGCCTGACCAGAATACCAGGGTAAACTTCCCTGTTGGAAAAAGAATTGGGAGAATTTGGCAATGGGTCGGTAGTGTAGAGTTGGTTGAAGCAAATGCATATAACTTCATAAGGTAAAAATGAGGCAAATAACAGGAAACTGATGACTTGTTTTCAATCCTTGGTAGAGTACCATGTAAGGTGTGGTGTTAATATTTTTACATCTAGTTATGATTTGTATAAGTGCTTGTGTATTTTCAAGCTGTTTACTGCCATAATAAAAGGACTGTTGTCCTTGTTAAAGCTTTGCTTCTTGGGCAAAATAGTTGGGGCTTGGTAACTGAGTTGTCCTGAATTATGCTTTCCCTTGTCCCAAAAAGGTGTGTTTGCAGACTTCTCAGATGTTTTCTGTAAATGGGTTTGGTAACCACTCAAAAAGTGACAATATCGTCCTGTGTTAATATATCAGTATTTTCTGTGTAAACACTGCAGTGTCCTTAAGGGAATCTTAGCCTCCATGTCTGTCTCTGGGATAAATTACATGAGCTGCAGTATCATAACTGCAGTTTAAATTTCTTCTCCTTCTCTTGCCATGAGCAATATAAAATTTTAAACATCTTGCAGAGTATAAGACAATTGAATATTAAGGTGGCCAATAATTACCACCATTTAACCCAGAAAATTCAAAAGCAGTAACTACAAGGCTAGGGATTGAAGGTATTCAGAAACTGTGCAAATGGGAATTTTTTACACATTTGTTTTTAATCATCTTCAAAGTATAAATCACTGTGCTGCTGTTATCCTTCCCATTTGAGCATGAGTACAGAAGTGTGACAGTCCACCCAGCACCTCAACAGTGCCGACGGAGGAGCTCGGAAATAATCGAACGTGACCAATGTGATCCTCAATTATTCCACTTTATTTACATTAACCACGGCTTGTAAGCCTTTACTACACCCCGGCGCGTGAACACTTCCAGTCTATTGGTTACATGTGAATGTCCACTAACTGGACATGCATTACTAACACACTTTCTATTGGATTAACACAGGTGTCCATGAGGTATGAGAACATTGTTTCTTCTTCAAGGCTCCTCCTTTATTTTGGCACAGAGTCCTCTTTGTTCTTGCCACAAAGCTTTTTATCTTTAGCCTCCTGATTATCTCAAGGCTAGGCCTGTCTCACGGCTAGGCCTGCAAGATGGATCACTCACACGAGGGCCCTGCTCTTTAGATATACCACACAGCAGGTCTGTGTAGGTGCCAGCACTGTGAATCTGCTCATTGCTGAATCCTGTACTGGGTGTGCTTAGCAAACATGTACCCAGCCAATGTGACAAAAAGTAACCTGGCTGTCATTCACTGGAATTGGCATCTCATAGACAAGAACTGGAGCAAGGCTGATGAGCAGGTTCTAGATCTGATATTCAGAAATGAACTGAGGAAAGCAATCCTTTCACTAAGTGTCTGTAATTCTCTGAGCAGGTAAGACATCTCAGTATCTCTCAGTATCTTTCAGTGAATACCCTTCAGTGACCTAGCACACTCCCACCCACCAAATCATATCCTTTTAAATTCATTTCAGTACAAAACATCTTAATATGAACATATTATCCTGTTTCAGCATCCCCACTAAATATTTTTGATAGTAGCATTCTGTGTTAGGTACACATCAGGTACGAATGACACAACTCCATGTGATAAGGTAGAAATGGGGTTGCTTTTTCTCTTCTAAATACAGTCTTATAATAAAGCACTTAATAGTCACAGTGCTACAGAAATATCCCCTTCTCATGATGGAAAAAATTAGATAAACTATTTTAGTTCATATATCTTTAATAAGGCAGTTCATTTCTGTGCTGCTGTCTGTCCTCGTGCCACAGAGCAACTATAAGAGCTGTCATTGCTGATCAATGTCCCTGGGCCCTGCAGCCAAGTGCTTTAATAACCCATCATACTGGCACAAAGGAAATAGTGTCCTTCAGACTCAGATCAATATTTATATAAATTATGTGTCTGCAGCTGATGAGAGTGAGCAGAAACATGATCTGCATCACTGAAATAGAGACTGTTTTCGAGATTTTTCTATCACTACTTGTTGTTCTAAAACAGTGTTCTTCAAAATGTCTCTGTGTTTTATTTCCTTTATTCAGCATGAGGTGTTACATTTTTTCATTTGGTTGCTGTTGAGGCTGAACATAATAATACCCTTCTTGTTTCAGGTTGTATTCCGTTTGGACTTCAGCCTGGTTTAGTATCACTTAGTGATGGTCAGATGCTATAAAAAAGGGTCAAGTCACTGCAGGTTACTGGTGTTAAATATTTCTGTGAACAAGCTGGTTCAACTACCATTTGTGGATCATTCTTTCTTACAAGTATTTTTTTTGCCACAGGGTAAGAAAATCTGGACTAAACTCTCATGCCCAAGATACACTTAGTAATAGTGTGGCTTGGGTTTTGGCTGTGGGCTGACACTTAGACGTTTCCTAGGCTGCTCTGTTCTTCAGTGGTCTCACAACTATACAACTAATGCACAATTTCTCTTCCTCTGTGGCTTAAGTGAGCTTGTAACTTCATAGGTGTAAGAGGCCACTTAAGAGGGAGAGGGAGAAGACGATGGAACAGTGGAGCAAAGCTGCAGGGGCATAGGGCAGAAGAGAGGAAAGAGCTGAGCTAAAGTGAATTCTTATGGCAAAGGAAGCAGGTGTTGGGAAGTGTGTAAAGGGTAGGCTGAAAAGCCACCTGCTTCATAGCATTTGGAAGACTGTCGTGTAGAATACACAGAAACTGTGGTTCACTTGCTTCTTCTGTGTAGGAGCAACAGGTTTCTTTTCTTTTCTCAGGTGCCAGTTTTGACCAACTGTTTAACTCCTTTATCTGTGACATACCCACACATCTGATAAATTCATGTGATGCTGGCTGCTGTGTTCAGAGATGTTGTGGGAGGAGGCACTGGTGGATGAATGGTCAGATAGATGATAAAATTATGTGGAATGTGTCCTTTAGAGGCAAAGTGTGCATTAATGTGAGAATGGGAAGCCCCTGTGCTGGGCAAAATCTGCCAGTACCTAGCAGTATTATTTAGTCATTTCTCAGTTATGCAGTTGAAGACACAATGTGAATCAGATGAAGGTGTTGGAAACAGGTACACTATAAATAATACTCTGTGAAGATTCTCTTCCACAGCAGGACTGGAGCAACTCAACAGTAAAAAATCCTTACCTTGCCCTGCTCAGGACACTTACATACAAGTGTCCTTTCCGTTACTGTCAGAAGACAACAATTCCTTTTGCCCTTATACATAATCCTGATAAAGCTGATCAGGTTAGTTCTTTAGGATGGTGATTTTTATACAACGGCAGATGATGGTTTAGGGAATTTTTTTTTGTGCTATGGCACTGGAACAGCTGAAGAACATCTCTGGCCCCGTGTTGGTATGTCTCATAGGGTTACTTCATTGCAAACCCTCAACACATGATTCTGTTGCCTGCTTTACTTTAGGAGGTTCACCGGAGTTGTAATGTGTATGAGGTTGATCTATTTTAGCTTTAGCCACACAGGGATTTCAAAGCTGACTTAAAGAAATTCAGTCAGCAATTCCTGGCATTTCTAACAAAGAATGATTCGGATCATGCTCTTGGCACAGTTTTCTTTCATCTCTGTCTGGGCAGATTCCTAATGCAGATGAGAAAATTCTGAATTGGAACATGTAGTTGCAAGTTGAAGCACTAAATTCCTAGGCTTCTTATTGTGACCTGGTGATCTTAGAAACATTTAATTCTTCTAGGATTTTGCTTTGTGTACTGAATATACTATTGACTTACCTTAGGAAAAGTTTTTGACTGCCATTTTATCACTTTTAGAATAATGTGCTTGTCTTTAGTCATTAATCCAAAGCAATAGTACTTATTTGTTTAAAAAGGTACACGTGACCTGTTTATTTTTGCATTTAGATAATGCTGTGTGGAGTCAAATTTGAACAAGTGCTGTCAGCCTTCTTTAATATCCTTATCATTTAAATGATTGTTCCAGAATGTCTTTAAATGTTGTCTATCTGTAATATATTTTGTAATTCAGGTTTATAGAAGGGAGTATAAAAAGGGATGAACCTTTGAGAAGTTACACTCCATTCCCCCTATGCTTTAGAATTCAATATAATTTTAAATGCAAATGAAAACCTCAGAAGGCAGAAGTAATGAAATATGTTGGCAGGATGCCACAGAGATTTGGGACTCTGAGATGCTGCTGGTGCCAGTGTGCCAATGCAGCAAACACTTTTTTATTCCTTGAAATGAAGCCCGTTGATATCATTATTTTGGATCTGACTATCCTTTGACAATAACTATTTGGGCAATGGAGAATTCTGCAGGATGCTATGTTGAATGCCACCCATTCACTTCCTGTGAAGTCACATAACTAACCTGTATTTTCTCAGTTGCTGTCAAAAGTAATTCAGAGTCTGATGCTGACATTAAACATAAGAAAGGGCAGAACCATTAGTTTTACATGGAATATATAAAATGGAAGAAAATACATTATGCATGTCTCCCTCCACATTACTTCCAAACTTTTCTGTTGTAGCATTGAAAAAGTGTGTTTTCCACGGAACTAATTTATAAACTGGGGAGCAGGGTAGGATCAGTCTTACTCGGGTTCTGCAGCATTCGACAGGTTTCGTACTTGAATATCTGTGGATCTACAATAAAACAAATAAATATATTTTTTGTTGTTAGTAGGTAGTGTTAAATGCTAAAGGGCGGTTACTTAAAATGTGAAGATGAGATAGGGTCAGCATTTTGCTCAGAAATTCATGATTTTGGAGTTTGCTTTGTGTTTTGTGAAAGTCCAGCACAACAGTATTTGAGCGTGTCTACTTTATGTTTCCCATGTTTCTACCATTTAAAAAACCTGAACTTCTAGGCTTTTTTGGTTATCTGTGCTTTGAATAATATCAGTTAATGAATATAAACTTTTCTTTTTTCAGTCACCCAGCATGGGCACTCTGATGGGGGTGTATTTACCATGCATGCAGAACATCTTCGGGGTTATTCTCTTCCTTCGGCTGACTTGGATGGTGGGAATGGCTGGAGTCCTTCAGTCCTTCCTGATTGTATTGCTTTGCTGCTGTTGTGTAAGTATTTAGGTAGAATAATGCCTGTGACATAACCTCTGTGAAACTACTGAGAAACTTAAAGGGGCATCATTGTAGATGCTTGTGGAAAGAGAAGCCAGAGTTATGCCAGACACACTTCTCTGATGTTTGTAGCCATGGGATTTTTTTTTTTCTTTTGCTAGTACTTCTAAAATGACAAACTTTAGTGTAGATACAGTCTTAAAAATTGTGTTTCTTCAGCAAACAATTTTTTTTTATGCCCGTCCCAGCTGGTGGCTGCCTGCTTTGCTGGACTAGCCCTTGTTGGAATTGCAGCTCTGCAGATGGAGGGACACGTGTGTTCTCTTGCTTTGTCTGCAGACACCCACTGTTTGACCTGATAAAGCAGTGGCCATCCCTCAAACAGAAGTCTCAATAGCCTGATGATTAAATGCTTCTGGCCCTTGTTTTTTTTTTTCTTTTAGATAATGACAGGCAGAATAAATAGCAATACTGTGTCCTCTATACAGTGGCAGCTTTATTTTATCAAGAAATAAGTTGTTTTAAAAAATCTTGTAGACATAATTGCTTCCTTTTCCCTGTTTTCCCTAGACTATGTTGACAACCATATCAATGAGTGCTATTGCCACAAATGGTGTTGTTCCAGGTAAGTGTAGTTAGCAAATCTCATTTGTGCTAAAAAAGGAAAGAAATCACAAAACGTAAGTTGCTGTAAGGTATTACCATGGTTTTATTCCAGAGAAATTTGCTTAATCCAGGATACAAAGCCCGAATTCATATCTAGTATTTCTTCTTAGTATCAATAAGGCTAAAGATTAGCTTATTTGATTTTTACCTCTGTGCTAACAAAACAGATACTTAATTGAATCTCAAAATAGCAGATACAGAGTATAAAATTCTGTTGTATTCTTGTTGTGAATATTTAAAAACAACAGTAAATTACAATTTTACTCTCACTTTTCTTGTTTCATAGCTGGTGGCTCCTATTTCATGATATCTAGATCATTGGGGCCAGAGTTTGGTGGAGCTGTAGGGCTGTGCTTCTATTTGGGAACAACATTTGCAGGAGCAATGTATATCCTTGGTGCCATTGAGATTTTATTGGTGAGTAGTACTGGAGTAGTCCTGCTTTAAAGACAACATATAGAAAGCATCCCAGTATTCTTGTCCCATATTTGTGTACACATTTACAGGAAGAGACTAGAAGGTCTCCAGTTTCGTGGTGTCCAATTCTGTACCATTAGTGCTTCCCTTTGGAAGCTGCACACTCTATGGATGTCCAGACAGGAAGCCCTTCTAACAACATAGGTGGAAGTATGACTTAATCCAAGACTCACGCTCATCATTGATAAAGTTGGCTCAGTTGTTCTACTGACGTAGAATGGGCTGTTATCTCTTGACTTTTCCTGTTAAGATGATTCCCAGTGAGGAGCATGTTGCAAAATGGAAAGAGCCAGTATAGGTACATGATCGCAGACAGAATTCTCTTCCAGTGTTCCTTCAGCTTGCTTTTGCTTTCTCATTTCAGACATATATTGTGCCACAAGCAGCAATTTTTCATCCATCCAGTGCCCACGATGCTTCCAGTGCCATGCTAAATAACATGAGGGTGTATGGCACCGTATTCCTCATCTTAATGGCAGTGGTGGTCTTTGTAGGTGTCAAATATGTAAACAAATTTGCTTCCCTCTTCTTGGCCTGCGTAGTAATATCCATACTGTCCATTTATGCTGGAGCTATCAAGTCCATCTTTGATCCACCTGAATTTCCGTGAGTAGTATTTCTGGATGTGGGTATAGCTTTGCCTATGGGTCTAGAAGTTGGGGTTTAATGGGAGGTTACCTACAGCTTTTGCGTAATACATTGTTGAAGCTACCTTTTTTGTGAATTACTTCCAACATTTTTAGCTGTGAGAAACAAGGCACCTCTTAGGAATGTGATGGTTGGACCCTGGTCACGCCCTGGACTGGGACCAGACTGGTCTGCCACATGAGGAGCCCTGCTCTGCACACAGCCATATGCACCTTGGCATGATGGCAGTTAAACTTGTAATACAGCTTCTTAAACTCATAGCTGGAGCAGCAATAATGTGGATACATGTGTTTTACCAGGAATGCAAACTGTTTTCTGAAACTGCTGACAAGAGATGAATAGAAAGGAAATAGAGGAGTTGAATCTGTATAATTATTCATCTCTTAGAAGTGCTGTGACCATAACTATGTACTTGCAATGCTCAAGTGCTCCCTTTGGATATTTAGGGCCCAGCGATTATAGTGTTTTGAAACAGTGAAGGTTTACATCAGTAAGAGTAAAACTGTCTCTGCCTCCCCCTATTATGTCTTGGATTATTCTTGCATGTTTTCCATATCTTTCTTCCTTCAGCTGTATATTTTTTTTTTTTTAAGTCACTAGATAGTGTATTTATTTTTAATTCTGGAGGGGAAGGCTTCTCTGAAGTTACAGTTCATGGGCCTGCAAAAGTGGCCCTGTCTCTTCCATTTTGCTGGCTTCAGTGATTGGTAAGACCTGTGAAAAAATTAAATGTACTAAAATGGAAGAAACTTTTTTCTTTTCCTGTGGGTATTTTCTGACACTGGAAAGAGAAGCTGAATGAACTTCTGAGCAGCAAGCTATTATGTTGGATCACTGTGTCTTGTGGAACTGTTTTTGGAGAAGTGGATTAAAATTTTTTCAGTGCTGGAATAAGTGATGTTTATGGACAGGTGAAATGCAACAAGCACTGGAGGATTTTAGCAGTTATGCACAGTATCTTCTGACAAGAAGACCCTTGCTTATTGTGATTGAAATGCATGTTCCTAATTGTGAAGCTAAAATGTCAGAGGTCATTCAAGTGCTACTATACAGAAACTGGGATAATGAGATTCCAAATATATTTAAATAATTTGAATTCAAGTACTTTTTAAATTTCTTGCACTTCAATAGTTCTCTTTAACAAAAAATGCCCTCCCCTCCTCAAAAAGCCAAAACACAGAAAAAACCCCCGAACAAACAAACAAAAAACATAACGCCCCCACAACCTAAAGTGACCTAATCTTTCCTTTTCATTGTTTAAGGTAAATTGATCAAGTTCAATAAATCATATAGATGTAGCTTTTTATACCTCTCCCAAAACTGTTGAAAAAGTAGCTTTATACTTCTGACCCTTAAAGGGAACAGACAGTCTTTGTCCTGCTACCACCACCCTTTTGAAGGTAAGAAATGATGTAGAGGACTAGAGTAACTTGAAGCTTCCACGATATAAAAGAAGAACTATGGGGAAGGGTGGATTTCATTTTCCTGGTAACATACAATAACCCTGGTGGTATTATTTCCCTTCCAGGATTTGCATGTTGGGCAACAGGACTTTGTCAAGAGATCACTTTGATGTTTGTGCCAAAACCATAGTTAAGGGTAACATAACTGTGGCCTCTAAGCTTTGGGAGCTTTTCTGCCTCACTACAAACTTAACTGAAGAACACTGTGATGAATATTTCCTAATGAACAATGTCTCTGAGATAGCAGGAATTCCGGGAGCTGCTAGTGGCATTTTAATAGGTATGGTAAAATATTTTTTTTTCCCCTTAAAGAGGAGGCATGCTGAGCAGTTGAGATGGGTTGAACTCTTCCCTGTCAGTTAAGAAAGAGGGACTGAAGAAATGTAATGACAGTGAAGAAAATTGTCTTCAATAAAGAAAACCGAATCTTATTATCTGTAAAAAGAGGAGAGGGCACTTTAGTCCTGATACAGTACTTGTCTGCTGTAAAACTGATTAAATTTGCCTTGTACATCTCATAATTTCAGCAGGAAGTCAGCTATAAATTATGCTAACATGAGTAAGTTATTAAAATTTTTCAGAACTCTGCATATTGGCAACTCTCCATTTAGACAGGTTAAAGATTATGTCCTGAAAGATAAGAGTACTTGTATAGAAATAGTGTGTCTCCTGCTTTGCCCGCTCTTGAATACAATATCATTGGAAAGTGTTCCTTATAGAAAAGAACTCCAGGGAATAGCTGCTTTGTGCAGGTGCTGAATGCTGAAGGTTCCCATTTTCGCAGAAACCAGCATTCTAGTTTCTAAAATGGACTCAGCATTTATTAGTGAAATTTCAAATGCCAAACATACAATTCTGTAATTCTTTCATTGACTGAAGAACAAATCTGTGCCTGTCTAGAGAGCTGCTCAATATTACTGCTTTGCATTCCCTGAGCTACTGTGCATGATAAGGCAGTTCGTAAATATATTCAGTATTTCCTTGGGTTAAAATAGGTATGAAGTTAAAAGAATGTTACATTTAGTAATAAAGGATAAGTTGCCTAGACTTCAGTAGGCTATTGATACGTATTTGTGGGCTTTTTATACAGATTGTTTTGAAAACATGCAGTATAAATTTTCTTTCACGTAACTTGTATATGTCTTCATTTGTGTTGATCACTGAATTGCATTTGTAATCCTCAGTTCTAGACCCATTACAATGAGAACATAATATAATGGGTTTGAACTGAAACGTACTTTTCTTTTCTGTGCTTGGGTAATAACCTTGAAGACAACTTATGGAGCAATTATTTGGAGAAAGGAGAGATCCTGGAGAAAGCACATCACCCATCTGTTGATGTAGCAGGCCATAAAAACAATCTGCACCTGTACGTGCTTTCAGATATTGCTACTTCCTTCATGGTGCTGGTTGGCATCTTCTTCCCTTCAGTGACTGGTGAGAATGCTGGGATGAGAGGGCATCTTGGGGCTTTGAACTTCTTCCTGCCCGGTGATCTTATATCCAAAACGTACTTTCAGGTATCATGGCTGGTTCAAACAGATCAGGGGACCTCAAAGATGCACAAAAATCCATTCCTGTTGGAACAATTCTTGCCATTGTCACCACATCACTAGTCTGTATCCTTTTATAATTAGTGGAGTGCTGGTGCATTATATCTGATTTGTGGAACTGCTTTCAGGTCACCAAATTATCAGTGTGAGTATGACTTGTCAGTAGGGGGGGGGGAACAACAACAACAACAACAACACAAAAAAAAAAACCCAACAACAAAAACAAAACCAAAAACCAACAACAACAAAAAACAACAACCACCAAAAAAACCCCACAAAAAAACCCAAAACCAAAAACCAAAACCAAAAAACAACAAAAAACCCCACCAAAACAAAAACAAAAACAAAAAACAAAACCACCAACAAAACAACAGTCCCTGGGCTGAAAGCATTGGACTTACTACCCTGTTATTTTCTGTCCCGCTTTTTTGTGGTGGGTTTTGTTTTGCGTTTCCATTGCTGTTCTTTGCTACACAGTGATCTACACCTTTTCAGGCCTTTTATTTGGAGTGACTTTAAGGAGTATAGGTTGTCTTGAACATGTTAGGACAAGATAAACTGGAGTTAGAAATGAGACTAGATGTTCCTGAGGGTTTTTTTCATTCTTCTGGGCTTAGACCTACAAGGGCTTTGCTTAGGAAAGATTGTTTTCCTCTCTGCTCTCCTGCTAAAGAGATTAAACCAGGATCTTTCAGCTTCATCTAGCTCTTGGTGTCCTAAATGAGAATTTTTCAACATAGGAGATTAAAAAGAAAAAAAGCAAAGTCAAAAGAGCTTTCTGAATAAATCCCACCTAAAGGACAGCTGGCTGACATGGTGACTCTCTAGAAATTCTGCTGTTTTATTCCTGTTTTTTGCCAAATCTTGCCTAACTGTAAATCAGGATCCCAGCGTGCTTGTCCCAGCTTCTTAGGAGCACAGCCTTCCCCAGTTGTTATTTTGGGAACTGGCCCTGTACGAAGAAGTCAGCATTTCCTGTGAACATAATAAATATTAAACCAGGTCACAGACATAACCCCCAACTCTGTTGGCAGTTTAGAACTCACTCAGTAATTGGATGTGTGGGCTTCATACGCCACCCTGTGGGGAGCCTGACACCGTGGTTTTTAGGGGGGAGCCATGTTTCCCCTTTTATTACACTTTGTAATTTACAGTTGCATGTCAGGGGTAGAATTTAAGATATAACCATTCGTGTGAACTTTAATTCACAAGGTCAAAAACTTTATGGATTGCCAGATCCAAAAAGCCTGAGGTGTTTTTTTCCTGCACAGTGCAGAAGCAGTACAGTTAATAACAAACCTCATGGTCAAAGACATATTGGTAATGTGAATGCCATCAGAGACCACAGATCAGAACATGCAAGGTAATGGGTTGCTGTATGTTCAAAATACCTTCAGAGACACGGAAAGGAGAGAGAAAAGATAGTTTAATACCAGCTTCTATACTAGCAGAAGATTAAATTGACATTTTAGTATAAAAATGCTTCATTTGATTTTGTCTCCTTTATCAGAACATTTAAAACTGTTTTAAAAACTGAAACTTAGAAGAATAACTTTGTTACTTTAACATAAGAAGCTTTCTGTGAGCTGTGAGACATTAATTTACTCACAGCTTTGATGTACTTGTGGAGATGCTGCAGTGCAAATGCTGTGGGACGGAGGCACATACTCTCCTTTCCACAATACTTTCTATGGGGGTTTTCATCTGCTGCGTCCTAAGAAATCTTACTTCCTTAGCACACTCTGTCCTCAAGACTTCAGTTGTGTATTATTATTTGGAGCCTGCATAGAAGGTGTTGTCCTGAGAGATAAGTAAGTTGTACTTAAGTTTAATGCTCTCCTTTCTTTTTCTTTTTTTGCAGAGTAGCTGTGTTCTTTTCCACCTTGCCTCTTCCTTCCCCCTACAAATCTCCCTGCCCTTAGGTTTTTTTGGCTTTTACTTATGGGTGCCTTTTAAAACCATGTTTGTATGTAAATTGTAATCAATGTTCTGGGAAACTACTTGTATTTGACTTGATGTTTTCTGGCATGGATCCCTCAGATTTTCCATCCTGTGTCTTAATTCCTGCATTTCTCTAGGTGAAAGTGAGAAATAATGTTGGGATAATACAAGAATTTTAAAATACATAAAATGAAAAGAAAGTTTTCAAACTGTTGGAATCAGGCTGCAGACACTTTCTATATGTGTATCAAAAGTAACTTAGTTTGTTTACTACTTTCTGTATTTCCTGATCAAGAAAATAGTACTTAATAGTATTTTTATTATTGAAATGACATCTTAAAACTGACCCAAAAACCCAAACCTGAGTCTCAGCTGAATGCCCCCTGTCCCTCTCTGCAGGTATGGTGATGCGGTGAACAAGAACTTGGTGGTGGGTACCCTGTCATGGCCCTCACCATGGGTCATTGTGATAGGATCCTTCTTCTCCACCTGTGGGGCAGGCCTGCAGAGCCTCACTGGAGCCCCCCGGCTGCTGCAAGCCATAGCCAAGGACAACATCATCCCTTTCCTGTGGGTTCGTACATCTTAAAAACGCATTCTGTACACACTGCCTAACCAGCTGCTTGACTTTATGCTCTTGGAAATTAGATTTGTTTTCCCTAGCTTGCTCAGCACTGAAGTGAGGGTCAATATTTTTTATTTTGATACTTTTTTTCCCTTGTTAAAAACTAGGAATGCTGTTAAGGAGTTTGATTAGATGTTATATGGTAATTTTATCAAGAAGTTGAACATCTAATTCAATGAAGCACAAAAGGACATTAGAATAATTTGAGTCCTTGCTCTAGAGAAGGAATCATGCAGGAAGATGACTACTGGACTACTGTTTTTAAAAATGTAATCTGCTTTTTTTCCTTTACAGCCTTATGAAATACTTTGCAGATATGCTTAATGTTTCTGTTTCTTCAGATCTTTGGTCATGGAAAAGCGAATGGTGAACCAACATGGGCTCTTCTGTTAACAGCATTGATTGCTGAGCTGGGAATCCTTATTGCTTCACTTGACATGGTGGCTCCAATTCTCTCAATGTAAGAAACAGGCTGGCTGCTATTAAGGGAGGTGTGGGATTAAGAACACTCTTTTGAATTTTGCTAGTTTGATAGTCTTTCAGAGCAATTGCTTTAACCATAGAGCAAATTACTGGAATCTGAGTTCCACTTTCATTATTTCTATGAATCCTCTGACTTCAGGCTTTTCATATACATTTGTTTTTGCTGTGGAGTATTCCGTGAATAGTCAAATTTTTAGTATATTTTATTTGGTTTGGGAAAACAGTTTTATCACAGAGCAAAGACAACATTGATGATGTGAACAGATCTAACTTGATCTAATTAAAAACTGTTCTGACTGCTTTATACTGATAGTCCAGGCTAATAAAAATCACAGGCACATGTGACAGAGCAGCTGTTTTTTGACTATAAATTAATTGTGATTGTATGCAACAGAATCTATAAATGTATGTTCTAAAAGCTTTTGCACTTTTTTGCTTTTGCAGGTTTTTCTTGATGTGTTACCTCTTTGTTAATCTGGCATGTGCAGTACAGACACTTCTGCGAACTCCAAACTGGCGGCCTCGCTTCAAATACTATCACTGGTAAGAAAAAGGCCAAGCCTGTAATCTGCAGTGAGGGCTTGAGAAGAACCCTCTCTGTGAGGGCAGGAAGCAATACACTGATGTGATATTCTTAGTGTACCAGACCCAGATATGTAATGGCAAGAGAGTTTAATTTCAACAACCATATAGTAAAACTAATGGGGACTGGGGAGATCCCTTGGAATCTTTACTTTCACCATCAGTTTAGAATAGATAGTTTAAAGAAAAAAGAGCAAGAGTGTAATTTGTTTTTAAGCTTTTTCTGCCCCACTAATTAGTAATACCTTTGCTTTTTCCTTTAGGGCCCTCTCATTTTTAGGCATGAGTATTTGCCTGGCACTGATGTTCATTTCATCTTGGTATTATGCTTTGGTAGCAATGCTTATTGCAGGCATGATTTACAAGTACATTGAATACCAAGGGTAAGTATTAAGATGATAAAAAAGGGTAGGAAGGGAGATTGGATCTATTTTTTAATGAATTATCTCTAGTGTTCACGTTTTGAGAAGGAACTGCACAGAGAACTTGAAGGCATTCCTTATTCATGTTTTTTAATTGTTTTACTGTGTCAGTGCTAAACAAAAGCCCCTGAAGTGCTTTGTTGTTAAACCTCTAAAGGTGTTTGGTGAAACTTGAGTCACAGGAAGCAGAAAACTGGTTAGGGTTTATTTTCCTGCTATCTGTGGCACATGATTGCTTCAGGCCCAGAACCAGCTGATGGCAATATCTAATTCCAGTTTCTCTGGTGCAAAGGTCTGTCAGGAACAGTTCTTGAAAAGCTGAATCTACAGATTGGGTTGCCCAAGACTGATAATGTTGTTGGATGGAGTCAGGCTGTAGTATGGCTGTATAAATTAATTTGGCTTAATGACAAAATCAAGTATTGAAGTGCCAGATGTTTGTATATACTTGGGAAGCTTTCTTCATAGTGGAGTCTTGATTACCAATTAAGCCCAGAATGGTGGTGTTGTCATATATATTTGACTGAAACATTTGCATTTTTCTCATGTGATATCAGACATTCATGTAGAAATTATAAATATACATGTGTGCTATGTATCACGTTATTAAATTCATTTTAAGGTAGTGATGTGTCTAAAGTCTGACTGTAGGTGTGCAGTTAAATGCTCATGGAACCATATGTTGGCTAAACTGTGTGTTCTTCACAGTGCAGAGAAGGAGTGGGGTGATGGTATCCGGGGTCTTTCGCTCAGCGCAGCAAGATATGCCTTACTCAGACTGGAGGAGGGCCCTCCACACACAAAGAACTGGAGGTACTCATCTCAAACTGACAAAATGCACTGTCGTGATTATCTGCTTACACTTGATGAATTAAACTGGACTCTAAACAAGATGCTTTTGGACTGTGTGAATGAATTTATATGCCCAGAATGTTAAAAAAATAAGTGTTGACTCTGGAGTAAGCTGCTTTGTCACTGGCAAGCCCTACTCTATGGGCCCTATATGGGCAGACCTTTCATGTCCTTTGGATCTTTAGCTGGACTCAAAATGGGTGAATTCAGAAGTGGAACCTGGGGAAACTGTGGAGTCTGTGAATACAGAGGTCAAGAAATTGAAACAGTGACCAACATTATTCCCTCTGACTTTGTGTTGAAAACAGATTAAGTGGGCAAGAACCCTTCTCTCGGTTGGGCATCACGCAAGTCCTGGGTTCTGAACAAGAGGACTAGGAATCTACCCAAGACAGAGTTTTATAGATATTTTTATACTTGCTCAGCCATAACTTAAGACACAAAATAATTTAATTGCTATGTAGCAACACCTTAAGGAACAGAAGACAGCTGGGATCTGTGTTTAGATGAAAATATTCATGTTTTCCATATGCCAGGTTTCTGAATACAGAATACAAATATTTTCGTGGCACAAGTATCCAGATAAATCTGGGAGAACAGCCTTAAAGTATGAACACATATTGTGTACTCTAACAGTACTCAAAAGAGCCTTGACAAACAAGCCTGTAAATAAAATGCTAATGCAAGCTTCTTAACCTAGGTATATCAGTGGGTTTTATGACTGTCAACACAATGCAGTAGGAGAATTCCCACAGTATTTCACATCTGCTTTTAAGCAAGAGAAATAAAATACTAAGTAAAACTCTTCTAATATGTGAGATACAAAAAGAATGTTCAGAGTTAATTTCAGAGTTAATATTCAAGCGCAATATAAGTGATGAGAAGCAGTTTTTTACAAGTGTTTTTGTTAAAGCTTTAGTTAAAAAAGACATTGCCTTTATATTCTCCAGGCCTCAGTTGCTGGTGCTTCTGAAACTTGATGAAGATTTGCATGTAAAATACCCTAGATTGTTAACATTTGCATCCCAGTTGAAAGCTGGTAAAGGTTTGACTATCATAGGATCAGTGATCCAAGGGAATTTCTTGGAAACTTATGGAGAAGCCCAGGCTGCTGAACAGGTCAGTGTCTTAAACACATTCCTGAATTAGAAATTGGTGAGTGAGCAGGTTACGTAAAATTTTGTTTCCTAATCATCCATGGAAAAAAGCGTGTTGATAAGGCTTCCGTGAAACGTAGGACTAGTTGAGCAGTACTACAGCTGGTCAGTAAAGGGCTTGCAAACATGGTTCAGCTGCCACTTGTGGCTTTGGGAATGCAAGATCAGTGCTCAAATCTTGTGTAAACAGCCTTACTGCCTGTAACTGTCTTAATTTACAAGAAATAATTACCATGGAAGTTCTGCATCCTGCTTAATGGAGGGAAGAGGACTATTTAGCTTTCTGAACATCTGAAGTAGCATTTCAGTAACTGTCAAACTTACCAAGTGTGCTCTGCCTTTTTCAGTGTGTTGATAAATTTATTCCAAAAAGCATTGAAGGATGGTCCTGAAAATTTGTTATTAAGTTACTTAATCTTCCTCATTCTATAAACATGATATTGTAGCCCTGTCTACATCTCTGTAGCATCAGCAGATCTGTTTTCTTCCCCAGAGGCATTTTATATAGGAAAATTGTTACAAAAGGAAAACTAATTCGTGGGCCGTGTGTTGACCAAGTTTAGTTTTTAAACAAATGAAGGGTACACTTAATAGGTGTGTGGGATTTGGTGCTTATATTTGTAAATTTAATAGAAACACAGCATGTTACTTGGTAATCAGAATCTGGAAATCCAAGTGGAGTCAACTGGCCTTGAGTTAAAAAAGGTGAGTGTTATAGGATTAGAAAATGGAGAGTGAGATAGTAACACAGATATCACTAAATACTACTACTGCATTGAAATGTGTTTTACCAATCACATGATTGAGAAATAGTAGGAGTTCCTTTTGGTTTTGAAGTTTTTCCTTGTCTCTCTTGCAGACTATTAAGAATATGATGGAAATTGAGAAGGTGAAGGGATTTTGTCAAGTGGTTGTAGCCAATAAAGTTCGAGAAGGAATTGCTCACTTGATCCAGTCCTGTGGACTAGGTGGCATGAAGCATAACACTGTGGTGTTGGGGTGGCCCTACGGCTGGAGACAAAGTGAAGATCCAAGGTCTTGGAAGACATTTATAGGTGAGCTTTAAAGGCTCTGCGTGATCAGACATTGTGAACAGAGATGTTTATTATACACATGGTAAACACAGGGGATTTTAACAATATTCTTGTGAAATTGGTTTTGGGTTTTAGTCTCTTTTTTCCTAGTATTGATGGTGAAGTAGATAATTTCTCACAAAACTGCTCTGTTTGAAATACCACTTCCTGTATGTAAAATACCTATGAAAGATGCTGGAAGAGTGTTCTGGCAGCTAAAATTCATGGTTAAAAAATTATGGACTTGAGAGATGCTGGTTTTATGGCAAACTGTAATTTGTTTCTTAGATAATCTCTGTCTTGTCACAGAGATTGTCTGTCTTTTAACTTATCCTTCACTACTGAATAACACTCCCCTTGCCTCTATCCATCTCCTTCTCCTATGGTGCAGTTACTTGACCCAGAGCAGATGATTTCTCCTCATACTTAGCTTTGGAGATTGCTGCTTTTATTTCAAATGTGAAAAAGGGCTTGTGTTCCTGTGAGTTTGCTTTATCCTGGCTTTGTCATTTGGACCAACCTGTCTATGCAAGCCTTACTGTACAAACTTTTCGTTATTTAAGTGATTACTTTTATGGTTTGCCAACATTTGCTCAGTGAGTAACAATTTTTCTTTTGTTTTGTTTTAATGATAGATCACTCTTGCAGACCTGGAAGTAACTGTGTTCTTCCCCTTTTGGCTAGGTACTGTTCGCTGCACAACTGCGGCCCACCTGGCTCTGCTAGTTCCCAAAAATGTGTCTTTCTACCCCAGCAACCATGAGCGTTACAACGAAGGCAACATTGATGTGTGGTGGATTGTGCATGATGGAGGCATGTTGATGTTGCTTCCTTTTCTTCTCAAACAGCACAAAGTAAGCAGCTAGTCAGAACCTACTTAACTTCAGCGTGCATTAGTTTAAAGAAACAAGGTCCAGTAGTAGACTCTGTATTGATAAATGCAAGTGTATATATTACAAAGTTTGTTTTGTAGAGCAGAATATTATTGGTTCAAATCCTGAGTTTGTTTTCTCTAATCAGGTTTGGAGAAAATGCAAAATGAGAATTTTTACTGTAGCTCAGATGGATGATAATAGCATCCAGATGAAGAAGGATTTGGCTACTTTCCTCTATCAACTCCGAATAGAGGCAGAGGTAGAAGTGGTAGAAATGGTAAGGGAATTGAGCCCATTTTTCACTTCGTTATGCATGTGGTGATATTTTGTTATGACTTGATTGCAAGCACAATATTTGTCCTTATTTCTGCAGCATAATAGTGATATCTCAGCATACACTTATGAGAGAACTCTTATGATGGAGCAGAGATCTCAGATGCTGAGGCAAATGCGGCTGACAAAAACTGAGAGGGAAAGGGAGGTATGTCATTTGTGGTTCTTGGCTCTGGGCTGCTGAGGGAAATGACACAAAGGTTCCTTCCTAGTAGTGTGTTATTTAGCTGCTGCTTAAATTTATTTTTCTGAAGGTGCAAGGAAATACTTTTAGTGTCGCTTTTTTGTTTCCCCTAATTTCATGTAGTTCTTGTTTTTTCTTTCTATGGGATATCTGGTATTTGTCTCAATTTGTAGTATATCCTGTTTTCCTACTGAAGATGTCATTCCAGTTTGGACTTATAGGACATGTAGCTATGAAAGGTGCAGATGATCTAACTTTTCTGCATGTGTTTGTCCAGCTTATTTTAGTTGTCAGTTTTGAGCCAGATTTGTTGTTTCTGACCATGTCATGACGTGAAACTGACTTCTTTTTCTTGTATAGATACAGGCCTCTGTCAGTAGTTCTGCACAGTTTGGTATGTAAGATTATTGGCTAGAGCAGATGCCTGGTATCAGAGCTGTCTTAAAGGCTAGATTGACTGGACAAAATAAAAGATAAAATGGAACAAAAAGCCTTTCATTGCTTGAAGAGAAGCAGAGAACGTAAAATAAAGTCTCTAAGTTCACCTTGTCGTTCATGTGCCCTCTAGGCTCAGCTGGTAAAGGACAGACATTCAATAGCACGTCTGGAGAGCCTCTACTCGGATGAAGAAGATGAGGGTGACCCAGTTCCTGAGAATATCCAGATGACCTGGACAAAAGAGAAATGTGATGCTGAGAAGCGAAACCGAGGCAGTGCTGTGGGAAGCTTTAGAGATCTCATTAGCATTAAACCGTGAGTCTTGTCTAAGTGAACACCTTGCACCTCCTGAAACTCTACGTATGCTCTGCTTTTATTATCTGTTGTTTCATAATCCTTGGTTTAGACTTGCACAATCAACATTAAGGCCTGACTACTCAAAAGACAGCAGTTAGCCTCCTGAGAAATCTCTAACCAATTAAATGTGGCATATATCCCTCAATGTTTTACTTGATATAGTCAAATTTCAAGTTGTAGCTGTTAAGTCCTGTGACAACTTTCCTCATCTCCCAAATAATTCCATAAAACACATCAGACTGATAATTTCACTGATCTAATCAGGATTAAATGAAAAGTCTGATAACTTCACTATTAAATGTGTACTGTGGATGTTTAAGGCAGAAAGGAAGAAGCTGCGGAGGTGGTGATTAATGACTTGGAATAGAACATGGGTGTGATAAAACCCTCTGAGACAGACTTGGTGCTGAAGGAGTTGACATGTACCAACAACTGCCGTTACCACGTGTGTGCCCCATGTAAAGGCCTATTTTGGTTTTGTATAAAAATGTCTGAATCTCCTGTGACTTCTTTGATGTCCTACGTCTTACATGAAGAGTTCAAGTCAGTCAGTTTTGCATATTTGGCAGAGTTCCAGATTTTTATTCCTAATAAATTGTGATTCAATTCTGTTGTAGGCTGAATCATACTGTAGAAATTCTGCTGAATTTGGTGTTAACTACCTGTACTTTTTCCTCTTCCATGCTTTCAGAGAGTGGGAAAACTTGTAAGTTTGTTTAACTTAGAAGTACATTAAGATGATTGAGAGGGAAGACTTCATTTTCTCAACTAAAAGTAGGAAAACTGTATGTAATGATGGAAGAAAAGAAAAGGCAGGGAGCAGGATTATCTACTTAAGCTAAGAATCATAAGTAGGTTGTAACAAAATACAAGAGTTGTCCTGACAAGAACTAAGTCAGGATAGAAAACAATTACAGGTCTGAACCTGTTTTCTTAAGCAGAATATGACACAAGCAGGCGGAAACATTACTCATTTAGAGAAGCTCTTGTTCCACAGTACTGCTAGGATGTTTTTTGTGGTAGTTTCTGGACCCTAAGCAAGCCGTTTCTTATAGCCTACACCTTTGAATCACTGGGGAGATGCCAATTTTAAATATTACTTTAGAGAAAACCAAATCTTCAGTTTTCAATTCCCTTTCCAAAACTATACACAGTTAATGACAGTATGTGGTTCCTGCTGCTGGTTTCTTCCTCACTTCCTGTAAACATACTCTGGCTTTCTGAAGCTGATGTGGTGAAGACAGGGGGTGACCTTGCTCCAAATTAAATAAGAACATGAAGTAACAGCGAGATAGTTCACAGTGGGTAAATTGTGCTGTTAGTATAATAAACATGATTCTTCCCACTGCATCTTCTATTTTCTATCTGTATAAATTATTTCTTTGCAAGTCTGAATATTTAGAAGAGCAGTGAAGTTACTAAAGACTTTCACTCATATCATGCAAAACTGAATTAATGAAACCAAAGATGCATATTTGATTTGTTTCCACTAATACTTGTTTTTAATATATTAAAATGAAGGAAAAAACCCAAGTGGAAAATCCTCAAAGCTGTAAATAAATTCTCCCTTTGATAAGTTTATTTCTGTATTGTATTTCCTTTTGTGTTACCAGAATAGTGTTTGATTTCCTGTAAGAAGGAAACATTCCCTGGCTCTAAATCCCCAAAGGATGCTTTCAAGTTCAGTTCCTGCATGAACTGATGTTATTTTGTTTTAATGTATTCTGAATAAATAATGCTATTATCTCTCTTAGCCTGGATTCTTAAGGAGCGGAGGCATGTGAGATCATGCATCTATTCCCTTTTCTCCCATAACATTTGAAACAAGTGTCTACTCAAGTTTAAAAGCATGATTGAGATTTTAAGGATACCTGGGTAGAAGTGTTCTTGTAAACAGCCAGGCAGAGAGGTGGATTAGTGTCCAGTTGAAGGAGAGTGTCACATCCTTATTACTCTCCATAAAAGCCCTACAGCAGACATACATCCAGCCCTTTGTAGGCTGCGATCCTTTATTTCTCTACCATGTGATTACAATCTGTAGTAAACCAGGCTTTCTCTGGAGATGCCAACTGCTGTTCAACACAAAGAGGGAAGTGTGCTCATGGCAAGTGTGGAGTGCAATGGTGCTGATGTTTTTGAGAAGGAGTTTTCTGGTACTGAGAATGGAGAGGTGCAGGACCTGTGCTTCTGTGGGCACGAGAGGTTCTGGACAGGGCTACCCTAAGGGAAGACTCTGCAGTCAGAGGTGTCCATGGTCAAAGAGCACATCCCCTTGTACAATTGTGTTTTAACTTCTTATGCAAGACTAAATCATCTTGATAAAATATACCTTTTGAAGAGCGAAGTAACTTTGTAAACTGGTGACTTGACTTCAGAGATCCTACTGACAGACTAGCTGTACCTGAAGAACTCTAAAATCTCTTTTGTATCTTCATCATTAAGTGTGAGAAAACACTGGGTGTTGAGTTGGCATTCTACAGCGTATTTAGGAGATTTAAGGTATGCTTCTAAGGGCCTTTTGAATAATTCAGTTTTCAGAGGCATGTTTCTAACAGTAAGTCTGAATGTGCTTTTTCTACAGGAACCAGTCTAATGTCCGAAGGATGCACACAGCAGTGAAGCTAAATGAAGTTATTGTAAATAGATCCCATGATGCCAGACTTGTGCTCCTCAACATGCCTGGTCCTCCAAAGAATACTGATGGGGATGAAAACTGTATCCTTTCAGGCAACACCTGGGCCACACAGAAGATCTTTCTTTAATCTATGCTCTTGAATTCATTTTGCCACCAGTACTGTTGAGCTGTGATGTGTGGTGAAGTGTCCACTGAGTGGAGGGTACTGTCTTGTGGCTTGTAGGGTAGTAATTGCTTGAAGTTGCTCGAAGTAAAAGTTGCCACTGGTTGCTGTGGAAGCCTTGTTTGAAGGTTTGAATTTAGTCTTGTCTAAATTCTTACTTGATTTTATTTGTTAATTTAATTCTCAATAGTGTAGCAGATATTTACAGGAGCCAGTGCTCTGGGCAGAGCAGTGTCTGAACTTGAGTCAAAAGGAAGTCCTGAAAAGAGAAGGGAATATCTCGGGCACACTCACACATCAGAGTTTGGGGCTTAGGTCCAAGTACAAGGCTCTGGTAAGATAAAAATTCAAAGTCACAGCATTTTGGTTCTTAATGGAATACTTGCATCATTCCCTTAAGCAAGATCAGAGCAGAGGGTTGTGAGCTGGAGAGAGATTGTTGGTACCACAGTTTGCTGTCCACAGCTGCTCTTCAGCCTTGATTTGTGCCATTAATTTAGCATGTGCCAAAAAAAAAGATGTCACAAGTCACAGACCGAATGGTTGTTTTCCCCTAAATCTAGATAGTACTAGTAGTTGTAACAGCTGTTTCACAAGAAAGGATAAAAATATTCCTCTTAGAATAAAGGGATTTGAACCTCAGCTACTGCAGCTCAGGAGAGATTTTAAACTCAAGGTAATGGGTGAGGATGCATGTTTCTTCACCCTTCCATAGAGAGGCTGAGCCACTATGACTGAAAACTGCTCAGTATTCATGGGAGGGAGTGTGGCTCTGTGACCTGGTGCCACCAGCATCTCTGACAGGCTCAGCTTTAGGCAGTGGTGGGTTTGTTTTGGAGCTGGATGAAACTGTCTCTGTCTGACAGGGGGACAGCCCCTGATCTCATCTCACATAAGCATTGCCACATAAACCCAATACAGAGGCTAATCACTGTATTTTGGTTTTGATATTTCTTTTGTCCTTGACTTTACTGAAACAGACATGGAGTTTCTAGAAGTCTTGACTGAGGGTCTTGAGAGAGTATTACTTGTTAGAGGTGGTGGCCGAGAAGTCATCACCATTTACTCCTGATTTAGAAGCTTCTAACACTGGTCTACATTTACCTTCTTGGTGACATTCCAGTTTTAAATGGAGAAGAAAAAAGGGGTTTGCCTAACTTTCTCCTCATCCAGTCCTACTCATTGTCTTTCCATTTGCAACATACATATCTTTTGGGATTGCAGTATTTGTTACACCAGCCAATTAGCAACATAAATTAATTGTGAAGCTGCCACATTATTCAGTTTCTGCTTTGGTACTCCAGCATTTGTGCATGTAGTTTTAACACTAAACCTATTTTTAGTCAGCACTGCTACGTGCAGTATTTTTAGTAACTGTATGTAAAGTTAGGACATGAAAGCCAGTTACTGTAAAAAGATTTAAAAAGCTTTTTCTATTAGGATGGGGGAATAGAAGTACATTATATAGCAGCTAGTTTCTGCTGAAGTTCAGCTATAAAGCATTTTGTAAGAGCACACTAAATTGTAAGAGAGGACTGAAAAAGCTTTCTTCTTCTGGGTTTATTTCCAGAATTAAACTCTCAGTATTGGATAAGAATTTATACTTTTAATACACTTAATGATAGAGATTTAAATAAATTATGTTGATGTAGTTGAAATTATGTATGTATCTTACTATAGGTTGTGTTGCTTCCGAGACTTCAGGTTCTGTGAGGCCAGATCCCTATTTATTTTTGTATTTATTTGTCAGAAATATTGGATATGCAGATGCAGACTGTTTAGGAGAACAGAGATCTCACAATAAATTCTGAATCATCAATGAATTGAAGGACCAGTCCTGGGCAATTCTTCCATGCTTTAAATTTCTTGCAGACCATCCATCAAAGTACATTGAGCATGTAGAGTCCTGTGTGTAGAGCCAGATGCTATGCTGCACGCACAGCAATGGGATGGCACTTGCACAAGTACAGGGGACCTGCTGCTTCATTGTGTGCTTTATGCCCTTAGAGGGAGAAGAAGATCTATATTAACCAATAAGTCTCTGGAGATTTTAAGCCCATTAAGTTGTACTTTATGGACAGAACATTCGTATTTTTTCAATAAAATGTTGCATACACTTTGAACCTATTCTCTGGTCTGTGTGCAGTGGTGAATTACATAGGAACAGCCTCTCTGTTGTCAGGGTTAGGGTCAGGCCTAGTGTGAAGGGTCAGGCTTGGGGGTTAGGGTCAGGGTCAGGGTTAGCTGTAGGGTCAGGCTTAGGGTTTAGGGTCAGGGTCCAAATTGGGGGCTAAGGTTAGGGACAGGCTTAGGGAGAATGGGGAGTGGGCAGTGGCCCAGCAAGGTCTGGGGGAGGCTTCCAATTCTGATGATTTGATGGAATAGGAATGATCCTTGTCTGTTTTACACTCCCCTTTTTCTTGCTGGAATAATTTTAAAATGATTAACAAAGTGTGTGAATTTGAGAGTTTAAATTGGAGAGGAAACAATGCCCAACAAATGGCAGGGAGAGCTCAC
>VXAY01003652.1:82870-93814 GCA_013399855.1 Oxyruncus cristatus | reverse complement strand
CCCCCCTCCCCGCCACTGCTTCTCTCCCACATATTTCTGATTTTCAAGTCCCCCGGGGAAGAAGTCTGAGGAACCGGAATGCAGTTAACAGCCAGCTTGAAAGTCTTGACGTTAAACTGTGATTTAAGGCTCTTTCAGAGCATCCTGACTCACCCGGCCCCCAAACACAGATGTGAACAGATACCCGTCTGCTTCTCCTCTCCCTCTTTCATCCTACAAATGGGGGAAAAATGCCTTTATCTAATTCACCTTCTTCACTTGCAACTCCATCAGATTTGATCAACTTAAAGTTTCCTGTGGTTAGGCAAGGGAGGAACACACACCCATAAGAGCTGTGGTTCAAGAGGGAGAAATATGCCTAAACAAAGCCACATCTTCCAAAAACTGTCCAGATTGGTGTGCATTTTCCATCGGGAATGTGGTACCTTGCTCTGTCTGACAAAGTTCAATAACCCACAGGCAACAACTAAACCTCCAAATTAATTAATAGACTGATTCTTATGCAGAGACAGCAACAATTCAGGCAAGAAAAACACGTGGAGGAGTTTGGTTTAGGTCTCAATCCTCAAGTGTGAGCTTGCTTGCTGTTTTTGTATTTGAAAAAGGCCACACACTTGGATATAAACATATTTATGTGTTTAATTTCAATATATCAGGGTATAGAGGAAGGTATAGAGCAGCTTCTTTTTGTAGTTGTTGGTGTCACCAGCAGCAGGTTGAAGCCCTATTCACAATTGAAGCAGATGGTGTTCGAATGATAACACCCAGGTACCAGTGAAAGGGAAAATATCTCCCAAATCCCATGAAGGGAAGTAAAACTGAGAGGGGGAAGGAGAGACAGGGAAGGTGTCATCTCCTCCATCATTTCTGGCCACACAGCCCTTCTTTCCTCCTGCCAGGCTCTTCAAACTCCAGTCCCACTCCTAAAACGCTTCAAGAACCACGTGCTGCTTTTGACTGACCAGGGGATTTCTGTCCCTTTTTTCTCCCCAGGATTGTGTGTAGCACCCTGAGGGCATCACATCCGAGACACGAAAGCTGGTACTGAGACACATTTGTGCGAGACAGGCACGAGCACAGGTAAAACCCAAGGCTGGAGACGTGCCAGGATGGGGTTTCTTACCCAGTTCCTGCTCGCCGGTCTGGTAGCAGTGCAGGTCCTGACTGTGGTTTCCCCAGTCCTCCTGGGAATACTCCTCCATCGTGCTGCCGTCCGACTCCAGCTCCTGGTACAAGCCGCTGCTGTTGATGAGGACGGGCTGGCAGGGCTGGGAGTCCCATCCTCCCTGCCCAAACACCTGCTCCAGCTGCTCAAACGTGTAGCTGCTTTTCCTCTTCCCCACGCCGTGCTCCTTCACGCGGCTGTAGCACCTGCGCAGGGTCTGAGACAGAGAAGAGCGGGTTAAGCCACGGGGGGCTGGGCTGGACGTCACCACACAGGCACCTCCACACAGTCACAGGGCTGCCAGGCAGAGTTTAGGGGCTTGGGGGTTATTTCTGTTGGTCATATTTGCCCCACGCTCACGAGCAAGGCTCCCAAATTAATCTACACCCACCAGGAAGCATCGTATGTACCCGACCTTCCCGCCTGGCATTAACGTTACTACAACAGAGGACAAGTTGTGTAGCAGCTACAGGTTCCTTGGGTTTAACTTGGCTGATTTATCCTCTTTCCCACTTATAAAAAAGAATAAAAAAAATAAATAAAATCCCCAGATCCGCTATGGACGCAGGGAAAAAAATAAAACAAATCAAAATACCAAGAGCCCCCCAGTCAGAGACACCAACCAGCCAGGAAAATGCACACCTACTACAAGGAGGAGAAAGCAGAGCTGGTGTTGTGCCCACAGCTTGGAGAGGGGGAAGCAGGGAGGAGAGAGAAAGGAAAAGAGAAAGATGTCCCCCAAAGCAAAGACAGTCCAACCTTCCTTACTCTGGTAAGAAGACACAAGGTACAAAATGGATATGCCTAAGCTTTTCAGCTAGAAAAATATATATTACTTACACATTTTTGCATTCCTTACTAACTCACTCTGTCTCTTGTGAAGCTGCTGAAATTTAAAAGAGGTCAAATCAATAATGCTCCCAATTCCCAGACTTCCATATCAAGCATTAAGTAAGAAACAGCACTGAGGTGGCTTGGTCTGAGCAGCCTCTCAAACAGTGCTGGGGCCAAACCTCCCACACAGATGCAAAGGGCTCATCTACCTTTGGTGATCCCTTTGACACCCCACACCAACAGCTGAGCTGCTCCACAGGTTCCATCCACCTTTTCCCCCTAATCCAGAGCAACACACAACTATTCGGGGGTAAAAAAACCCCTAAAGCTTCACACGCAGGTCTCGATGTGGGTTTAATTCTAACACTGCTCTACTTTTGAATGGCCCCAGGTTTGCTGGAACTTGATGGGTTTTGGATTGGTGAAGTGCTAGAAAACATTATTTTTTTTTTTTAATTAAATTTATTAGATTGTTGGGGTTCTAACCTGAATGGCAAAGCTGCCTCTAGAATTCAAGAGAGGCAATAATTCGGGAAGAGCTAGTACAGTTGCTTTCTGGAGGAGGACTGTAACAGACACATCATTACAAAAACCACTCCTTTTACTCCCCAAAAAGGAACTTTTACGACTCCAGAAAGCTGGAACCTACCTAATGCTCCTCATATGCTGGGTTTTAACAGCATCAGCAGGAAAGGGGTACATTTCTAACCAGTTTCCTCCTGAGATTCAGAGCCCTGGGAGCAGAAGCAAAACTGCTAAGCAGCAAGTCAGTATTACCCTGCTGTTTTAAACAAAAACACACAAGATTAACACAAAATAAAAAACGACCCATATGAACACACAGGCAGCAACAGGCACCAGTGGTTTACAGTGGTTTAAGCCCTTCCCACTTTTGCTACCTCAGGATAAACAGACAGATCCTCTTTGGATGGACACCAGCACCATTTTATGCTTCTCCCTGTGAGCTGGGGGGGGGAAAACAACTGGCTACGGCAACCTGGAACCAAAACCTGGCCTTGAAACCTGTCAGCACCCCCCAGGTGCAAAGTGGGTTCCCTCAGGCTGGGGGTACTGCTGCATTTGCTCGTTAAAATTCAGTTTCCCCACTCCTTTCAGCCCAAATCTCACCAAGTGACATCTCAAACTGCCCGAGCGATAAGAGCAAAGTCTTGTTTCGCTCACAGACTCTTTCTAAAATCCACCCCAAGTCAGAGCTCCTTAAAAATGTATTTCCCAAATCCCAGTTCTTGCATCTGCCCTGGCTTATCCACCAGAGTTAAACACAGATTTAGAGCCTCTAGCTGCATTTATTAGCAGCCTTTAAGCGACACAAACTGTCTCCAAGACATCCCTTACTCCTGGCCAAGCCCTCTGGGAATGCCTGACACCCACAGCCACTCTATTTTCACACTCTATTTTCAGCCTGTGCTTCAAACACCGACGGGGCTATGGAGGATCTCACACTGGGTTGTAGCCCAGTAGTAATTCATTATTTCAGTCAGGCTGCAAGCTGGCTTATTTTACTATGAAAATAATTTAGCAGCAAGTCAATGAAGACTATTGGAACAACTAAAGGGAGCAAAGCAGAAAGAGGGACAAAAATAAATGAGCAATAGTGTCACTGCTTGTTACTCCTGCAGGTCAAGAGTACTTTTGGGGATACTGCCTAGATGCTCACCTGGGTGTGTTACCTCCGCTTCTGCCAGCAGATAACCTAAAATTTAAGGGAGATAATCTCAAATTCAGGGCTTTCCAAAGCACCAAAAGGCCTGTGGCCAAGCAGCTGGTGGCTCCTTGGTCTTGCCTGCTGGAGAATCGAGATTCCTGCAAGCTCTTTCTTCTTAGAGGTTCTCCCCAGTGTCTCCAACAGGCAGTCCCTACTAGTTTTTGTGATGTTCCCTCCCAGTACCACAGATCAGCCTCGTTTCACATAAGCCCACAGCCTTCTCTTCTTCAGAGACTCTGGTAAGACCTAAATAATTGCTCAGGTTTCGGGAAACCTGGGGATTTTTTAGCCCTTAACCTTTCTCCCACCAGGTTATCCTGATCTCCAAGATCTGGGATCTGTGTTTCTCTTACGCACCTCCTCTATTCCTCCTGGTGTCCAGCTCAACTCCTGCTCCGTGGTTCCTAAAGTGCACATACACATATTGATACAGATACACGAGAAACCAGGAAATTTAGGACAAGTAACTGAAAACAGACCTGATCACTGCCCAGTGACTGCCCAGACTGGAAGAGATCGAGGCTTTTTGCTTATTGTTCTGCAACACTGCCTGCAACACGAAGACAGATTATCCCCACTTAATTTATAATCAGGAAAACCAGAGGAGGAGACAGTCACAAAGCTCAGCGTGGATTTTCTCACCATTTCTAACTCACGAGTCCTCAGCTCTACGAGTGAAGCCACCGGAGAACCTGGACCTCTGCAGGAACTGCAGGATGAGGATCAGAGAAGCCTTAGCGAGTGACTTTAGGAAGGCTGATACCACAGTCCTCCTTCCAGCAAAAAACGAGGGAAAACCACACCACGGTGAGCTTGTTACACGTAACCTGAGGTGGTCTAACACAAGGAACTCCAGATCCCTGATCTGAGACATGTTCTTTCTCAGGGAGACACTACAGGCTCTGCAGAGCATTTTGGTGGCCTGTGGCTGTGTCCACAATCATCTCTTTAAGATGATTAAGTAACAGCAGCCTAAAGGGGTCCCTATGGCCCTGAGCACCACTCAGCAAAACACTCAGCTCCGAAGAGGATCTTTTACTTAATGGGAGAGAGGAGCTCTCAGCTCTGTATCCCAAAATAAGAACAGCAGTATCAAACAGCTCCCTCCCTCATCACGCCAGGATACTCACGGGCAACATGAGATGAAACTACACTGGGACAAAAGGAATGGCTTTTGAAGCCTGGAGTGGTTATAGGGGACAGTGAAAGGGACAGTGGAAGGTTCCACCTGCTCCTGGCAGAACCTGTTCAAACCCTTACTTTGGAGCGATGAAGGCCACACCTGGATAAGTTATCTTGCCTTTGGAAAGAAGCTCGTTCCTCAAACCAAACCTGAAGTTTCATGCACCCACTGTGATCAGGACAAGCGTCTTTACACCACCCACAAAACCAGATTTTTGTGGAAAACCCAAAACTGCAGCAGCCTGGATCAAAAGAGGTCCGAGATGTACTCAAGAGGTCACATCTGTGCAAGCCACGGGAGACCAGAGACTCAAATCCTTGCTGGTCCTTGCTCTCAAACCAATGGAGCGAGGCCACAAGCCTGTCCAGAAGAGGAAGGGCAGCACAAACCATTCCAGAGGTGAGAGGGAAAATGCTCCTCTCCAAAACAAGCTTCAGTCAAGTGGCTGAAAGCATCAACATGGGCAGCACCATGGGGGAAACACCTCGTGTAGTTCAGAAGGCTGAAAACCTTGACATCCCACCCGATCCTAGCAGTGTGTTGTGCCCATCCTGGGGCTCAGGGTCTCCAGAGGAAGGTCCACAGCTGTGCTGTTACCAGGGGAGAGCAATCTCTAATCCCACAGGAAGAGCTGGAAGTGAAATACCAAAGAGGGCTTGAACCAAAATTTTCACCAGGACCAGTGGTCAAGGGTTGGTACCAACTGAGATCACAGCAGTCCCGAAAACATCATCTGCTTGATCCCAAATTATACACTCAGCAGGAGGGAGGTAACCAGGAATCTGCTGCTGTGCCAGTGCTTGAAGCTGCGTGCGAAAATCAGGAGGATTTTTAACACCTTCCCAAGTCCTCCATAGTCAAAGAGCACAACAGGAAAAAACTGTGTGTGCCCAATGCGGGATCGAATGTCCAAAAATCTCAAAAATGAGATTTAATGCTCAAGCTTAGCAAATTTGTCCTTCTGCAATGATTTCCTGACCATCAGCTGTTTCTGTCTCAACAAGACAGATCTACCAGCTCGCTCTCAGCTTCCTCAGGGAATCATTCTGCACCCATGGAACGAGCAGTGGATGACCCAGGTATGGCAGAACGACCAGACTAGACTATTACAGACATACAACGTGGCTACACAAGCCACTGGATTGTAAAGACACTTGTCCTGCCCACGCAATTCGAGCCAGATTCTTACGGGCACGGCAGCGCTCTGCAAATACCCCGGCTGAGGAGGGCAGATCCAAGAGGGTTTGCTCCAGATGATGCTCATCTCCCAGAGATGAACCCTCTGCCACAGCCCCACAAAGCAGTAAAACAACTAAATCTGCTCTTTGTCACTGAAGAGTTTATTTTTCCTGCCTGTAAATGTCAACAGAAAGTAGCTCCCACCTACGGGGGCCCGTGAGATCCTCCAGTGAGAGGCTGGGCTGTGGGAAAGGATGCAAGGGATGATAAGAAATAACCCAGCCTGGAAAACCCAGTGCATCTGCATCTATCTAAGCCATGGAAAGAACCAAAGGTAACTTAAACACCTGCACGTGCTGTAGCCCAGGGAGCTACTGGGACAGGGAGCTGGGACCGAGAGAAACTCAAGACAAAGACAAACCACATCCACAAGAAATAGGAATCATGGAATGGGTTGGGTTGGAAGGGACCTTAAAGCTCATCTCATTCCACATCCCTGCCATGGGATCCACTACACCAGCTTGCTTCAACTTGGCCTTGGACACTTCCAGGGATGGGGCCAACACAGCTTCCCTGAGCAACCCTTGCCAGGGCCTCACCAGGGAGAGTTTTTTCTTAATATACAATCCAACCCTACTTTCTGACAGCGTGGAGCCATCCCCCCTTGTCCTGTCACTATATGCCCTTGTAAAAAGTCCCTTTCCATCTTTCTTGTAGGCTCCAATCAAAGGCAAAGCTGCTTTGGAGGTGGATGGTTGGCTGGTTGCTACAAAACACACCAATGCTCCACCAGTTGAGATCTTCAAAGGACAGCAGCTCCACTCAACCCTGTCGGACCCAAGGATGGGATTCTGGGTGGAATCCAACCTCCCGTAACGTGCACCAGGCCATACTAGATCACAGCAAGTGTTGCTTCCAAGACAGCCTCGTTAAAGCAGCTTTTCCTGCCTTAAAAACGACTTCGTGCAAGATTTACAAACAGACAAGTTTACATCGTAAAGCACCTAAAACCACAGCCCTGTTACAGACGAGCCATCACCACTTCACACGCTGCTTAAAGCAAGGAACGCCAACAGCTGATAGTCAGGCGTGATTTGTCATTCCTTCCCCAGTATTCAGGTGTAATTTTCCATCCCTTCCCGTTTCATGTGGGTTCGTAGCAGTCCCAGCTCCTCTTTGTTCCTACGTTCTTTCCGAGCACCGAACCAGCCTCTCCAAGGTACAGAAAATCCAACAATGGGGCAAGTGGGATCGGCAGCAAGAGCTGGAAATTCCTGCAGCTGGCAGTTAAGACGTTGGAGCTGCTTCTCTTTGAATCAATGGCTTGGCATCGACTCTGGGAAAGGCAGAATGAAAGCAGAACTCGCATTTCCGCGGTAGCTGAAGAAACGACGTGTTGAAAATGCCCCCGAATTAGTTTTAATGGCAACTTTTAAGGATGGATTTGTCTTTTGCTCGGGAAAGGCTCTCCAGCTGCGCCCACAGCCAGAGGACTTCCAGCCCTGAAACGCTCTCCCATCTCAGCTAAGCAAAGTGCCATCAGGAGGGTGAGTCTTTGACTCCGTGGAGATGGGAGCAACAGAAGCAGAAATCCTTCCACGGGTTTAAAAACACGCCTAAAAACCAGTTCTGAAAAAACAACTGGAGCCCATTATTTCAAGAACACTCCTTTAAAACAAAGCAAGTCTTTATTGCCTGAAAACGCCCCTTGTGCAGCTCCAACTGTACCACCTGAGCTCACCTTCTCACAGTTAAGCTCCCAGAAAACCTCCTGCTGCCTGTGTCTGGCTGAAACAGCACTGTCAGGTGCAGGGCACAGGATCCTGGCCAGGATGGGAAGGGTTTGGTCAAATACTCCATCACCTGCCTGAAAACCCTGGCACAAAGGTCAAACCTGAAAACTACAGGGCTCTCCATGAGCTGCTGCGGGGAGGTGATGAGTTTCAGGATAGACAAACCAGGCTAAACCCTTGCTCGCGAACACCGGGAATAGGAGGAGGGCTGGATGAAAGGAATGTGTGAACGGCTCCTCAACATGAGCTCTGTGTCACAGGGACAGTCAGAGCTTGCCACTGAACAAGCAAGGATTAAGGATACAGTGTGACACGAAACTGTGGTGCACAGGACGGCTTTTCTGGGAATGCAACAGGCAGAAATGAAGATGTTTCACTTCTCCTTCAGCTCCTGATTGCTGAGCTCACCAAGCCACCGACCTCGGAGCCACCGAGTCGCACTCGAGGTCTCTCTCTGAAGGAAAAGCTGCTGGAAAGGCCACATGTGAATCCCTAAATCTGAAACAGACCCTTCCAGAGCAGCTCCAACCCAACAGCAGCCTCGTTCCAGCTGCTGATGTGCAGAAAAACACATGCAGATGGTGAGGGATTGGTGAAAATCTGCAGTGGGACCTTCCTGCTCACCCTGTTTGAATTAGGAGGGAACACATCCACGCCATACAACTGGAAAACTCTCTGTTTCCAAGCTGACTTGTTCCTTTCCAGATAAACTTGCTCCTCAAGACTTGGCTGTGGCCAGGGAAGGCAGGTATCCCAAAGGAACCCAGTGTCAAGCCCTTATCTAAGATGCATTTATAAGATCACTTGAACAGGGTATGTCTGAAGCACCATTTACATTTATAATCCAGCAGCAAAGCCTCACGCCATTCCCTGATGGGCATTGAGTATCCCATAAAATCATGGAAATACTGAACATTACGGATAAGGAAGGGATGGAGCACGGATAACTCCCAGCCAGGCATCACGGTGATGAAGGAGAGCCCACCCTGACGACCTGTGGTCTAAAAACATCCAACAGGTCTGCCAAGAGCTGCTCCTGGTGATAAACATCACCCTGTGCCCATTCACTGCTGTTTGACCGGTGGTTTCTTTCAAGCTGGAACATTTCAGGGGCAAAGACATGTTCAAGCCTCACTTTTGAAGGGAACGGGGGAGAATCCTCGGCTGCAAGGAGCTCCAACTGCTCAAACACTTGCTCCAGCCCCAAGGCAGCCACAACCAGCTCCTTCCAAGAGCGTCCTCCAAACCCAAACAGCCGGTTCTGGGCTGTGCTAACAACGAGACGTCTCCTCACAGCCTGCTCAGCGTCCCCCCGAGCATTAATGCTGTGACCAAAACTGGGGCAGGGGTCTGTCCTTGACAGATGCTGCATCGGCTCCCACCACAGCCCAAGACCGTCGGGCAAAGCCAAACCACCCCAGGGAGCTTTTCCATCGCACACCGAAGAAACAAGCGCCTTGGAAACCGCCGGGAAAACGAGGCACTCCGAGACAGTCTGCGGTGCAGCAACATTCCTCGCCAAAAATATCTGGTTGTGTTCGAGGGAAATAGGCCCCTGAGCAGCAAAACACACCGACAAACCAAAGCTTCTGTAGGAAGGGCTTTGGTTTGACCACCTACTTCCAGGGACAGGCTCTTCTAATCAATAGGGGGAATCTCTCACTTATTCCCAGGCATTCCTGATGCTGCAGCACCCCTTGTTCCATGTATTTTGCAAAACAAAGGCGGCCTGGGTGTACACATCTGGAGAGCCCCAGCCCAGCTGGGCTGGCACAGGTGTATTTAAAGGATGGGAAAAGGAAGGGAGAAACAACGGGCTCCACTGAGCCCCAGCAATAACAACACGTTACTTTTTCAATCCACTGGCACTTTTAGGTGGCTGCAGGGGCCTCCCAGGTCAGGAAAGGGGAAATAAAAGCCAGAGGGAGCTCAGAGCGTTTAATTCACCCTCCCAAACATCATCCATGTTTACAAACTCAAACCCTCCCCACAGCAATTCCCACCCCATCCATGATCCTTCTCTCTGTAAAAGCAGGATGTGGCTGCTCCCAAACCGGGCACCAAACCCAGCCCCTCCTTCCCCAGGGAATGATGGAACTGGACAGATCCCTCTGTGAAACGCAGCCCAGGGGGCTGTTTATCAATTACTCAAGGTGTCTGTGAAGATGCTCCACGAGAGCTGGGGAAGCCTTTGGTCCCTGCAAAGCAACTCCAAAGCAAAGGAGGGAACCAGGAGTGCAGGAGCAACCAGAGCCCAAGCCATCCTTCCTTACTGGGGGAACTGGGAGCTCCTTTTTCTCCAGGGGGCCTCAGGGAGCAGCCAGTGCCAGCCCCTCATGGACAGAAGATGCTGGGGGACATGTGAGGGGACAGAGTCAGCCCCGGCGCCCACCACGCTCAGGGCCAAAGGAGGCGACCCAGGGCTGCCCCAAAAAAAACATGGAAAGGGTCCTACCGGGGCTGTCCCTGTGAGGGGGGACACAAATGAGTGGGACACTGTATCCCTCCCCACTCAGGAGCAGGGAATGCTGCCACAGCCCACCCAGGAGGAACTGAGGAGTTGAACTCAGTGCCCAGGTCCCAAGGGTGCTGCTGGAGGCTGCGGGTGCAAGGGGTGAACCCAGGGCATGTGGCCCCCAGGAGATGGGAAGTGGCACCCAGGAGATGCCAGCCGAGAACTGCAGGGAGCCAGGCAGCTGAGGCAGGGAATGTGGTGCCTTGCACCCAGGGCAAGGGCTGGGCTGGGCTGAGCCCTGGGGACACCCGGGGCCAGGCCCAGAGGATGCTTGGGAAAAATACAGCAGAGAGACCTCGGAAAGCTGAGCCCTGGGGACACGGTGTCCCCAAACCCAGGGCCAGAGAATGCCCACAGCCAGCGCCAAAGGATACTGCGGGAGAGATCCCGACGGAATTGAGCCCCCAGGACACAGCGCCCCACACTCAGGGTCAAGGGCTGGGGACGCGGTGCCCCACACCAGGGCCAAAGGATGCTCAGGAAAACCCCTCTCCCGGGGAAGCCCCTGCGAGACGATCCCTCGGGGGGTGACCCCAGAGCTCACCCACC
>VXAY01003652.1:45873-73889 GCA_013399855.1 Oxyruncus cristatus | reverse complement strand
CCGGGCGTAGGGTGACGGCAGCCCTGTGTGGTGTCACCGAGTCTGGTGTGAAGCCAGGGAGCTGCTGCCCTTCTTCCTCCTTCTCCTCCCTCCAGTCCGAGGACCCCCCTGTCCCTTTGCTCCCCCAAAAGTCACCCCGATTCCCCTCCACCGTGGAGTCCCCACCCCACACGGGACACACCCCCTTCTGCCCCCATCCCGCTTCTCAGGGAGGAGGGGGGGACACAGGGACACCCCCATCTCCCCCCGCCCAGCACAGCCCTGGCCCGTCCCCCCACCCGGGGGGCGGTGCCGCAGGCTGAGCCGAGCCGAAGTGAGCTGAGCCGAGCCAAGCTGGGCTGGGCTGGGCTGGGCTGAGCCGAGTCGGGCCGGGCTGAGCCGGGCTGGGCTGAGCCGGGCTGGGCTGAGCCGGTCTTAGCCGTGCCGGGTGGTGTCGTGCTAAGCCGAGCCGAGCCGGGGCAGGATGCTGCGGTACCTGCTGAAGACGCTGCTGCAGATGAACCTGTTCGCCGACTCGCTGGGGGCCGAAGGCTCCAACTCCTCCTCTTCGCTCCTGCTCGGCATCAACCGCTCCATCGCTGCTCTCCACCTGCCCGATCTCGTCCCCGGTAATGGTACGTGGCCCCCGGTCCCGCTGTCTCCCCGTCCCGGGGTTCCCACTCCTGGTCCGGACGGGATGCGGGAAGTAGCGCGCAGCCCCCCCGCCCCAGCCGGGATCCCTCCGGCACCGACACTGGGCTCCCAGGCTGGCCCCGTGTCCCCAAACCGGGACCTGCCCCATGTCCCAGCTTCGGGACGGACCTATGTCCCCAAACCGTCCTCGTGTCCCCAAACCGGGACCTGCCCCGTGTCCCGAGTCCAGGACTGATCCTGTCTTCCCACACCAGCCCGTGTCCCCGTTCCGGGACCGTCTCCCCGTTCCGGGACCGTCTCCCTGTCCCCAGACCAGCTCCCGGGAGTGATGCTGTGTCCCCAGACAGTGTCCATGTCCCCAGACAGTGTCCATGACCCCAGACCGAGACCAGCGTGCTGTCCCCAAGTCAGGACTGACTCAATGTCCCCAAACTAATCCTGTATTCCCAAATCCTGATGCAGGAGCAGTCCCCGTTCCCAAACTGTCCCTGTGTTCCTACATCAATCCCCAGACTGTGAGCTGGGACAGACATGTCATTCCCAAATTGTTCCCATGTCCCCGGACCAATCTCAAGACCCCAAAGTGGGGGTGACCCAGTGTCCCCAAACAGCCCCTATGTCCCCACGCCCATCCCCAGCCTCTGAACCAGGACTGGTCCCATGGTCCCCAGAGTGTCCCTGTGCCCCCAAACGAACTCCCAGACACTGAGTTGGGAGAGACTCCACGTTCCCAAACCAGCCCTGTGTCCCCAAACTATTTCTACATTCCTAAACCATCCCAGTGTCCCCCAGCCAGCTCCGTGTCCCCTAGCTGGGATAGAGCAGGGGTGGAGGGGGTTGAGGGAGGGAGTGTCTACCTGAATTTTAACCCCGTTTTGGGCTTTTTCCCTCTTTTTTGGTCTGAACGTCCCCATCCAGCTGGCCCTGGGTGGCTGGTGAGGAGGGGGTGTCCCCAAACCCCGCGGGACCCCCCGCCCCCGCACAGCCGGCTGGGCACAGGAGGAGGCCTGGCCTGACCCCCCGCTCATCCCAATTAGCCACCGGGCCCAGCTGCGGCCCCCTCAGTCCCTGCTGTGCCCCCCGGGGGTGCCCGGTACCCCGCAGCATCCCTCCCGTCCCCATGGCAGCCACATCCCGTCCCCATGGCAACCCCGCGGGCTCCCCAAATTGCAGCCCCCCTCTCCCACATCCCTCCACGGGACTCTTGGGGCAGGAGCAGGGGAAAGGAGGCACACGTGTGCCTGTGTGTGCCTGCATGTGCAGTGTGCATGAATGTGTGTGCATGCATGTGCATGTATGCACAGCGTGCATGTATGTGCATGTATGTGCATGTATGTGCATGTATGCACAGCGTGCATGTATGTGCAGTGTGGATGTGTGTGAATGTAAATGCATGTCCAGTGTGCCTGTGTGTGCACGCACAAGCACGTATGTGCGTGTGTACCTCTGCATGCCTGCACACGCGTGTGCACGTGTAAGGACACCCCTGCATGGATGCACACGCGTGTGCAGGCGTGTGTGTGCATGCACACCCCTGCACGAATGCACACACGGGAATTCACACCCCCCCTGGTGAATGCACACATGTGTTCAGACGTGTGTGTGCATGTGTGTGCGTGCAGTGGCGTGTGCCTGTGCACACAGTGACACGCAGTGACACTTGGGGACCGACCTGGCTGGGGGACACGCGGGGTTCAGCCCGACCGGCCCCGGCATTAACGATCATTAATTATGCCACCATTAATGAGCATCCATTCATTCCCATGCCCTAGCGGGAAGGGGGAGGGGGGTGTCCTGCAACGGCGCCACAGACCCAATATGGGGCTTTTTTAAACTTAAAATTAAGCGTTTCCTGCAGCCCGGAGTTACCGGCTCTGCTATGGAAAATCAGCACTTGCAGATGATGGAAAAATCCGTGTTTGGGGGAGAATTTAGCCCCAACTCCATTTTCACAGGGATGCCCAGCTGGAAACTGGGTGGAAAAGGGGCGTTACTGGGAGCGGAGCTGCTTTGTCCCACTGTCCCTGTCTGAGCTGCTCCCTCCCCATCGGCACCCACCCTGGGATGGGGCAGAGGGGGATACCGAGGGCTGACACCTCGCCACACTTCATCTCACCTCCTGCTCTCCAAGCAAAGCAGGGGCTGGAGCCAGGAAAGCGCCTCACAAGCCAACGGAGGATGCTCAGCCCCCACGCCCCACCTCCCCACGCCCCTAATTTTCCCCGCAGGGTCCCTCTCTCAGCTGGAGGACACGGCCCCCCGCATCGTGGAGCACCCCACGGATCTCCTGGTCTCCAAGGGGGAGCCGGCCACGCTGAGCTGCAAGGCCGAGGGGCGCCCGGCGCCGGCCGTGGAGTGGTACAAAGACGGGGAGCGGGTGGAGACGGACCGGGAGGATCCCCGCTCCCACCGCACCCTCCTGCCGGGCGGCTCCCTCTTCTTCCTCCGCATCCTGCACGGGCGGCGGGGGAAGCCCGACGAGGGGGTTTATGTCTGCGTGGCCAGGAATTACCTGGGCGAGGCCACCAGCCGGAACGCTTCCCTGGAGGTGGCCGGTGAGTCCTCGGGGAGAGGGAAAGGGGCCGGGGTTGGTGATTTGGGTGCGGGTTTAGGGGTCACCGCTGAGCCCAACCCGCTCCGGTGGCTGTGGGGAGAGGGGCTCTCACATTTCCCTTGGCGCTGCCAAGGGAAAAGAGGCGGAAAGAGATAAAATCAGTGAAAATGAATGCAAAGAAGGGAACGTGGAGTATTTGGAAATAAATAAAACAACTGAAAAGAAATGGAAAGAGATTTCAGTAAGTTCGAAAGAAGTGGAAAACATTGGAGATAAATGAAACTAACGGGGAAGAAGTGAAAAAAAAAAAGGGGAAATGAGTGAAAGTTGGTGGAAAGAGTAAAGTAAATGAAAATAGGAGGAAAGAAATTAAAACGTGGGGGAAAAAAAAGAAATTAAATGAAGCGAGAAGAAGCGAAAATAAACGAAAAAATAAAATAAGTGAAAATAAGTGAAGAAAAATAAAAATAAGGAAAAAATGAAAATAATTGGAAATAAATGAAAAGCAGTGAAGATTATTGAAAAGTGTAAAAATAAATGAAAATATATGAAAACATGTATAAAAGAAATTCAAAGAAGTGAAAATACTTGGAAACAAAGGAAAGTGAGAGTAAACGAAAATAATTGCAACAAAATAAACCCAAATGGAAATAAACCATTTGAAAATCAAGTAAAAATCAGTGAAGACAAATTGAAATCAACTAAAGCCAACGCAGACGATGTCCCGGGCGCCACTCCCAGGGCTGGGGAACTGAGACCGGGCTGGTGTGTCCCCCCCAGTGCTGCGGGACGATTTCCGGCAGCCCCCCGGGGATGTGGTGGTGGCGGCGGGAGAACCGGCCGTGCTGGAGTGTGTCCCGCCCCGCGGCCATCCCGAGCCCAGCGTCTCCTGGAAGAAGGACGGAGTCCGGCTCAGCGACAAGGACGAGCATCTGACGGTGAGGGACGGGGCGGGGAGGGCACAGAACCGAGGCCGGGGTGTTGCAATGAGGGCGTGGGATAAGGTAGGGATATAGGATGCAGTAGGAGTGCGGGATGTGAGAGGGATACGGGATGGGGACGTGGAATGCGGGATTTGATGGGGATGCGGGATGCAAACGGAGATTAGGGATGCAATGAGGGTGTGGAGTGTGATAGGGGTGCCTGATGTGATGGGGATGCAAAGGGGGTTGGGGATGTGATGGAGAAGTGGGATGTGATGGGGGATGCAAGGATGATGTAGTAGGAATGTATGACGTGATGAGGGTGTGATGCAGTGAGGATGTGGGATATGATGGGGATGTAATGTGGATATGGGATGCAGCGGAGAGTTCGGATGCAATGAGGATGTGGGAGGTGACTGGGACACAGGATGAGATGGGGATGTGGCGATGGTGATGTGGGATGCATCAGAGATTTGGGGTACAAAGGAGATATGGGATGTGATGAGGGTGTAAGTGCAGTAGGAACATGAGATGCAGTGAGGATGAGGGATGTGATGGAGATACGGGATGCACTCAGGACAAGAGGTGCAATAAGGATTTGGGATGCAGTGGGGATATGAGATACAGTGGAAATGCAGAATGCAATGGGGATGCTGGATTTGACGGGGATGGGGGATGTGATGTGCTTCCCCCAGATCCGTGGAGGGAAGCTGATGGTGGCCAGTACCCGCAAGAGCGACGCCGGCGTCTACGTCTGCGTGGCAACCAACGTGGTGGGGGAGAGGGACAGCGAGCCGGCTGAGCTGGTGGTCTTTGGTGCGTGGGGTGTAATGTTTAGGGTGTTGAGGGGTGGGTGCCATCCCGACGGGACTGACGGCCGCCCCACAGAGCGCCCAGCGTTCGGCAAGAGGCCCCTGAGCCAGGCAGTGCTGGTGGAGGGGACGGCAGAGTTTGCCTGCGAGGCGGTGGGGGATCCCCAGCCAGACGTGCGGTGGCACAAGGAGGAGAGCGAGATGCCACTGGGAAGGTGAGCAGGGGGGCTGCTGGGGGGCACCAGGGCCATCGGTGCAGGGCTCTGCGGTGCAGCTGGGTGGCATTACTGTGTGCCAGCCTGGCGTCCCCATGACACCAAGTATCCCCATCACATCCTATATCCCTGGTGCACCCTCCACCCTCAGCACATCCTGCATCCCTGCTGCACCTCAAGTCCTCATTGTATCCTGCATCTCCATTCCATCCCACACCCCCATCACATCCCACACCGCCATCACATCCCACATCCTCACCGCATTTCACATCCCCAGTGCATCCCTCATTCTCCTTGCACCCCAGATGCCCGTTGTACCCACATCCCCATCACATCCCTCCTCCTCACTGCATGCCAACCCCTTGGCACCCGTCCTGGTGCCCTGGCACTCTGCTGGCACCGCGTCCTCGCGGGGTTCCCCCCAGGTGGGAGGTGCTGCCGGACAACACCCTGCGGATCAGCCGGCTGCGAGCAGAGGACGAGGGCACCTACACCTGCGTGGCCGATAACAGCGTGGGCAGGTCGGAGGCATCCGGCACCCTCACCGTGCACGGTAAGGGGGGCCCTGGGGAGCACCCTTGGGTGCTGGTGGAGTGCCTGGGCAAGCCCTTGTCTCTCCCCACACTGCGGCAGTGCCCCCCCAGCTCGTCACTGGGCCCCGTGACCAGGCTGTCACCCCTGGCCAGAGCGTGACCTTCCAGTGCCAGAGCAAGGGCAACCCGCCGCCCGCCGTCTTCTGGCAGAAGGAGGGGAGCCAGGTCTGTGTCCATCTCTGTCCACATCCCTGTCCCCATCCTTGACCCCCAACCCAGCCACAGCCCCATCCTCATCCCAATCTTCACATCATCCCTGTCTCCATTCCATCCTCATCCCAATCCTATCACTGTCCCCATTCCATTTCCATTCCACCTCATCCCCGTTATCATCCCCATCCCCATCCCAATTCCCAGCCCATCAGCATCTCGTCCCTATCCCAATCTCATCCCATCTCATCATCATCCCAGTTCTCATCCTCATCACCCATCACCATCCCATCCCTGACCCCATTTCACCCCAATCCCATTCCTCATCCCACTCCATTCCATCTCATCCCTTCGCATCCCATCCCATTCCCATCCTCCACGGCCATCCCTGTCCCCACCTTGTCCCACCCACCCCTCCCTCCTCACCCACTCAGCCCCTTCCCTCCCCAGACCCTGCTGTTCCCGGGCCAGCCCCCGCTCCCCTCCAGCCGTGTTTGGGTGAGCCCCAGCGGTGCCATGACCATCGCCGACGTCCAGCCCGGAGACGCCGGCCACTACCTGTGCCAGGCCATCAGCGTGGCTGGCAGCGTCCTGGCCAGGGCACGCCTGGAGGTCACGGGGGGTAAGTCTGGCACCAGCAGAGAACCGGCGCTTTCGGTGCACGAGTGGCACCCACTGCACCACCCAGCAATTCCCGGCTTTCCCTCCGCAGCACCCACCGAGCTCCACCCGCCCGTGGTCAGCCCCGTTCCCGCCAACCGGACGGTGCTGCCGGTGGGGGCCACGGCACGGCTGCCTTGTGGGGTGGGGGGCGGTGACCCCCCGGGCAGCGTGGGGTGGCTGAAGGACGGCAGTGCCCTGGTGGGTGCCCAGCCCCGCGCCAGCCTGCTGGAGAACGGCACCCTGCAGATCACCGGCCTCCGGGTGAGCCGGCCCCGGCAGGGGCACCCAGGGGGGTACTGCGGGGAGGGGAGGGGGGGGCCGTGGCTGTGAGGGGGGTGCAAAGGGAGGTGGGTGCTGAGGATGGTGGGTACAAAGGCGGGTGGGTGCTCAGGGGGTGGGTGCCGAGGTGACGGGTGCTCAGGGTGATGGGGCAGGAGCTCTTCCCCCCAACAGGTGAGAGACTCCGGGCTCTATGAGTGCGTGGCCACCAGCCCAGCGGGCGAGACACGCTGGGGCAGCTCCCTGGAGGTGCAAGGTGGGTCACAGGGATGTCACCGCGCCAGGGACACCACGGCACCGGGGACAAAGCAATCCCAGACCTCCACGCATCTCCCTGCAGGTGACGAATCTGACCTCTCCCCACCTTCCCCTGTGCCCGGAGTCCTCCCTGGGCCACCCTCCACCCCTGTGGTCACCAACATCACCAAAAGCAGTGTCACCCTGAGCTGGAAAGCGAACAAGACCAGCGATGGCGCCCGTGTCACCTCTTACATAGTGGAGGCTTTCAGGTATCACTCAAGCATCTTCTCTGACTGCAGGGACGATGTGGTGGCCCGGTACCACCCCGTCACGGGTCACCTCTGTCCCTTGGCAGCCAGGCTGCGGGTGGCCCGTGGCGGACAGTGGCAGCTGATGTGGAGGGTGAGACCCACACGGTGAGCGGCCTCGCCCCTGACACCGTCTACCTGTTCCTGGTGCGGGCAGTCAACGCCTACGGGCTCAGTGACCCCAGCGGCGTCTCAGAGCCTGTGCGCACCCAAGGTGAGACCCAGAGGCCACATCGGTGGAGGTGTCTGTGAGCCCACCACACACCTCCACTTGGTTGGCACCGACGGAGGTGCCCGTGCACCCAAAACCTTCGGGTCCATCCTTGCCCAGTGGTGCCAGTGGAGTTCCCCGTGTACCCACCATGGGAATGTGGTGTCACCGTGGGCTCTCCACCCGGTGGTGCCAGCGGGGATGCCCACGGACCCTCCATTCTCCCACGCTTCCAGCAGATGCCAGCCCCACGCAACAAGGGCTGGACCCCGAGCAGGTGCAGCGGGAGCTGGCCCAAGTGGCCGTGCACCTGCAGGAGCCCGTGGTGCTGCCTCTGGGCGCCGTCCGCCTCTCCTGGACCGTGAGTGCCGCACCCCGCTGCCAGCACGGGGCTCCCGGTGCCGAGCATCCCCCCATCCCACCCTCCCCTTGGGTCCGCAGGTGGAGCGCCTGGCGCCCTTCCTTCAGGGCTACCGCGTGCTGTACCGGCGGCGTGGTGGGCGCTGGGAGGAGGCGCGGGCGGTGCGGGCGCCGGAGGAGCGGGGGGCCCTGCTCACCGAGCTGCGCCGGGGCCAGGACTACGAGGTCAAGGTCCGACCCTACTTCCGTCAGCTCCACGGTCCGGACAGCGCCGTGCGCTCTCTGCGCACCCCAGAGGCGGGTGAGTGTAGGAGTGGAGGGGGAGGTGGGGGTCCCCAGGGGACGACCTGGAGGTGACACCCCATGTGTCCCCCACCGACAGCCCCCAGCGCGCCCCCGCGAGCTGTCAGTGTGGCTGGGAACGGCACCAGTGTCCGCATCTCGTGGCAGCCACCACCACTGGCCGAGCAGAACGGCGTCATCCGGGATTACCGGGTAAGGGTGGACAGCAGCAGGGACGTAGCAGGTCCCCTCTGTCCACCCACGACACCACGTCATGGTGTCCCTCATCTTTTCCTCCCCGCTCCCAGATTTGGTGCCTGGGCAACGAGAGCCGCTTCCACATCAACCAGAGCGTGGAGGGGACGGTGCTGGCGACAGTGCTGCGCGGACTGGTCCCCGGGGTCCCTTACCACGCCGAAGTTGCCGCTGCCACTGGCGCCGGTGTGGGCGCCCGCAGCGCCCCTGTCCCCATCCGCATCGGTGAGTCCTTTGTTGTCACCGCCGCACCTACGGGTGGGGAGCGGCGGGGGTCACCCACCGCGGTGCTGCGGGTGGCTCCTCGGCACCCTCCCTTCCCCACGTCACTCGCAGCCCCCCCGGTGGAGCGGGATGCGGGGCCAGCAGGCGGGAGCAGCATGGCCGAGCGTTTGGCTGAGGTGGCCAGGCAGCCAGCCTTCATCGCCGGCGTCGGCAGCGCTTGCTGGGTCGTCCTCGCCGCCTTCGCCGCCTGGCTCTACAGCCGCCGCCGGAGGAAGAAGGAGCTCAGCCACTTCACCGGTACAGCGGGGTGCTACCCCTGGGAGCTCCCCCCATCCCTCACCCGTGACCCACCCGCCACCTACTTCCCCTCTCTTTACAGCGTCCTTTGCCTACACACCCACCGGTAAGGCCATAGGAGGCGCGGGGTCCCGGCTCGGCCTCTCGCCGCCCTCACCTCCCTCTCTTTCCGCAGTCGCTTTCCCGGCTCCAGCGCGCGGCAGCCCCAGGTAAGCCCCCGGCTACCCCCCGCCCTCCCCAGGAGCCCCAGCGCTGACCACCAGCATCCCTTCCCCCCGTCTCCTCGCAGGGCAGCCGCCGGCAGTGGTTACCCGTGGCTGGCGGACGCGTGGCACGGTGGCGGCACAGCCAGTGCTGCCGCTTGCTTGGGCAGCGCTGAGAGATACTACAACGGTGAGGGGTCAGCAGGGGGACGGGAGGGTGGCTCTGACCGGGGGGGTCGTGGTCAGCCCTGATGGTGCCAGCCGCCCTCTGCAGACGCCGGCATCACCCGTTACATCGCCCAGACGGAGCAGTTTGGGGCGGGGGCCGGCGAGGGCCCGGTTTACAGCACCATCGAGGTGGACAGTGAGGAGATCTGCACCTTCCCCCGTCCCTTCTCGCAGTATGGGACCCCCTATCCCGGGGTGGGTCCTCAGCCGATGGATGCTGCAGCCTCCCAGGCACCCCGAGGATGGGCTGAGCACGGTAGGGCGGTGGCATGGGTGGGGGGACAGAGGGGATCCCGTGGTATGGTCCCCTCCCCACAGCCCCCCCAGCATCCCTCCTTGCCGCAGGGGCCAAAGCAAAGCTGGGGCAAGCGGTGAAACTGCCAGCCGTGAGTTGGACGGAACTGCTGCCCCCTCCACCCTCGGCCAGCGAGCTTAGCCAGTGCACCCGGGAGAAGGAGGAGGAGGAAGAGGAGGATGAAGAGGAAGAGGCAGCCGGAGGGTGAGTGCGGAGGCTTGGAGGGGCTGCGACCTCTGCCCCCAGCACGTACCCTGTGGTCTCCGCCCTGCAGGTTGGGGACGGAGGTGTGGTACCCCGGTGAGGACATCCCCTGTGCCACCGCTGCATCTTCGCCCACCACCTCCTCCGGCTGCCGGTCCACCACCACGCTGACGCCATCGCCCCGCGCCGCCGAGGACATTCCCCGCCTCCGTGACTTCGACAGCTCCCGCCTGCCCCGGTAGGAGATGGGCCTCGCTTGGTATGGCCGTGCCACTGGGGTTTGCATGTCCCAGCGAGGTCCAGGTGTCCCACCACGGTCTGGGTGTTCCACTGTGATTCAGTCATGTTGTCCCTGTGCAGCCCTGCTCTGCCATCATGGTCCAATTGTCTCACTGGGGTCCAGATGTTTCATAGGGTTCCAGATGTCCCACCGGGTTCCAGATGCCCCACCATGGTCCAGATGTTCCATCACAATCCATCAATTTAGTCACCATTCAGCCCTGCCATGCTGTCATGGTCCAGCCGTGCCATTGAGGTCCAGATGTGCCGAGGTCCAGGTGTCCCGTTGAGGTCTGGATGTCCCCTCACAACCCAGCCATGTTGTCACGATCTGGTCCTGCCATGCCAGCATGGTCTGGCCATGCCATGGGGGACTGGATGTTCCACTGGAGTCCGGATGTCCCACCGTGGTCCAGGTGCCCCTTTGTGATACATCCATGACATCACCATCCATCCCTGCTCTCCAGCTGTGCCCTGGCCATGCTGTCAGGTCACATCCACGACAGTGTCAGCTGACTGGGGTGTAAAAATTCAGCTCCACCATCACGAGCCAGCTGGGACATCATCATCCAGCTGTGCTGTTGTGGTCCAGCTCTACCATGATCCAGCAGTGCCATCACAAGCCAGCAGTGCCATCACGGTGCTGGCACGTCACTGCACTCCAGCTGTCCTGTTGCAATCCAGCCATGTGGTTGCAATCCAGCTGTTCTGTGACCCAGCTGTGCAGCTGAAAGCCGTGTGGTTGTAATCCAGCTGAGCAGCCACTATCCAGCTGTGCTCCAGCTGTGCCATTGCAGGCTGCCCTTTGCCATTACAACCTTGCCAGGCTGTGGCTTGTGATCCATCTGTGCTCTTCCCCTCCAGCTGTGCCCCTCCCCTCCAGCTGTGCCGCTGCACTCATCCAGCTGCCCTTTGCCAGCGCAGCTGTGTGACTGCAATCCAGATGTGGCACTGCCATCCAGCTGTGGTGCTCCAGCCCACCCACACCAGTGCCGTCCAGCTGTGCCAACACCCCATGCCTTCCTCTGGCTCTGGCACAGCTCTGGAGGGATTGTGCCAGCCAGCACTGTGGTGGCCACCAAGCCGCCATCCCACTTCTCCCCCCCCCCCGGCTTCATCTCACCCCCCTCTTTGCCAGGAGACCCCCCCACAGTGCAGGCACCCCCCCACAGGCACCCAGTCCCCCAGTGACTCCGGATGCCAGCGAGGGCCACCCACCCCGGGCCCGCTGCCCCCCCGCCACAGGTGAGCCCTGGGGGGTCGGTTTGGGTGCGTGGGCGCCCCACTGGCTACGTGGGGAGGCTGACACTGCCATCCTCCCCTCAGGGAAACACCGCGGGGCGGCCCCTAAAAGCCGCCTGAAGCCCAAATGCAGCCGCTACNCTGCACTCCAGCTGTCCTGTTGCAATCCAGCCATGTGGTTGCAATCCAGCTGTTCTGTGACCCAGCTGTGCAGCTGAAAGCCGTGTGGTTGTAATCCAGCTGAGCAGCCACTATCCAGCTGTGCTCCAGCTGTGCCATTGCAGGCTGCCCTTTGCCATTACAACCTTGCCAGGCTGTGGCTTGTGATCCAGCTGTGCTCCTCCCCTCCAGCTGTGCCACTGCACTCATCCAGCTGCCCTTTGCCAGCGCAGCTGTGTGACTGCAATCCAGATGTGGCACTGCCATCCAGCTGTGGTGCTCCAGCCCACCCACACCAGTGCCGTCCATCTGTGCCAACACCCCATGCCTTCCTCTGGCTCTGGCACAGCTCTGGAGGGATTGTGCCAGCCAGCACTGTGGTGGCCACCAAGCCGCCATCCCACTTCTCCCACCCCCCCGGCTTCATCTCACCCCCCTCTTTGCCAGGAGACCCCCCCACAGTGCAGGCACCCCCCCACAGGNGTGGGCGCCCCACTGGCTACGTGGGGAGGCTGACACTGCCATCCTCCCCTCAGGGAAACACCGCGGGGCGGCCCCTAAAAGCCGCCTGAAGCCCAAATGCAGCCGCTACTGCCGGGAAAAGCAGGCTGGAGGTGAGTGGGGGAGAAAAAAAAGGGGCTCCAGGTGAGTCCAGAAGGGCTCAGCCCTCTCCTCCCTCTCCACCGCAGACCTGCCGCCGCCGCCTCTGCCGCCGCCGGGCGAGACCCCCTGCCCCTCTCCGGAGCGGGAGCCCAGCGGGGCCGAGCGCAGGGCCCCCCATCGCCCGCCCCGCGGCGGTAAGCCAGGGCCACCGGCTGTGCGACAGAGGGGTCGGGGGTGTCGCTGCCGAACCCCAGCCTTGTCCCCTCCCCTGCAGACGAGCTCGTCCCCTACAGCAAACCCTCCTGCCTGCCCCGCGGGCAGGTGTCTGGCAGCTGCTCCACCACAGGCAGCGTCTCGTCCCGCGGCTCCGCCAGCTCCCGCGACCACGGCTCGGGGCGCAGCCGGATCCCGGCGGACCGCGGCGAAGGGACCGGCCACCGCCGCCGCCCGGGGGGCGCATTGCCCGGCCCGTCGCAGGAGAAGCGATAAAGTGGAGGGCAAGGCGTTGACAGGGTTGGGGACACAGGGGACACGGAGGGACGTTCTTTAATTTCTGGGTGGCGCCGTGTAAATAGAGCTGCGCAGAGCCGGCGGCCGGTGGGCGTCAGAGCGAGGGGGGACAGGGCTGCTCGGGGTGGGACAAGGATAATCACAAGGGATGAGGACCCTGGGGAGGGAAAAGGATGCTCAGGGAGGGAGGAGGATACTTGGGGAGGGATGAGGACCCGGGGGACAAGGACCATAGGGAAGCATAAGGATACAACTCGGAGGATGAGGATGCTTGGGGAGACCAAGGAGAGTCATGAGGAATGAGGACCCTAGGAAGGGATGAGGATGCTCAGGAGGGACAAGGAAGATGCTCAGAGAAGGAGGAGGAGCCTGGGGACAGAGACAGTTGCTCAGAGAGGAATGAGGATGCTGGGGAGGAATGAAGATGCTGGAGAGGGTTAAGGATGATGCTTAAGTAGAGCAAGGATCTTGGGGACAAGGACAGTTCAGAGGAACAAGGGGGGAAAGGACAAGGATGGCTGTGAGGGATGAGGATTGAAGTGGATGGGGACAGTTGGGATGAGATTACAAGGGAGGGACAAGGACACTGCAGATGGTTTAGGGTGCTGGTGAGTGACAAGGAAGGCAGGGGGACAAGGATTCCTGGGGGCAAGAGGACACAGGGAAAGGACAAGCTTGCTTGGGAAGGACAAGGACAGTAGTAAGGGATGAGGAGAATAGTTGCAGGGGGATGAGGACAGTGGGAAGAGACGAGGACAGTGGGAAGAGACAAGGACACTTGGTGTGTGGGGAAAAAACAATTAGAGAAGGATGAGGACACTCAGGAGGGCTGAGGACCCTGGGATTGAGGATGATTAGGAGAGACAAAGACACTCAGAGGAGGCACAGGTGGCTTGGGAAGGATGAGGATACTTGGGAGGGACAAGGGTGGTTGAGGTGGGACAAGAATGCTGAGGAAGGACATGGACTGTCAGAAAGGACAAGCACAGTTGGGAGAAATGGGAATGGTCAGCGGGCCTGGGGATGGTCAGGGGGACAACCCTGGGGAAGGACAAGGACACTTGGGACAGACAACAGTGCTTGGGCTGGACAAGGATATTGGGGGGGGAATGAGGATGCTGAGGAAGGAGGAGGGCACTGGGGAGGGATGAGGACATTTAGAGGGGATGAGGGCTCTTGGGGAGGATGAGGATGCTGGGAAAGAATGAGGAACTTGAGAAAGTATGGAGACCCTGAGGAGGGATGGGGACACTGAGGAAGGATGGAACACTTGGGAAGGACAAGGACTCTGGAGAAGGAGGGACACCCACCCGCCTTGGTGCCACCCACCCTTTGTGGGTGGCTCTTCCTAGTAAAGAGCCCCTTTTTGGAGAACTGCTTAATAAAACTGGATTTTAGCCGAGCCAAGGGGACTCTGGCCTTGCTGCGTCCTGTACCCTGGGGACCTCCACGCTCCTGTCCCTCCTGTCCCCAGCTCGCCACCTGCCCTGGCCCAGGGGCTGCCAATCCCTGACCCCTGGCCACCTGGGAAGAAAAGGGGACATTTTCCAGCACCTCACAACAGATGGCACTCCCTTCCACCCCCAGCACCCTTCACCCAGCGTCGGGGCACTGCTCACCGTTCTGTGCGATGCCCAGAGCTACCTCTGCCCCGCCTCTCTGTGGCACCCCCAGCGCTGTCCCCCAGTCCCAGGTGGTGGTTGGGACCCCAGGTGAGAAGACCCGCTCCAAGGGTGATGGTGGCGGTGAGGGACCTGCAGGAGATGGCGGCGTCACCACGGCGCCATGACAGAGACACCTTCCCCAGGGAGGTGACGATCCTCGGGGTCGGAGAGGGGGTCAGGGACCCTTCACTCACCCCTGTAAGCCCCGTCAGTGTCCTCGAGGCTGTAGCAGAGGCCGTCGACGGCCACGGCCAGCGCACGGGCGAAGCTGGCGTCCAGGAGGAAGGAGCCGTCGCAGGAGCTCACGAGGCTGCAGCGGGCGCTGGCAAAGTTGTCCTCCGAGACGGACCCCCAGCCGTTCAGCAGAGACCCCCCCGGCGAGCCCCTCGTCGCCGTCCGCTCTTCCTCCTCCTCTTCTTCCTCCTCCTCCTCCCCCTCCTCCTCCTCCTCGCCCAGCTCGGAGGCTGGTGGCCCGTAGATGTAGCCATAGGTGTGCAGTGGCGAGAAGGACTGCGGCGTGGCTGCTGCCGCCGGGGGTCTGTGGGGAACGTGGTGGGGACACTGATGGCACAAGGGGGCACTGCCATCATGAGAGTGTCCCACGGGGATGGGGAGTACCTGAGGCAGGTGGTGTCCTGGTCCATCTCCAGGTCCTCAGCCACCTGCTGTTGCGTGAGGACCCCATCACTGAATGCTGGTGAGAGGCGCCCGGTGACTGGGGACCTGTCCCTTGGGTGCTTGGTGTCTGGGGACGTGTCCCTGGGGTACCTGGTAGCCAGGAACATGTCCCTTGGGTGCCTGGTCTCCAGCGGTGTGTCCCTGGTGTGGCTAGTGGCTGGGGACATGTCCCTGGGGTACCTGGTGCCCAGGAACATGTCCCTCTGATGACTGGTCACCGGGGACACCTCTTCAGGATGCCTGATGACTGGAGATGCATCCTTTGTGTGCCCAGTGGCTGGTGACATGTCCTCAGGGTACCTGGTGACCAGGAATACCATGAAGGGACATCCCTCGGGTGCCTCGTCACCAGGAATGAGTCCCTGGGGGTGCCTGGCAGCTGAAGATGTGCCCTTGGGGTACCTGGTGCCCAAGAACTTGCCCCTGTGGTGCTCAGGGACAGGTGACCTCTCCTCAGGGTGTCTGGTGACCAGGGACGTGTCCCTGGAGTGCCCAGTGGCTGGCGATGTGTCCTTGGGACGCCTCGTGGCTGGTGACGTGTTCTCAGGGTACCTGCTGGACAGGAACATGTCACTTGTGTGCCTGGTCACCAGCAATCGGTCCCTGGGGTGCCTGTTGTCTGGGGACATGTCCTTGGCATACCTAGTGGCCAGGAACTTGTCCCTGCAGTGCCTGCTAGCTGGGGATGTCTCCCTGGGGAGCCTACTGCCTGGGGACATCTCCTGGGGCAGCCTCGTGCCTGGGGATGTGTCCCTGGAGTGCCGGCTGGCTGGCGACGCGTCCTTGGGGTGCCTAGTGGGTGGGGACATGTCCCTCTGGCACCTGCTCCCTGGTAATGGGTCCCTGGGGCACCTTGTGACCAGGGATGTGTCCTCAGGGTGCCTGGTAACCAAGACTGTGTCCCTCTGGTGCTTGGTGTCTGGTGATGTGTCCTTGTGGTGTCTGGTGGCTGGTGACATGTCCCTGGGATTCCCAGGGACTGGGGACACATCCTTGGGGTGCCTGCTAGCCAGGAGCATGTCCTTGGGGTGCTCAGTGACCAGGGACATGTCCCTGGGGTGCCTCGTGGCCAGTGACACATCCCTGGGGCTCTCAGTGGTCGGGGATGTGTCCCTGGGGCGCTGGGTGAGTGGAGGTGTGTCCCTGGGGATCCCAATGGCCGTGGACATGTCCTTGGGGTGCCTGGTGATGGGGGATGTGTCCCTGGGGCAGATGGCAGCTGGGGACCTGCAAGTGCAAGCAACATGTTGGATTTTGCAGCACGGGGTTTGGGTACAGGGCACCCATCTGGATGGGGACACCCAGACTCACCGTGTCACTGGTGGGTGCTGGGCACGGGGTGGTCTCGGGGGTGTCGCTGGTGACCCGGTGACACCGGACGCTAGCGAAGCACTGCCCCGACGGGGTTTTGGGGAGCTGAAGACCGGCAGCTGCCCGTCCCCTCCGTCCATCACGGCAGCAGTGGTGTCACCCTCTTGTCCCCTTCGCTGAGGCCACCTGGCTGCTGGCCCAAAATCTGTCCCCCACTCGCCTCCGCTTCCAGCGACAGGGACGTGGCTGGGGCCAGCCATGAGCACTGGGGTGCTGTGCACTTGATGCAGCTCTGCGGGAGGGATGTGAGACGCCGAGCCGTGGGACACCTCCCCGGCACCCCCGTGTCCCCCCCTGTGTCCCCCATACCCACCTCTCTTGCGAATGTGCTCCCAGGGCGCTGTGTTCGGGGTGCTGGGCGAGGTGCGCACCCCGGGGTGCCCCCCACTGCAGCACCCCGTGTCCCCGAGGGGCGGCGGGTGCCCCCCACGCAGGCTGCTGAGGTTGGGGGGCGTGGGGGGGCCAAGGCTCGGCGGCTCCAGGGAGAGGGCTGGGAGGGTGAGAGGGGTCGTGGGTGCTGAGCTCTGTGCCCCCTTGTCCCCTCTGTCCTCGGGTCTGTGTGTCCTCAAGTCCTTGCTGCCTGCAGACAGGCAGTGGGGGCCACCGAGGTGGGGGTCCTGTGGCACGGGGGTCCCAGGCAGAGGGTTGGGGTCTTGGGCACGCTTTGCTGGTCCCACAGCACTCCGTGAGGGTCCTAGGCTTGGGTGGGAGTTCCCATGGTAGCAGGTCAGGGGGCCCATGGAACTGGGTGGGGATCCAACGGCATCACGTGGGAGGCCCATGGGGATGGGTGGGGGTCCCACGGTACCGGGTGGGGGGCCCAGAATACCCTGTGTGGGGGTTCCACGGCAGAGAGTGGGGTCTCCGTGGCACTATGTGGTGGTCCCAGCCCTGGGGTTCACTGGAGGGAGGGGGGGCCCATGGCTCCAGGTGGGGATCCCAGCCCTAGGGTTCACTGGAGGGGTGGGGGGCCCATGGCACTAGGGGGGGTCCCAGCTCCCAGGGGGCTCACTGGAAGGGTGGGGGTCCCTGCCGTCACTGCCCAGCAGTCGGCTGCTGAGGCTGCTGCTGCTGCTGAGGTTCCGGGGGGCACAGCTGGGTTTCCAGGGGCCACCGAGCCACGGCGAGTCACCGGCCACCAGCCTGCAGGGCAAGGCATGCTGTCAGGGCACCCCATCCCCACCACGCCAGGGATCCCCCGCGCCCCCCACCCCACAGCCTCTCACCTGCGGCGAGCTGCGGCATCCTGGCTGGCGCGGCGCTGGCAGAGGAGGAGGAGGAGGGCGAGTAGGGCCAACCAGAGCATGGAGCCGGCGGCTGCGATGACAGCGGGCTGCCGCAGCGCCTGGACCACCCCGCTGCTCCCCGCTGTCAGCCCTACAAGGGTCCCACCGGTGTCGCCTCGTGTCACAAAGGTGACCCCCACGCGCTCCCCGCCTTGCTCCCCGTCCCCTACCCAGGGCACTGCAGGTGGTGTTGCTGGGGACCCCCAGCCCTGCACCGTTGAAAGCTGCCACCTGGACACAGAATTCGACGCCAGGGTGTGGGAGGAGGGTTTCCAGGTGGCGGGTGCCTCCGTCCACTGTCCTGTTGGTGGGGCGGTGCCAGCCCTCGCCCACTGACCAGACCTGGCAGGCACCAAGAAGATGGGTCCCCCCTTAATGGACCCCCTTTGAAAGATCCCCCTGTGGATGGGTTCCCTTGGATGGACCACTTTGGATGGACCACCTCAGATGAACATCCCTTAATGGACCCCCATTGGTGGATCCCCTTTGAATAGACCCCTTAGATGGGCCCCCTTGGATGAATTTCCTTGATAGATCACCCTTGGATGGACCCCTTTGGATGGGCTCCCTTGCATGCCACTAAGATGGATCCCCTTGGGTAAAAGCTGCTTGGATGGACCCCCATTGATGGATCCCCCTTGGGTGGACCCCTTTGGATGAGCTTCCTTGGATGAATGGCACTAGACAGATGCTCTGGGATGGACCTCCACCTGGGTTAGTCCCCTTGGATGAACCCCCATGTTGAGATTCCTCCTGGATGGACACCCTGGATGCACCCCCTTGGATGGACCCTCCTTGGTCAGAAGCCCCCCAGCCCTGCCCCCTCGCCCTGTCACCCCAAACCTGGTAGCCCCGGATGATGCCATTGTGGGCCTCAGGAGGAGGTGGCTCCCAGCTCACGACCACGGTGCCGTTCCCCGTCTCAGCCTGGCCCACGGTGACGTGCTGGGGTGCTGCACTGGGCACTGCCGGGACAGGGGTGCTGAGACCCTTGGGACCCCCAACCAACCTCCCTATCCTCCACCCAGGCATCCCCGGGGACATACAGCGCACCTTCCTCAGGTATCCAGAGGTGCCTGCTGTTGCTGTCTGAGCCCTGGTTCCCTCCAGTGTAGGGTCGGACCTTGAACTCGTACTTGTAGCCCCTGCGGAGCGCGGGGATGACGGTGCTGAGCTCCCTGCCGGCGTCGTGTTGGACCCAAGGCGTGGTGGCCGGGAGCAGGCTGCGGTACAGCACCATGTAGCCCACCGGCACCGGCACTGGCACCGGCATCAGCATCTGCAGGGGATGGGAAGGGTTCCGAGTCATGGTGGGACACGGGGATGTGTCTCCAGCCTCAACCCCGTGTCCCATCCCACTCCCTCCACTGGGGACATGCCGGCACCACACCGACCCTCCAGCGGAGCCGGACGGCAGCGGTGGGCAGTGCCGTGCCGTTGTCCAGGTGCAGCCGCACAGCCAGCAGGTCCCGCGGCGCAGCGTCCCGCCGGCCCGTCGGCAGCCGATCTGTGGGGCACAGGGAGGAGGGCTAGTCACTGCTCCAGGCAGGAGTGAGGCCCCCTGGCACCTGCCCAGACACCCACCTCAGATGCCTGTACCTGATGTCTCCCTAGATGGATCCACTCAGATGTACCCCTTTGGGCGGACCCCTTTGGGCAGGCATCTTTTGATGGGTCTGTCTTGGATGGACTCATATTGTGTGGACCTCTTGGATGGGCCCACTTTGATATGTTCCCTTTGTGGACATGGGATGGCTCCCCGTGATGCACCCCTATGGATGTGTACCTCTTAGATGGACCCCTTGGATGGATACCTCTTGTTCTATCCCACTTTAATGGACCCCCACCTCGGGCGGTCTGAAGGATCCCCCTTCAATGGATCCTCTTGTAGAAGACAGCATGGCTGGATGCCCTTTAGGTGGGCTCTCTTGAATGGATCCCCTTGGATGGATTCCCACCTCAATGAATCCCCTTAGGTCGATCCCCTTACATGGACCTGCATGGATGGAGCCCTGAGGCAGATCCTGTGGGATGGATGTTTTTAAAGATGGAAGTGCTCCCTTTGAATGGATGCCCTCAGCTGGATGGACTCTTTTTTGAAGGACTCCCCTTGAATGACCCCCTTGGATGAACCCCGTTAGATGGACCCTGTTAGATGAACCCCCAGATGGCCCGGGGTGCCTGCGAAGTCCCGCCACTGACCCTCCACGTGGAGGAGGGCGGCGGCGGCGGCGGTGCCCAGCTGGCTCTGCGCTGTGCACACGTAGGTGCCGGCGTCGGCGGCTGTCACGGCGTACAGGCGCAAAGTGTGCTCCCGGTCCACCTCGTGCCTGCAGGTCACCAGCTCTCCGTCAGCTCCATCCCCGCCCCAGGGACTGGACACCTCTCCCCCCGCCACCACGTACCTGCCCCAGGGTAGGTCCCCACGCTCCTTGTGCCACTGCACCCGCGGCGCCGGGTCACCCTGGGCGCTGCAGCCCAGCTCCACGGTGCTGCCGGCCACCGCCACGGCATCGCTCGGGTGCCGCACGATGGTCGGCTTCTCTGCAGGGTGACATCGAGGATGTGGCACCACGGCCGGGTGTGATGCGCCCACCACCCACGGGAGACCCCTGGCTTACCCAGGACGGAGACGCGGGCGCCCCGGCTCTCCCTCTTGCCTGCCGCGTTGGCCGCCACGCAGACGTAGAGCCCGGAGTCGCTCCGTTGCGCTGGTGCCACCCTCAGCTTCCCGTTGGTGACCACATACCTGTCACCCACCAAGTCCAAGGTCACCCCGTCCTTCTTCCAGGTGACGCGGGGTTCGGGGTGCCCCGAGGGGGGGACGCAGTCCAGCTCCAACGCTTGCCCCGCCGTGGTCACCAGATCCCCCGGCTGCAGGCGGAAGTTGTCCCGCAGCACTGCCGTGGGGAGGGCACGCCATGGGTGGGGGGGACAGGATTTTCTTGGAGTCCTCCCACCCACGTCACCCCCACCGGGTGTCCTTACCAGCCAGAATTTGTGGTGCCGTGGCCGCGCTGGGGGGGTGGCAGCCTGTGGGGTGACAAGGAGGTGGGAGGGTGCCGGTGGGTGCCCCAGGCGGGCACAGTCTCAGCCCCAGGGTGGGCAGGGGGCAGAGTCAAGGGGGTTTTGCCCCCACCATGGGCTGAACTCACCTCCGTGGTGCAGAGCGGCGAGGCAGAGCCCCAGGCCCAGCGCTGTCACCCAGCCGCCCGCCATGCCAGCCCCAGCCAGCCTTCCCGCTTCCTCCCAAAATCCCAGTCCCTCCCTGTCAGCACCGGGCCGGATCTGCCTCCGGATGGGGGGGATACAATAGCCGGATGTGGGGGCCAGGAAATGCCGAGGGGAGGAGGGGAGGGCAGGTGGTGGTGGACAAAAACAGCTCACCCACGTTGTTGCGGTGGGGGTGCCTGGGCACGGTGGCGCTGGCAGCACCTGGAGACATTGGGGCTGGGGACACCAGCAGTTAATGAATTTAATTAGTCAGAATCAATTCCCCCCATCCTCTGCCATGTTCAGAGGAAGACGAATTAAGAAGAAAGGAGCTCTCAGGTGAGGACACCGTCAGTAGGGACCAGAGTGAACAGTCCAGGGTCTCCCAGGCTCTTCAAGATGAAACTTGAGTGCCAGTCAGGTGAATCGGGCTTGTGTGGTCTCAGCTGTCACTCACCTCTCACGTGTCTCCCCCACCCCAGGGAGGGTCCCTGTTCCACAAAGATACCCAAGGGTGCCACCACTGGCCGGGTAGTATGTTTAGTTTATTGGTTAGTAGTGCACCCCGAGCACTCCAGGGTGCCCCGGCACCCACCCCGGGTGCCCCAGGGCCCGGCTCGCTTGGCCGGCTGCTCTCTGCTTTTCATTCTAAACCTATTTCCTGGGAAGGCCTGGGGGGGAGGTGACAGCGTGTGCGCCCCAAAACCTGGGTATTTTCACAGAAAACGCCGGCGCGGCGGAGGGGCAGCGCTCGGGCCAGGGCTTCCAGCCCGCGTTCAGGGGACGGTGCATCCGGGGAGCAGGGGGAGCAGGAGGGAGCCCCCCTTTTAGGCCGCCTTTGTGCATGTGTGCGCTTGGGCGAGGTTGTGTGCCGGTGCGTGCCCTGCTCCACGCACGGGGGGGTGCGCCACGGCAGGCACGCGTGTGCACGCGCGGTCGCTGGGCGTGCCGTGCGTGCGCTCCCCTGTGTGCTCCTGCTCGCCCAGGGCACGCCCAGCTGCACACGTCGTGCACAAACGCCTTTCCACGCGTGCCAAGCGCACTCGGTGGCTGCTCCGTGCGAGTGCTGCGTGCACCCTCTCTCCTCACGCTCTTTGCGCACTCGCCGCATTCTCCACGCAAATCCGGCGTGCACGCTCTCTCTCCACACGCTCCATGCGCGCTCTGCATGGACTCTCTCTGCACGCTCATGGTCTCTGCATGCTCCGTGCACGCTCGGTGCATGCCCAGTGCTGGCATGCCTGGAAGTGCTGTGCGTGGTCCTGCCCGCACACCCCGCGCACACTCCGCTCACACTCCGTGCAGTCTCAGCAGCATGCTCCGTGTGTGTTCTCCGCATGTGCTCCACACGCTCTCTTGCACACTCTGGGCATCCTCTCCCTGCACGCTGCGTGCACACTCGCTGCCCACCCTCGTGCCTGCCCCCGTGCACCCCATGTGCGCCCTCTCTGCGCTGTCCTGCACGCTCCATGCACGCTCTCTCCGTGCACTGCCTGCACGCTCTCTCTGCACGCTCCGTGCACACCCTCCCGCATGCTCTCTCTGTGCGCTGCTCGCATGTTCTCTCTGCACACGCGTGTGCTTCCTGCACGCCCCCTGCACACTCATCCCGGCGAGAAAGCCATTAAAGCGACGCCCCAGGAAGACGGGGGACGGAAGAGGGGAGCTCCAGGTGGGATCAATAGGAAATTAGTGACTTTACGCCGAGTGGAATGATGCCCGGTGGCGGAAGCGGGGCCGTGCCAGTGTCCCCGCTTGCTGCACGCCGCCGCCGAAGCGCGCACAGTCCCCTTGCTCAGGCGCTGATCTCCACGGCGTTGGCCTCCTCCTGCTCCCGGATGACATGGACGCCCGCAGTCCGCAGCAGCCGCGGAGCGCCGCGAGAGCGCGCCGGCGAACCCGGTGGTGACCTGTGGGTCCGCGTGGAGGCAGGCGAGCGGGCGGGTGAGCGATGGTAACGACGAGTCGAGCGCCCCACCGGGCCCGGTGAGCGACCGGCCGCTGGTACCGGCGAGCTGGTGTAACCCGGTTCAACTGTGCCGCGGGGTTCGGGTGAATCCTCCTCTGCCTCCGGCGAGTCCTGCCAAAAGCCGACAGCAGATGAGCGTGGGATGTGCGCGTGACCCTGGGCCGGCACGCTACCGGCTGCTCACCTTATCCTTGAGGATGTACAAGGCCACTGGGTTTTTGCGCTCGTGGTCGCCGCTCCGTGGGATGCCCTCGGCTGCGTGGAAGCAAGGTGTTGCTCACAGTGCCAGTGGCACTGGTGTTCCCCCAACCCGCCACGGCCATGCCAAGGCTGGCACTCACCCTCATGCTTCAGGCGCTCCTCGTCCTGCTCCGCGTAGTCGGAGGCCGGTTGCGTCTCCGCTTGTCGCTTCTCCCTGGGAAGGGAGAGGGGATGGGGCAGCACCGGCATCGCGGTGGGGGCAGTGGGGGGCCTGCCTGCGGCTCAGCCAGGGAAGGGCCCATTGCTGTTGGGAGGGAGAGATGGGATGGGGTGGGATGGGGTGGGATGGAATGGGACAAGATGGGATGGAATGAGATGTGATCAGATGGAATAGAACGGAACACAACGGGAGAGATGGATCAAGGTGGGATGGCACAGGAGGGGATGGTGTGGGGCAGGACAGACAAGTCACGACAGGATGGGATGAGATGAGTCAAGATGGGATGGGATGGGTCAAGATGGGATGTGATGGGTCAGGATGGGATGGGAAGAGATAGGATGGGATGGGACAGGACATACGGGTCAAGGCAGGATGGGATGAGGTATGATGCGATGGGACAGGGCAAGATAGGATGGGAAGAGATGAGATGGTACAAAACAGGATGGGACAAGACAGGAAGACCCCTTTTGGCTTCCGCGTTACCCCCAGCCGTACTTCTTGGAGGGTTTCCAGCAGGCGCAAACTGTCACCAGGGTGACGAGAAGGAAGATGCCTCCTGTGGACAGGATGATGTAGAGAGAGCTCCGGCCTGGGGGAGAGGAATGAGCGGGGACAACCCCCCCAAAATTTTAGCTGGAAGCATCTGCAAGGGATGAATAACCCTGGGGTTCAAGAGGGGGGAACAGTGGCTTACGGTAGACAGTGAGTTTCACAGGGACACTGCGGCCATGGCTGATGGGGTTCTCCACCAGGCAACTGTAGACGTCGTCGTCAGCCATGAGGACGCGGGTGATGGTGAGGATCTTCTGGTCGGGGGAGAGGAGCAGGCGGGAGTCGTTGCTCAGCGGCCGCCCATCCTTCAGCCAGGTGTAGGTGGGTTTGGTGCCATTCTCGTGCGAGCAGTTGAGGGTGAAGAACTCGCTGAGCTCCAGCACCGTTGAGGAGGCCACCAGCACTTGTGGCTTCGAGATGGGAACTGCGGATGAGTAGAGGAGCCATGGTGACACCATGTCTCGGGGGACAGTTGGGCCCAGCAGACAGAAAGGGACACATCAAAACCCCACCAGGGATGCAACTTGGCTGCGCGGGGTGGTTGAAACCCCCAAAACCACCTCCAAGTTGGATTAAAAAAAAAAAACCCCGAAAGTGGTCAGGGAAGACATCCCAGGAAAACTGAATCTCCACGGGAGGCCCTTCTCGCCCTTACTGTCCACGGTGAGGTTGATGGTCTTCTCGCCGGTGAAGGTGTCATCGGTGATGGACACCTCCACCTCGTAAGCGCCTTCATCGGCCAGCTGCAAGGGGCTGATGAGCAGCGAGCCGTTCTCCAGCACCCGGATGCGGTCGCGGTAGTCGGGCCGTAGGTTGCCAATGATCTCGGTGCCGATGGACTGGACGACCGTGACAGGTTTGTCCCTCTTCAGCTGCCACTTGACCACCGGCTTGTCGGCGCTGGCGCTGGCGTAGCGCACCGACAGCAGCGCCGCCTTGCCCGCCGTGCCGCGCACCAGCGGCGTGGGGCTGGTGATGTTCACCCCTGCCAGCAGACCTTGTGGGGGGGAGAGACACACCTTGGGGGGTGCTGAGCAACGGAGGAAACTGGGGAACCCCCTTCCAGAGCACCCCCAAAATGCCCGTCCTGTTTCCACGACCTTTGCAGCGCACGAGGGGTGGGAGCCCTCCTGAACCCAGGTCAATGCAACACATTGCCAAAATAACAGAACTGCCCCCCACATTGCTTTGGGCATGGGGGGCGGGTCAATGCAACCCTCTGCAAAGATGCATTATCGCCCTCAAAACTTTATCCGGGGGGGTGGGAGTGGTCCTGCGGCCAGGTCGATGTGACCAGCCCTCTGCAAAAATTCCTGCATCACCCCAAAAATGCAGGGGGGAGTGCTCCTGCAGTCAGGTTGGTGCAACCCTTAGCAAATATTCACACATCACTCCAAAAAATGCAGGGGGCTGGGAGGTGGGTCGATGCAACCCTTGGCAAAGATGCATCATCATCCCTGCCAAGAACTGCATGGGGAGTGAGAGCCCCCTGCGCCCAGATCAATGCTGTGCTTCGCAAAGGTGCCTTAAAGCCCCCCAGAAATGATGGGGAGAGGATTTTGCATCCCACTGCCACCCCCCACTGAATGGTACTGTCCAGACAAAGCCCCCCTCAGACGCAAAAACTGCATCCCGGCGGTCGGTGCACGTGCATCGCTCCTCATTGCTGGTTTTAAGCCAAAAAAAAAAAGGCAGGGAAAAAGTGGAAAAACATGGGGCTGGGGGAAGGGGCCTTCCCAAAACATCCTCTCTCCCTGAAACACCTTAGCTCCATCCCCCTCTTGCCATCCTGGGGTCCCGTCTGTGAACCCCCCCACCCAGATGCCGTCATCCGACGGCGAACAAACCCCATATTGAGCAGGAGGGGAGAGTGGGAAAACCAGCTGGGGAGGGCGAAGCAGGAGCAAGAAAGGCCTTAAACAAGCCCGAAAAGTCATGGGACCTATTGGTATGCAGCGTCCGTCCGTCCGTCCTCCTCGGGAGCGCCACACTCGCCCCGCAAACATGCCCTGACTCGCCGAATTTAGGGCATTCCCCCATAGGGAAAACCCAGGCACGGGATGGGGATGTGGCCTTTAATGCGTCCTTGCCCCCTCTGCACCTCCAGATTGCTGCTCTTTGACGGTTTCTTCCCTTTTTTTCACCCAATTCCTAGTTTTTTCTCCACTCTGGGTGATAAATTTGAGAGTTAATTAATAAATCAGGCAACATTCCCGTTTCCTACAGTGTCCCTTGGCTTAGGGATGCAGATCTCCCAGCCCGTATCGATGGCTTCTATTGAAAAAAAACCACTAAAAGTCCTCATTTGCCAGCTATTTCATGCAGTAAATTCCTATTTCTTTGTAAAAAGCACCACAGCATTTTTGGGGTGCCCTGGCTGCAGCCCAGCTACTTTTTTAGGGTTTAAATCAAAGCCAGCAAAGGAACCCAGCTGGTTTTGCTTTGCATCCATCGTCCTCACCCGGAGGGAAACGGGGCCTCCCCAGGGCTGCTTTTGGGTCCAAACTTTGGTAAAATGGGGCGAAATTGTTGCAGGTGATTTTCTTTGTTGCCAGATGTGGGATGGGGTCGTTCGGGGTTCATTGAACCCCAAAACGTGAGGATTTAGGGAATAAATGATGGAGGAAACCAGAATTGCAACGGGATGGGGCAAACCTAGAAATGCGGAGAAAAATGAGTTTTTTGGGAAAGCTGAAGGATGGGTGAGAAAATAGACTTGGAGATGCTGAAAAATGAGGAAAAAAGGGGTTTGGGGGAAGACAAAAATCTGGGGAGAAGCTTGGGGTGGGGGCGGTGCCAAATCCACCCCCCCCATCAGGACCCGCTTGGCTCCAGAAAGTGTTTTCCCCGGTTTTGTTCCCAGTTTCACCCCCTTTTTCCTGCCTCCCAAGCAGAGGGGGCAGCAAACCACCCCACCTCCCCTCACCCCCGCATCGGGTACCGGTGTCATCACCCCCCCGGCCCTCGACCTCCATCTGGATACCCCCAAGCCCCGTGGAAAAACGGGAAAACCCTGGAAAAAAACGGGACATCTCCCCTACCTGCGTGCAGCGCCAGAAGCCAGGTGACCGGCAGCAAGCAGGGGGGAGCGGGGTGGCCCCGCGGGGCGGCCGGCGCTCCCCACATTTCGGGCAGGCTCGCCCCCCGAACCGCTCCGCTTCCCCACTCCGGGCACGTCCCTCGGAGCTCCCGGCTTGGCGCTTCGCCCAGCTAATTTATTTTTTTCCCTTCTTTTTTTTTTTTTTTTTTTTTTTTTTTTTTTTTTTTTTTTTTTTTTTTTTGTTCTTGCCTTTCTCAATAGAGCCCTGTGTCCTGGCGGCTTTCGCCTCGCCAGAGGCCTCGAGCTGACATTTATTTGAGGAAAAAACACTCAGATTTGCAATTTTCCCCCTGTTACGGACCCCCAGTTCCATGTTTTCCCAGTTCCGGGGGCACACTCGAGGTTGGGGGCATCACCCCACCGAGCCCAAATAAGGTTTGCTGTCCCCTCTGCGGACTATCCAATGAGATTTAGGGCTCTGGACATCCATTAAGTTGGGATTTTCTTTTAGGGGGAGCATTTTTCAAAGCTGGACCCCCACCCCAAAGGAGCTCTCCCCCCTTTTTATCTTCTCTTCCCAGGCTCTAAAACGAAGCTGCGGTCACATCCGGGCTTCGTTCCAGCTCTGATGCCAATTAACACTGGTTTCCCGGGCATCGCTGAATAGGGCAGCGGGATGTGGGGCAGGATGCCCAGAGCCACTTCCCACCCCCTCTCTGAGACCTGCCAAGCTCATCACCCCCATGAGCCACCGCCCACCCCCACCTGGAGGCTCCCTGGTCCCCAAAAGGGGTCGAGGCCTGTCCCAGAGGGACGGAGGTGCTTTGGGGCAGACTTTTGGAGGGGGACACGTTATGGTGGGATGGTACAGGGAGGATTTGGGGGGGACTTTTGGGGAGGACACTAGAGGGATGTGCTACAGGGAGGAATTTGCTACAGGAAGATGCTTTGAGGGACTTTTGGGGGGACATTAGGAGGGGCCGACTCGGGGTGGTGTGAGGGACACCATACGGATACTGGAGGGGCGACTTTCAGGGTGATTCGCTGTGCGGGGGTGCTCCAGGGATGCTCAGGGGAGTGTTTCGGGGGCGCTCCGGGG
>VXAY01003652.1:15088-45474 GCA_013399855.1 Oxyruncus cristatus | reverse complement strand
GCGTGAGGGGGGCTGAAGGTGGGGTGCCCCGGGGCTGGAGGGCTGTGGGGGGCACTGGGGGTGCCCCGTGACTGGGGGGGATGGGGCAGGTTGGGGTGCCCGGGGAGCCCACCATCACCTCCCCTTCCCCCTTCCCTTCCCCAGGTGCCCTCATGGTGCCCCCCTCGAAGGAGCAGCGCCGGGGGGCCGGGGAGGCCCCGGCGGGGCCCCAGGCGAGACCCCCGCGGCAGAGCTGGCGGGTGCTGGCCGAGAGGAACCAGAGCGTGGCCCCCGTGGGCGTGTGGGTGGAGAGTGCGCCGGGACAGCCCGAGCAGAGCCCGGCCTTCGTGAGTGCACCCAAGGCACCATCTGCCGGGGCGTCTCCGACCCCGCAAATGTGCCAGTGAAACCCACAGAGCTAAAAATGAGCTTTTTTCGCAGCCTGAAGGCGGCCAGGGACGTGGCTCCTGAAAATAGGAATTTATTTTAGTGATTTTTAGTGGGGTCAGAAGCTGCCGTGGTGCTTATCATGTGGCCTGGCCTCCCCTTTGCACAAGCCCACAGCATCTGAGTCAATTCCCCTCCAATAAACTGTGGTTTTGGGGGAGAAAGGCATCAATTTTAAACATCAGTCAGGTGGGGAACTCAGCCAGTGCTGCTCTTCGCCTTCCCACTCATCCCTGAAGGATGTTGGTGAACTGAGATTTTATTCTGTGTTGCTGATTTAAAAAAAAATATATATATATTGAGTGTTTCAGAGTCTGGAGCCAATCTCAGCTGTACCCCATTAGAAACACTTAAGGAAATCTTTATGGATGCTTATCTCAGGGATTTCTGCTTTGAGGGTTATTCTAAGAGGACTAAAAGTGCATTAAATATCGGATGATGAGTTCAGTCCCCTGTAATTAATGTCTGAACGTTACAGAAGCTCCTGCCCTTTTGAGATGATTTATTTTTATATTGTAATTTAAATCCTGAAAGGTTGAGATAATATATGGAAATGAATCATCTCCATATTCCACAGAACTTCCATCTTGGTACTATGAAACTTCTGGGGGAGCTGAACTCTTCCTGAGAGCTTTGGGGTGCCAGGACGCTCCTGGGGCCCTCCAGGTGGGGCTTCCAGGGGTGGATGAAGCTGCCCAGGGTTATCTGAGCTTATTTAATACTTGTGATTGTATTAATGCCTCCTGCATCAGAGTTGCTGATGAGGTGGGCAGTGGGTGAACTGGTGCTGGGCTTTTGCCTGGAGCTCTGGCTTGATTTCTTCCATAACAGTGCAGATTTCTCCCCATTTTGGAGCTTTGCTGGGCTGTGCTGACCCTGCTGTGCTGCTGGGAGTGTTCCAAGTTTATCTTCAGCCTCACCCCTTTCCTCCATCCCTTCAGTCTCTGGTTTCTCTTGCTGTGGTGGCAGCCAGGAGAGCGATGCCGTTGGTCTTTAATCCACGGTGGTGTTGCAGAGTTGCTTGGCAGGACTGCAAGGAATTAAAAATGGGGGTTTGGGGGGTTTTCAGGTCATTGCTGTTAATCTTTCACTTCAGATGGTAAAAATATTCTGGAGCAGTGCTGTGCTCTGTGAACTGCTTCCCTGGTGTGCTTCCAGCCTTGCGGAGTGTTAACAGGATGGGGAGCTGGCCTGTTCCTTTTGGATCCAGGCTTTGGATATTTGAGCATCCTTTCGTGGGAGCAGGAGTTGGGAGCTGCTCCATGGGACTCCTTTCCTTCCAGGTGTGTTGCAGAGAAGCAAAGGCAGAGGTGTGCACGCTCTGCATCTGTGTAGTCAGGCTCAATCCAGCCTATAATAATCCAACAGACGTTGTCCAGGCTGTTATTCCACAGGTTATGAAACAAAACATGACATTTCCTCTGCGTGCTGCTTGTCTGCCTGGTCGCTGCGAGTGGGGGAAAAGTGGGTGCAGGGGTACAAGCTGCTCTGATGTAGCAAAGACCACGTGGAATCCGCTTCTACCTCTTGCAGGCTTCAGTATTCCGGGTGGAGGAGGAGCTGAAGGAGCAGCAGCGGCAGAAGGCAGCCAAGCTGAGGAGATTCCAGGGCGAGGTGAGGCAGCGGGTGAACCGGCAGGTCAGGATGCGCCGGTGGCAGGAGCTGCAGAAGTCCCACGAAGCGGTAAGCGGAGCTCTGTCAGGAGAAACTCCTCCAAAACCCAGCGTAAACTGGGAAAAGTCCTAACACTGGAGCTCAAGTCAAGGTGTTGGTGGGAAAATCTGAGGTCCCAGACCCTCTGGTGGCAAACGGTGTCCTGGCAGGCGGGGTCAGTGTGACACCTGGGCTGGTGCTGAAGGTGCTTGAAGCCTCCCCACAGAAAGGTCACTGGCTCCCTCGGGCAGCAGCAGAACAGAATCCCAGAGCCCTGTGTGGAATTGCCTGGAATTAAAAAGCATCCAGGCCAGAGCTGGGAGTGATGTGAACGTCTCCCGGCTGTGTTTGAAGCAAAACAGCTTTTCTGCTGTCTCTTTTCCAATCCCTTCTCCAAAGCAGCCAAATAGTTTTCAAGCAACACTTTCCTGCTGTCTCCAAATTCCCCTTTCCCCCATGGGCTTGTTTTGGATTATCCCATGAATATATTTAATCCTTTCTACTCTCAAACAAGTGCCGGGAAGACTTGCCAGAATCTGACTGTGGCACAGAAGGGAATGCACTGAAATGTCACCGGCTTTGGCTGCCCCTGGGGTGTTTGGGCTGTTTCCATGGCTGAGTGGGGATGTCCTCATGTAACTCCGCCAGCTCCAAGCGGGAAGCCCGCAAATGCCCTCAGCCCCCAAGAGCCTGATGGTTCTTTGTGCTCTCTCAGCATGGAGAGCCAAAACCTCCATCCCACGCAATGCCACCTGTGGGCGGTGAAATGTCACCAAGGTTGACGTCCTTGCAGGTGATGGTTGGAGGTCCCACGTGGCTTTTTCCCCGGCAGGCGGAGCGGGAGAGCTGTGCAGCCGCGCAGTACTGGACCTCCTGGAGGAACACGTGCCCGTTCCGGAGCCACCGCCCTCCCGTCATCTGCGGTCCCGCTGCTGGCTCCAGCCCGGCCCCGTGGGAGGGGACAGAGGGCGAGCCCTTCCAGCAGCAAGCTGACGAGGTGAGCCGTGCCCCTCCTGCCTTCCCAGCCCTGCTTCAGCACCCTGGGTCCTTGGCGTTTGAATTGGAGAACAGGCAATATTTCTTGTTATTTTTACAGCACGCCCCTAGTATTTGGGTTTTAGTATTGAACGAAATATTAGCTCCCATATTCGCCCTGAATGTTGCTCCTCAGAGCATCCAGCCGGGTCACAGGTGCCTCCTCCTCGGGATGCTGTAGCTGGACTTGTCCTCCTGCTCACAGGCACAGCCGTGTCCTGACACAGAGGTGGCACTAGGTGGTGCCAGCTCATTGCAGCTTGTCTCCTGCAGACCAAAATCTGGGAAAACGTGCCTTGAGGACTGTTTTCAGCTTCTTTTTTTTTTTAATAGTGATGCTTCCACTACATTTGGAGGTTTATAAAGCCTAAGTGCTCACATAGGAGCTGGAGTTACTCCAGCTGAAGCACTGTGGGGTGGATTCCAGTTGATGGGTGGAAAATCACTTCTGGCTGGACAACAAGCAGGAAAATTGGGGACCTGGCACCTCAGCAGCGTGTTTTAGGAGCGGATGAGTGCTGACTTCAGCACCTTGGGGCAGCTTGGAAAGAGCCCTGGGTGATTGCGTGTTGGGTCGTGCCGCCTTGGCCGAGCCCCTCGGGCCGAGCAGAGTGACTGGGAGATCTCTGCGTGCCGCTGAGCTTGTGCTGTGCTGTCTCTCCCTCCCCTCTGGCCGCAGCTCAGCCGGGCCGTGAGGCAGGTGCGGCGCAGGCTGGCGTCCCGCAGGACCGTGGCCCCTGGTGCCGAGCCCCCCGTGCTCCCCGGCGGTGGCTGGAGGCAGGAGGTGAGCGAGGGCTGCCTGGGCTGGGGGGACAGAAATGGCCTTGCAAGCCGTTTGGCTCTGATTAGGAAGTCCAAAGCATAATTCAGGGAGTTTCGCCAGCAGGAGTGAAATAAACTGTGCTTTCCTGACCCACCTGATGGGTGGGTAGCCCATGGATTTTGGTGGCCCGAGGGCTCTGTTTCTCTGCCCTTGCAGCCTTTCAGAGAAGGCAGCGGGGATGAAGTGGGTGGAAATGTCTCTGAGACAAGAATTCAAAAAAGGCCTTTAAAGGCTTGTGATCCGAGATTGTGATCTGGGTATTTGGGAGGCATGTGATGACCAGCTCTCCCCTCAGGTGCCTTTATTTCTTTAACAAACCTCAACAACTCTTTGCCTTGCATCAATCCCTGGTTTTGTGTGGGTGGCAAAGATCTGGAGTGTTTCCCTCACCCGGGGCTGTCTTCTGCTAGAGAATTGTTGGCATGCAGCTGCTTTCCTTGAAGCAGTGCACGGGAGGTCAGTCCCACATTTTGTTGTGCTGGATTTCATCCTGCTTTTGCTCCTCCAGTTCTCAAGAACAACTCTGTGTTGCAGCTATTATCCTGCACTCTATGCCAAGACCTTTCTCAAACTGACATGCTTTGGAGAACACCAGCAGCAGCCCAGCCTGGTGTTTTCTCTTATTGCCTCCGTAGCCAGTTTCCTGCCCACCCTGCAATTCTTCATTCCCATCTCTTTCTCGGGTTCACCAAAGGTGAAGTAGATCTTGGCTGATGATCTAGAAAATACCTTTTATGTAAGGGCTGGTCTGGCTCTTCCTCCTCTGTGTACGCTTGGATTTCTGTGTGCTCTTGGATGTCTGATGAAGTCAGCTCTGCAAACAGGACTCAGAGAAACACGGTAATTATGGGGCTCAAAAACCTCGTTACCTGTTTCCGACACCAAACATCCCTCCTGTTCGAGCCCTCAATGCATTCAGCGAGTTGGGGTGATTGATGACTTCACTCTCAGCAGCACTAAAGCCTCACATAAATAACAGTGCCACTGCCCAGGGGAGCCAGAGGGTTACAGGAGATCTGTGGGAGTCCTGGGCAAGTCATCCACGGCAGTGAGAAACACTGGGAGGGATTTGGGACCATCCTCCTATCCCAGCCTCACTGCAGCTACAGTTAATCTACATAAGGAAGTTAAACAGCTTCCCTGGGTGATTTATTCCAGGAGGAATATGTTGATTTATTGGACTGCTCTGTTTTGTTACTCCAAGGTAGCTGAGGAGAAAAAAAGCTCTAATGTTACCTGGATCTGTCTCCCTGTATGAAGGTTTGGTGTGTTCCCTTCTCTTCAGATGCAAAAGGCTGCCATGGACATAACCAGGGACTTAACCCCTTGGTCTCTGCTCTTGTCCTCCCCGGATTTCCTTGTGCTGTGTATTCAAGCCCATTTCTTTGGTTTGAACCCAAAGGTTTTCCGCCCAATACTTCTGCAACTGCAAGTGGGGTCAGTAGTTTAATCAAGATGCTTCTTTCTTCCCTCATCCAGACTGATAATGAAATCATGGAGCAGAGCCCACCTAGCTCTTACCCTATTTCTGTGCAGTGAACTCCTGAGACCAAATCTGGGCTGTGTTTTTAATCAGTCTTGCACCTCCCATGTCAGACTTCCATCTAACAGGTTTGTCTTTACCCCAGTGTTGAATTAGGCCACAGTCTAGAGCTCAGCTGAACCCCAGAGTCTTCTACTGCTCTTTGCCTGAGGCCTCTTCCTTCTGTTGTAGGAGAATTTTAGCCCAGCCTGGCCTGACTTGCTCTTGACAAATTTATGCTGGTTGCTGCTTATCTTGTTTTCTCCGGGCTTACAGGCAGTTTGCAAGGTGATTTCCTCTTGTTTTTCCAAAAGTCACAGTTAAACTCTTCAGGCTAAACCCTTCTGTTTAGTGTTTCCTTTTCCCCTTCTTTAAATAAAGAGAGACAGTGCTTGTACCGTTTTCTGGTAATCCATACCTCCACAGATTTCAAGGAGCTGTTCCCTCCTTGGCTGCCACTCTTGGCAGTTGCCCGGGGCAGGTCCTGCCTCCTTAAAAACCTTAGCTTCTAGGAATAACCTGACTATTTCTTCCCAATAATAGTACCAGCATTTTTATCCCTGCTTCTAGCTCAGAGCAAGCCTTTGGCTGAATTTTTTTTTTCTCTTTCAGCCCCATTTTCTGCATTTTTCTTCTCATTTTTCCATCTTCCCTCTAAAGTGTTGCATTCCCTGTGATCCATGGTCCTCTTTCTCTCCCCAAGAGATTTCTTTTCAGGCCAAAAGCATCCAGAGAGTTAATTCCCTGCTTTCCCAAGCAGATACCGACCTGGCAATCACCTGGAAATGACCTGTCTAGTGTTCCAGGTCATCCTGTTTACCAAGCCTTTGCCTTCAGGGTTTGGTGGACTGCTGTAGCTCTCCAGCATGGCAGCACCCAAATTCTTTTCCCCAATGTCTCATTCCTCAAAGTTGGTGGGTTTTTTCCCACAGTTTCATTTCTTTCTACCTTGAGGGCTCCAGAGCAATCTTCCAAAGCAATAACCCTTCCCCTCTGTTCCCTTGTCTGCACCAAAGCAGCTCTTCCGTGTCACATTTCTGTCATGATGGGGTTGATAGGGTAATTTCTGTGCCTATCAAATAATTCCACATTCAGACTGACTCCAGGCTATCCTCTGTCCTTCCTGTAAAGCAGCAGAGCTATCTCAAGGGATTCTTGGCATGACCTGCTCTCCTGCTGCTCCATCCTCTCCCTCTGTCACCAGTCCTTCTCTTCCCTTCCCACCATGCTGCAGGAAGAAAAAAAAAAAAAACGAAGGGAAAAAGATTTATCCTGGCTCCAAGCTTGCTTCTGGCATTTTCATTCTTTAGTTTGTAGGAAACAATCTGCTGCCTCTCAAAATATTGTGGATTGCCACCGGGGAGCCTGCCCACTTCCCATCTGAAGGAGTACACTCCCGTACTCCGGTGTCACTCCAGAAATCCCAGCTCCCTGCCATTGCGAAGCAGCGCCTGGGGAGGCCTTTGCCTTGCCTTCCAGTCCACCCCCCACACGTCTATCCCAGTGCTACACTTGGGAAGAGTGCATTCCCGTTTCCCAGCCCTGGTACCCCTTGGTGCCGCTGAACACGTGGCGCTGCCAGATCTCATCCGACTGACAGCACACGTGCCAAAGCTGCTCTGAGGGTGTTGGATTCAGCCAGATTTGAATTCCCTGTTTATACCCGTTTCCTCCCTTCTCCAGAACCCAGAGCCTTGCCCGGCAGCCTCGGTGCCCTCGGAGGGCGAGGGCGAGGAGCTGCTGCTGGAGGGACACCACGACCTGCCCGCTGAGCTGCAGGAGCGAGGCACGGCCCCGAGCTGCGCCGGGCAGGACGATGACTTCTACATCAAAATCGAATTCGAAAAAGTAAGACCCGTGCAGGGCTGGCCTCAGGAGGTTCGCATCGTTGGGTTTGTTTTAGAGTAGAGCAGTTGCTCCCTCAGGCCTGCTTAACTCTTACGCCTGCTGTCGCTGGAGTGGGCTCAGAGCAGCGCCGGAGCTCAGTGAAATCGGCGCGGCTGTTTCTTGCTTTCGCGGTGCAGCTGTGGCCTCAAAGGGGTTCGATTCCTGCCCGCCTCGTGATGCCGGTTGGCAGCCGCCCAGCCGAAATCTGAAACCGAGGGGCCGTGCGGTCGCACGGTACTTGGAGCCGCGCTCAGCCTGCGCCGGCAGGACACGGGCCCGCTGCCCTGCTCCTGCTCGGGAGGCAGCGCAGAGTGGAAGAGATCAAATCGGCCAGAAACCTCCTAGAAAAAGGAGGTGGCGGGGGGGAGGCTTTGTGTCAGATGAAGGAGTGTAAATCCCGGTGCCTCCCGCTGGCAGACACCGCCCTTGGAGGGGTCTGCTGAAGACGAGCTGATGTTCTTATCGGTCCTCTTTTGTTTCCAGGCAGCTTTTGTTGAGCATCTGGGGGGTGGAAATGCTTTGCTCTGATTACCTGGGGCGGTTGGCGAAGGCTTTGTGGTTGTGGCAGCCTGTGCCCAGTGTTGGCTGGGGATTAGTTCAGCTTGGAGCAGAAGTACCGGCTGGGCAGATAGTGAGTGGGGTGAGACAGTGGAGGATAGTGGGGTTTACACTGAGGTTTTGGGAGATGTTGGCTGTGGAATTCCTCTGATGCTTTGTTACTTGTATTACTGTTTTCACACACTTCACAAAGTTCATAATAGAAGTTTGGGGAAGGGAGGTGTGAATCCATCTTTAAACTAGGCCTCCTCCAGGGGATACCTTTAGAGGTGTCTTGGCAAAGCTTTAGTGCTCAGGCTCCTGCATGGAGATGTGGCACATCCCATAGCCAAACTGTACCTGAAATAAAGCCCATCTCAGAAGTGGGTGACCCCCGTTGCAGACTATAAGGATCACACAGAGGACTTGCCTCCAGTGAAGAGCGTTCTGCTGAGGGAAGATGAGAAACTTGACCGTGGTGATGCTGGTGCTGCTCCCTTATGTTGTCTTCCAGGTCTGTGATGGGTCAGTGAAGGACTCGAGCCTGCCCGAGCCTCCCCGGAGGCCACACGCTGATTACCACCCTTCCCTCCTGCGCTGGGCTGGTGTTGATGAGGAGGAAAGCAGGAAGCAGGTCTGTCCAGGGGAGCCAAGCCCTCCTAGTTTGGTCTGAAAGGGATGGGACTGTCAGGAATGCCGATGGCTCAGATAAGAAGCCTCAGAGCAGCCTTGACGTTATGAAACCCCTGCCGGGTTTAGTTTGTCAGCTCAGCCTCATGGTGTCTCAGGCCTTGGGCAAAGGTATCACATTATTTTTTAAGGTCTCTTGTGACTAAGTGTAACTCTTCTGTACTCCTGTAAAATCTGGGATCTGAATCACGCCCAAGGGTTGGAGGAGAAATGCCTGGCAAAAACCAAGGGTTGCTTGCTGTAGTTGCAGGGAGAGCAAGAAGCTGCCAAAAATTCTTAAAAAAACCCCCCAAACAACAAAAAAACCCCTCAAACAAACCCAACTTTATCTTGTTTGGGTACAAGGCTGGAATATAAAGGTTTCTCTGATTTTGGGATAGTCTCAAGCCCGGCCTGATGCCGAGTGGATGATTTCATGAGGAGAGCTTACAGCCTGTGTCCAGGACACTTTGGCTTGTGCTAATCCGGGTGATGCAGAAGGATGATGTTTGTCTTGGATGCCTAAAGTAAGTGACTTTTATTTTCCTGCTTCCTCCTGCCGTGAAGAGGAACACTTCCCTCTCCTTTTGTCACCTTTCTTGCAGCTTACAGCGTAAAACTCTGAACAGTTTGTGTGTTTTTTGTTCCTTACAAGTATTTTCCAACCAGCTGATCCCTAATCTATGGTTTCTCCACGGTGTGACAACAGCTGGGGCTCCTCAGGCTGCTCCTTCCCCCCACCATTCACTCTCCCCTTGCTTTTATCTCCTTGGCTCTGATCCACCCCGAGATAACTGGTTTTGCAGCACTCTCCTCTGCCTGGGTTTTTTCCATCCAGCTTTCTCTACTGGCGGCCTGGTGATCCCTCCTCCTCCTCCTCCTCCTCCTCCTCCTCCTCTTCCTTTATCTTCAGCTGTGCTGGGCTCTCCACTGTGTGAGATGGACAAACTTGGCCCAGAAGCTCTTGGCACTGATGAAATTCATGCCTTAAGCTGTTACGAGTCATGCAGTTTAAACTAGCTCTGTACCTCCTCTTTGGGAGGGCTTTTGGTGTGAGCTTTAGCCAGGAGATCTCCCTGCCCTTGCTGCTTCAGTGGGATCAGCCAGAGCCCAGACACTAAACCTCAGTATCCCTATGGGATTTGTTCCCTGCAGGGCTCCTGGATTTTCCCTAGCAGTGGTTTTGCCTCTTCTGTGGTTCTCCTGTGTGTAGCAGATCCAGCTCGGTGTTGCACGTTCATTTTTGTGGGGAGATGCAGGATTCCAGTGAGCCACAGGGGAGCACCAGTCCCCAGATGGATCCAAAACTGAAGTGGTTTGAAGTGGGAACTGCCTCTTTTACCCTGAGGAAAGTGAGAGTTTAGGAATTTGTCAGGTGGGAGAGCCTCCATCCGTAGGAAGCTTCAGTGGAGGGATGCTGGCACAAAGCTCTCTGATGCTCTGAGTTGACTTGGTCCTTTGGGGAAGGAGCGAGGTTCCATCCTCCAGAAATCAAGCTGAGCACTGATGAAGCTCGATCTTGATCCCAGGCATCCTTCCCAGGTGTCCTTCTCTTCCTCCCCGCAGCGGCAGAGCGAGTTCCTGCGGTGCCGGCGCCTCTTCATGGCCATCGAGCGGGAGCGAGTGAAGGACCAGCAGCGGCAGCGAGAGAGGCAGCAGAGAGTTGCCCAGTGAGTCTGTGTGGGTGATGGGGGAACCTCCTCCATCTCACTTCGGGAGGCCAGAAAGGTCTGGTGAGCTGGTCTGGTGTGAACCAGACACCGATCTGACCCCAGGGTGAGATTCACTCAACTGACCCCCCAAGAGAGACTCTTAGGCCCTGTCAACTCCTTTGGCACTTCTCTACCTCATTTCTGAGTCCTGGTGCAGCTTGTTTAGGAGTTAGGAGTTGAAACATGGGGCTGGGAGAGATGCAACTCCCAAGCCATGACTCTTGGGAACCTGAGCCTGTGCTTAGACACTTTAGGGTGAGGTCATGCCGTTGTGGTTAAACTGTGCCTCTCTCTGGCACTTTTAGTGTCAGACCCTTCACCCTCACAGCTATAAAAACTTATACAGTGTAATAAAACGATTTCCACTCGTTTACACTCGGTATCTGTGTAAAAGTATCGGTTGTGGTGGGGATTTCTCAGCTTCTCCCTTGAAGGGGTTCGTTAAGGCGGAGCTGCTCTACAAATTCACACTGAAACAGGAAAGATCCTCTAATTTTTTTGTTTTCCCTGGCTTGCCCTTGAGTGAACCGACATAACTCTGACCATCCCAGCTCTTCTGTGGGTGGGCTTTGTGGGAGCAGGACAGGCACCTCGGGGCAGGATTTTAATGGCCATTTTTCTGAGGAAAAGCTGCCAGTCTAAATCAGTGCTCCTCCAGCCACATCCCTGATGTTCCAATGGCACTTGGGAGCTTGTCCTGCCCTGCGAGTGCTGGTGAAGCCCCAGGGACTCCCTTGTTGCTGGGAGAGATGCAACTCCCAAGCCATGACTCTTGGGAACCTGAGCCTGTGCTTAGACACTGTGATACCTTTTTATTATTATTTTTTTTTTTCCCTCGGAGTGTGTGCAGGGAAGAGCTGGCTTTGTAATTACGGGGTGTAAAGCCCCGAGCTGGCCTTGGCCTTGATTTCTGGGGCAGGTTTATGGTGCTGTACTTAAGGCTCTACATTTCATATGAAAAACATTTCAGTGAACTTCAACCAGAGAAGTCTGGCCTCAGCGCTCTCCTTCTGGATGTAAAGATTTGACCCCCTGCATGGAGTAAGATCTGAAATGTCTTGTCTGATGACACTGCCTTCCCCTGGCTTCTCCCCGGCCTTGATTTTGTGTTTTAATACCCTCTGGCAGCGAGACACATTGTTGCATTTGGGAATGGAATGGCAGATGCTTTGGCGTTAAGTCTTTGTGCTTTGCAATTGCCGCTTGTTAGGGAAATGTGTGTTGTGTTTGGTGGGAATTACACAGCCCAGGGCCCCACTTGAAGGGCTGGAGGGCCGTGTAGGTGCAAGGGAGATTGCGGAAATAGAGGGAAACTTGGTTAAAAGTGCATCTTAAAGCCTGTTTTGGAGTAAAGGTGGGATCCTTGGAATGTCTCTGCTGTACCCTGTTATGCTTCCCAGCCCTTGAAACTGCTTACAGAAGGGTCCAAGCTGCCTCATAACCAGAATAATGGGAAACTGGGAAGCCAAGGTATTGGTCCTTTCTGGTGGATATTAAACAGCCTGGCTATTGTGCTTGGTTTAAGGACAGAAGAGCAGCTCTGGGGAACTGCAGGTGGCATTTCCCAACAGGGGCCCCCCGTGGATGTGATGCAGGAGGGAGCTGGAAAGAGAAGTCCACGGTGGTGAGAAAATGAGCAGGCGGCAAGAGTTTGAGGGCAGGACGGTGTTCACAGGCTGGTGTTGCCTTATGGGGGGAAGAACAGAGGCTCAGAAAGCGGTTTTGACCATTTTATGTTTAAAGCCAATATATTTATATGTATAGGTAATGCTGTGATTAGTGCAGAGTTACTTTTGCCTGCAAAAGCAGCAGTATCACCCAAATGCCTGAGCCCTGACCTCACAGACAGGGACTGGCTGGGAACGAGGGGTTGGGATGGGGAAACTCCTTCCCTAATCATGTGTGCTCCTGCAGGATTAAGAGGCAGAAGGAGAATCAGCGCCGGGTGGAGGAGCAGAGGATGCGGGACTTGGCTGAGCAGCGAAAACCCTCCCTGGGAGAGGGATCCTGGGAAGCCCTGGCCCAGCTGCAGCTGGAGGAGAGGAGAGTGAAGGACAGGCAGCAGCGGGATAAGGAGCACGCGAGGTACGGCCGGTGCCTGCTCCGTGCAGAGCTGGGTGTCTCTGGCAGGAGTCAATGTTTGGTCCCTCACAGGTACGTCGAAGCTCTGAGAGCCCAAATGAGGGAGAAGATCAAAGCCTGCAACATCGACTTGCCCCCGCTGTGTTCCTGTGGGTCCGAGTTCTGGGATTCCCACCCGGACACCTGCGCCAACAACTGCGTCTTCTACAAGAACCACAAAGGTAGGAGCTCCTGCTTCCAGAGAGGAGGCATCTGGGCCTGGATCCCTGATTTTACAGGGAGAAATCAAACCAGGATAGGTGTTTTCATGCTCCTGGGCCACTATGCGGAGATGCTCTTCCAAATATCCTCCAGAGAGGGCAAGCTGGACTCTGTCCCTCAGGGAGTGTAGTGGCATCCTGAGCAAAGCACCAGCCCCTACAGTGTGTTAAGTAATGCAGCTGTGACACAGCCACCTGTACCTGGGGACACAATCACGAGGAAAACGCTGCAAATCATCTTGTTAGGGACACAGAGCCACCTGCCTTAGATGCTGAGTCTTCTACTGAGAGGATGCTCGAAGGCATGGAAATGGTCTTCGTTAAGTGATTGAGTGCTCTGACCTGGAGCACAGCTTGGGAAAGTACCTGGCTGGGCAACTGGGAGTCATCTGGTAGAGAAAATAGAGAAATTGGGGCTTCATAAAATAGTCTTTGGCTTGCATACCGCTTCGTACTCAGGGGCGTGCAGAGCGTGCAGGCAGGCGTGTGGAAAACTACAGGCATATAGATTCACCTTAAACCCCAGTTGTTCCCTCTTTGCTCTGTGGTGAAAGGCTGGAGCCGAGCCCAGTTTCAGGCCATAAGTGTAGCTTTCATCCCCTGACCCGGTTTCCATGTCCCCTTCCCGCTCAGCCTACAGCCAGGCGCTGCGCTCCCTGATCTCCTCCTGCGCCCACACGGCCACGCGGCCGCTCCAAGAACTGGCCGCTCTCTGCGCTCGCTCGGGGAAGCGTCTGTGACTGGGGCAGCCCCGTGTCCCCCTCCCCATGTCCCCGTGTGAGCAGGGAGCGGGGCTGGGCCCTCTCCTGCCTGCCCCTCCGTGCCAGCTACCAGGATGGTGTCACCTTTGCTCTCCTGCTTTGTGTGCCCAGTTTGAGCTGTGCCTCTCCCACTCTGCGCTGGGGGATCACTCTGTGGCAGGTTTATGAGCAGGCACTTGAATTCCAGCGTTCCAGCTGCCGAATAAACTGTTTTCAAGGATTGTTTGTCTCTCTTGGAGTGTGAAAGGAAGAGAAACGAGGTGCCAAGGGTCAGTATGTCTTAGGGGAGGCTTTCTTACCTCTTCCCTTTCCCTCCTCTCCCTTTCCCTAGGGCTTCTGCCAACCCCTGCTACTTGGATCACCCTCTAGAGCCAGGTATTTATTGTTCCTTCCTTCTTTTCCATGCTACGACCTCTCTTCTACTACCACCCACCCGGCGTCGCACCAGACCCACGCTCCCGCAGCCTCTGTTTTGCTCCAGAAAGGAGCATTTTCCTAGTAAAAAAACCCCTGCAGGCCTTTGCAGGGGTGACTGGAGCAGTGTGGGTTTTCCCAAAACTGCCTGTGGTGGGGTAACACATGTTCCTGGGCGGAGGTTGCTCCATACCCTGTCATTAATATTTACTCCTTGCTGGCCGCCCTCTCCAATATTAACTGCAGCAGGAAGGATGGGTGGCCGAGCGTGCCGGATCATTTCTCTTCCCTGTTCCCATCCCATGGGGCGTGAAGCAAACCCACGACCCCAGGCCAGAGGTAGCATGGAGGTGCAGAGCCAGGGGATGCTCCTCAGGTCCCCCTGGAGAATCATTCACCGAGGGATCCGTGGTGGCCGATGCTGTTTATTAACTGCCTTGTGCGTCAGGGGAAGGTGCTGCAGCCCTAATTCGGGGTGTTGGAGGGGGTTTGGAAGGGGCAGGATCTGCCCCTGGAGGGCCCAGGGAAGCAAAAGGCTAAAGCTGCAAGTGGGTTTGCTGTAACTGATTTCAGTTCTGGGGCAGCTGAGGACAAGCTGTTCCGTGGCAGGTCCTCAAGGTCCTGCTCAGGTCCTGGGGACCCCTGTTCCCACCTCTCTGGAAGGATCTTCAAGGGGCATTGGGCAGATTTGTGGCTTAATTAAAGGAATGATGGTTAAATAAAGCTGTTCTTGCTCCTCATCCTCGATCTGCCCTTTGCTTGGCTCTGTCCTTTCGGGATAAATGGGATACTTTGGAAGCAGGAGTTTTCCTCCTGGTGTGAAACCCTGGGCAGAGGAGAGCAGGACTCCCAAAATGCCTGGAAATAACCCTAAAGAGTGTTTGGGATGGTTCAGCCGACGTGAGGGCAGCGAAGCCTGTTTGGGGGTGCTGGGAAAGGGAGCGGAAAAGTTAACCCCAGCTTTTTTGCGCTGGAAAAAAACAGCAACTGGGGAAGCTCCCAGAGCCCCGAGAGGAGCATGAACCGGCCCCTGCTGGGTCCCTTCGGGGCTTCTCTCCCCTGCCGGTGTCCAGCGCGGCTGTTTCCTCATTCCAGCCGCATTTGAAGTGAGTTTTTGTTTCAAGGGGAGCGGGGACAGCTCGGTTCACCCCTCGGAGCCGGGGCTGCGCCGGGGCAGGGCCGGGGCGGGACCGGGGCCGGCGGGGCGGGAGCGGCGGCCCCGGGGGCGGTGAAAAGGAGCCGGGGGGGCCCGAGCGGCGCCGCCGCCCGCCATGAGGGCAGCGCTCGCCCCCGGGGTCCGCCTGCTCCGCGCCCTCCCTCGGGACAGCCGGTGAGTGGGAGCGGGGAGCGGGATGCGGGACCGGCAGCGGGAAAGGGACCGGCTCTGGACACAGGGAGCGGCACCGGGCTGGGAATCGGCACCGGGACAGGGATAAAGGACGGGCATAGGGACCAACCCCGGTACCGGGACTGTCAGCAGGGTCGGGACTGACACTGGGATAGGGACTGGCATCGGGATGGGGATTGGCACCAGGATGGGGAAAGGCCCTGGAACGGGACTCACTCTCTCGTGGACCCGCACCAGAATGGAGACTGGCCCTGGAGAGAGGAACCGACGCCAGGCTGGGGAGCAGAACCGGGATAGGGACCGGCCCTGGGTCGGGGGGATGGGGGAGTTTGCACTCCACTGGTGGCTGGCAACCACTGGGAAGTGGAACTGTGATAGAGACAGGTCCTGGACATAGGGACCAGCACTGGGATGGGGACTGGCCCTGTACCAGGGTGTCACTTGCCTGGGGACCAACAAAAAGAGAGGGACCAGACCTGGACTGGCAGGTTGCTGCTTTTGGGGACTGGCACCAGGATGAGGATGAGCCCTGGGATGGGGACCTGCCCTGGATGGGGAATCAACCAGTGCCCAGCATTGTCCCTCAGGCACCACTGAGAGGCAGGATCAGCCCACACTGGCTGCAGCCCAGGGATGGACATGGCCCAGGAGGGGCGTGGGGGGACCCTGAGATGGGCAGCAGTGCCCACCAGCCTCCAGCTGTACCAGGTCCTCACCCTCAAAGTTCAGCGGGATGTGGCCAACACACAACACAACCTTGTGGGCTGCCCTCGCTTTTGGAGAGGGGATGAGCCCACTGCCCATTTAATTTCAATTAGCATTTTGATTTTTTGGAAGCCCATTGCCAAACACTCCCCCTGTTTTTCCATCAGCTGGAATGTTCCCTGCCGGAACACATGGGGTAAAAAGAAAACAAACAACACCCAAGTGTCTGGCCCAACCAGGCACTGCATGGGAAGTTTCTCCTCCCTTTCCTCGCCGTGGCCTCTTTGCTCTCCTCAGATCATTTGATTCTGACCCTCAGTGATTTTGGGTGGTTTATTCATTTTTTGGGGTGGGAAGCAGCAGTTTTTCAGCCGCAGTGCAGCCTTAGAGCCGGCACCCCGGTGCAGGGAGCTGCCCTGGATTTGCAGGGTGCTGTCTTTGCTGCAGCTCCAGGGAGAAGTGAAACTGTGACAAGGAGCAGGATGGGCCAAAACCACAAAAAAAGGGTTTTTTTTCTAAACTTGGAGCAACCCCGTGACACGACTGGGTGCTGCAGCTGCCCCTGACCACTTGTGTTCTCTGTGCTGCCATAAAACCCTCCCTGAAGGCTGGATAGTCCCCTTGGGGATACTCCTCCTGCTCCAGAGAGTGCTGGATCATATTTGGGCTTCTCCAGGCTTTATCCATCAGTTCTACTGGGAGCAGCAGCCTCATCCCTGAGCCCAGACCCCTTTTCCCCCCATTTCCCTGCATTTAATCCAGGCAAAAAGTAAAAAGTGTCTATTTGGTGGAGGAAGGGGAGCTAGTATTACTGAGGGCATCCTGCCCCCGGCTTTTTTTTTCCAGCTTGCCTTTAATTAACCCTGGCATTGACGATGAATCAGCCCAGTTTCCACCCGTGACACCAGGAAGGCACTTGCTCACCCCGTGGCTCACTGGGCCGGCTGCTCGAGGAGGGGGAAGCACTGCTTGGTGCTCCCCACAAAACTCAGCTGATCCTTTCAAGCCGCATCCTGGGCTGTTTTGGGGGGGCTTGTCACCTCTCAGCTGGCTTGGCTGAATGGGTTCAGGTCACCAATCTGGTAGAAGAGTCCCACTGGGTGCTGAGGCCACCCACCCCTGTCCCCATCCCTGTCCCACCACCCCTGAGCTCTCTGCTTGCTTCCTCCCACAGCTATCGGGGCCTGACGCTGGTGCTGACCTTCCTCTGCTACACCAGCTACCACCTCTCCCGAAAACCCATCAGCATCGTCAAGGTGAGCGTCAGCCTCACCCCAGCTGTGGGGGCAGAGCACCTGGAGAGGGCACATGGGGCTGGGGGGTGCTGGCAGCACCCCAGTTTCACCCCCTCTCTCTCCTTGCAGAGCCAGCTGCACCCCAACTGCTCGGCCTTGGGCCCAAACCCCCGCAATGACTCCAACAGCAGCGCGTGGTGCAGCTGGGCACCCTTTGGTAAGGCTGAGCCACCCCAGGCACCCCAAAACCTACGCTCGTGGCGGCTGAGCTGGGCTCCCCCCGTGCCCTAAAGCTGGGTCGTGGCCGGGGTTTGGCAGGGGGCCTGCTGCTCATAAGGCGCCCGGAGGTAATTAAGCAGCGAGCTCTGCCCCGTGCCCCCCGGGCCGAAGGGCAGCGGTGCCTGTGGAATCCAGGACAAGACAGGACCAGTTCCCTACCCTGGTGGCACCCGGCCATGCTCCCAGAAACCCCCGTGGGGACAAGACTTTTGGGGACAGGGGACAAGACCAAGCCAGCAGCCGTGGGGAAGGGACACAAGATGGGGGGTGAGGCTGAGGTGGCCCTAATATTTGTTTTCCAGATGGGGACAACTACAAGGAGCTTTTTGGGGCCCTGGATAATGCCTTCCTGGTGGCCTACGCCATCGGGATGTTTATCAGGTACCCAAGGCCTTTGCACCCCTTTCCCTCCACACACCAGTTTGCACCAGTGTGCCAGGGAACTGGTTTCCCTCGGGATGCGCTTATGCTAATGGGGAAAGCAGCCGGGGATCCTCTCAGGGTTTGGGCACCGGCTCGGTGGGATAACACCCATTGGTGGCATCACCCATGACAGCTCCTGTTGTGCTCTTCCCTCTCTCCGCAGCGGCATTTTTGGGGAGCGCCTCCCCCTGCGCTACTACCTGTCGGGGGGGATGGTGCTGAGCGGGCTCTTCACCGCGCTCTTCGGCCTCGGCTACTTCTGGGACATCCATGTCCTCTGGTACTTCATCGTTGTGCAGGTGTGTCATGCCGGAGGATGCCCGAGCTTTGCCACCGTGGCCTCATCCCGGTTTTTCAGTGACCTTCAGGGATCGGGGCGGCCCAGTTTCTGAGTGGGGGAACGCCGAGCATTTCCACTCCCCTGCAAAACCTGGTTGTGGTGTGGGCGTCGAAACCGCCGGGCGTGCCCGTCTCCGAGCAGTGCGGGCAGCCGGTTTGGCAACACCGGCCGCTCCCAGATTAGCCATGGGAATGATGGGAATGGCACCGGGATTGCCCCAGCAGGAAAAAAGAACCAAACAAACCAAGTGTTTCTTTAACAGCTTCGGTGGGGGAGAAGCTGTTTCTGAGCCCGGTTGCCCACGAAGCAGTGCAGGGGCTGCACTCCGTGGCTGGAGCCGGTGCTTCCTGGCTGATGCTCCCCATCTCTTGCCAGGTCTGCAACGGGCTGGTGCAGACGACCGGCTGGCCTGCCGTCGTGGCGTGCGTCGGCAACTGGTTTGGCAAGGGAAAGTGAGTTTTTTCCAACGTGTCCCACCCCAGTCCTGGTCCCTGTTGGCCACCCCAGTGCCACTGACCCCGGCTGTGTCCCCGCCAGGAGAGGTTTGATCATGGGCATCTGGAACTCGCACACCTCCGTCGGCAACATCTTGGGGTCGCTCATTGCCGGCGCCTGGGTCTCCTCTGCCTGGGGCCTGTCCTTCGTCGTGCCCGGCATCATCATCACCACCGTGGGCATCATCTGCTTCTTCTTCCTCGTGGAGTGTGAGTGGTGTGATCCGGAGCACAGTGCAACACACACCGTTTTCCACCGTGCTCATCCCCAGGCTTTTTTTTTGGCAATCCCGAATACTTGCTTCCGGCTTGTGGCAAGCAGGGATGTGGATCTGACCACCACAGGGATGCTCAGCATCCTTTGGGGTCATTCGGGCAGGCTCTTCCCCCGTTGCCAGTCGCTCCCCTGAGCCTGTCTTTCTAGGAAACATTTGGGAAGTCCTTCAGGATTTTAGCTGGGAAGAGGGTACTGGGGGTTCCCAGTCCCTGTGAGATGCTGGAGGAAGAGCAGGTGGAGTGGGGCTGGTCCAGGCTCTCACAGGATATCCCTTCTCCCTGCAGATCCTGAGGATGTTGACTGCAGTCCACCTCTGCATCACGTGAGTCGCACTGATTCCTGACGGGCTTGTGCTGGGCTGGGTGTCACTCAGGGTACAGTAAAACAACCAGGGCATCAGGTTGTAATGGCAGGAGTTAGAGCAGTGTTCAGTTGTCGTGGGAGATGGTCACTGTCAACATCCTCTGGGTCACACTCCGGCAGCGAATCCACCTTTCAGCCCCTTCCAGCTGGGAGAGCCACATCTCCTGCTTATGGCTTGCTTTTAGATGGCCTCTGATGAGGATCCTGGAGGAGTGACCACCAGTGAGAAGGATCCTGAAGCAGTCACCTCCAACGAGGGCCCACTCGGCCTCTCAGGCCAGAGCAGTGTGGATCTCTCCAGCCCCAAGGAGCCAGTCGAGGAGCCCGAAGCCATCAGTTTCCTCGGAGCCCTCCGGATACCTGTGAGTGGTGGGATGGAGGAAAGGGCGAAGCCAGGGCAGCTCAGCCCATCACTAGGGCGGAAAACTGGGGAAAACCCCACCATTTGGAGGAGTTTGGGAGAAGGAGGCTCCTCTGATGTCCCCTCCTCTCCTCCCAGGGCGTGGTGGAGTTCTCCCTGTGCCTGCTCTTTGCTAAGCTGGTGAGCTACACCTTCCTGTACTGGCTGCCCCTCTACATCGTCAACGTTGGTGAGTTTTGGGGACAGCACTGCAGGAGAGAGCCTGGCAAGGGAGCACCTCCTCACCCCTCTCCTCTCTCTCTCGCAGCCCATTTCGGCGCCAAGGAAGCTGGGGACCTGTCGACCCTCTTTGATGTTGGGGGTATTTTAGGTTCGTCACGTACCTGGGCGGAGGGGGTGGATCAGGAATGATTTAGGGACAATCCTGCCCTTGACCAGCCTTGGCTGGTCCCCTTCACAGGCAACACCATTTCTTTCCCCAGTGAGGTTTATTCAGCATTCATAGCACTCAGCAGGCAGCAAACACCCCTCCATTTTATTTTGCCATGCAGGTGCCCATCGCAGCCCCTTTCCTCGGGTCTCACTTGCTCAGGCACTCCTTTTCCTTAAATAAATAATACTTTTTGCAAGCGTGGAGGAGACCAGAGCTGCACCTAGAGGTGCTGAGAAACCATCTGCAGGGAGGAAACGGCAGGGATAAATTGAAGCTCTTCACACCTTGAGGGCATACTGGTCAGAAGATGGGGGATGAAAGAGCACCCCGCCGGATTTCGGGCTAGGCCAGGGTGAAGTGTTGCCTTTGGGGGGGTGTGACTGACACCTCCGACTCCTTCTTGCAGGGGGGATCTTCGCCGGCCTCATCTCTGACTACACTGGCGGCAGAGCCACCACATGCTGCGTGATGCTGGTCGTCGCCGCTCCCATGGTGAGCTGTCACGAGGGGGGCAAAACCCCGTCACGAGGGTTTCCTCTCCCCCGGCTCCTTTGAGTCACGGCTGCCTTTCCTCTCCCCAAGCACCCGGGATGAGCTGGTCACGCGCTCGGCTGACATGAGAGCTGGGATTGATCCACGTGCCCACATGGTCCCCGGGGAGGATGTCCAGCCCTAGGGACTGGGAGAGGGTTGCAGAGACCTTGACAACTAAAAAAGCCCTTTAGGGTTTATTTTTCCCTCATCCTGCCACAGCCCTGCTCGAAGCCTTGTCTCTTTGATTTTCATCCCGAAGGCCCCCACGCCGACGGCCTCATGCTCCGCTGGAGCTTGGCCCGGATGTCCTTCCCGAGCACCTGCACAGAGCTCATTTGGCTTTGCTGCCACAAAAACATGGCTAATTAGCTGTAATCCAAGCCCGGCTGGCTGTGGGATGGGAGCCTCTCCTCGCCGAAGGAGCTGGCGCTCGCTGGGAAGCAGACAGGCCGCGCCACGTCCGCGGCCCCGATAGCACCGGCGGGGCAAATTAGCGTCTGGCTGCAGCCGGCGGGAGGCGGCGGAGCCTCGCCGGCCATAAATCGCGGCGGCACCTCGGTTTGCCAGCTGCCAGGTATTTCATCTGGCAGGCAGCCGGCGGGAGGTGGAGGTCAGGGGCGCCCCCAGCCCCCCCGTCACGGCTGGCGCTCGGTGCCGGCAATAATTCAGGTCCCCACGTTCTCCGTCCCGTCCCCAGGGTGCTGCTGCAAGGGAGAACAGCTGGAATAGCCGTAACTGGTTCACCTTGTGTCTGTTTTCCAGCTGTTCCTGTATAACCACGTCGGCCAGAACGGCATTGGCACATCAATAGGTAAGGAGCTCCACGGCACAGCCGGCTCCCATCATCGAAGGGACAGTGGGAGACACTGTGGATTCGCCTGCCTTTATTCCTCCTCTTGAACCGGGCTCCCAGGGTGGGATTTGGAGGAGGGTGGGCTTGGATGACTGTTCACTGACTGCTGGGTGGAATCTCCGTGGGAAAATGGAGATGGGTACATGGGACAGTGATGCCCACACATGGGCCGGGGATGATGGATCCAACATCCTGCTGCTCCCTGCACCTAAAGGTTTAATCTCTTCCTGGGTCCCTCTGCAGCGATGCTGATCATCTGCGGTGCTCTGGTTAACGGGCCCTACGCACTCATCACGACAGCGGTGTCGGCAGATCTGGTAAGAGCTGCACCTCAGACCCTGCCACACTGCCCTTGCACACCCAAAGGCTGCTCCCTCTTTCCAGAGGGATGTGTTGCTGGGATTTTTGTATTGTAGCTTTGTTTTCCAATGCCTCTGAAGCCCAGTGGAGAAGGGCAGGGCTGTCACACTTGGTGCTGTTCTCCACACCCTGCCTTAAGTGTAGGATTTTTTCCCGTTGCTTTTTCACCTTGGCCACATGACTGTGTTTCAGCCTCACTGCATCTCCCTCTGAGCACAGGCAGAGTGGAAAAATTTGCTGGGAAATCACCTGGCAGTTTCTGTCCGCTGTTGGCAATCCAGGTTTTGCCATGGTTTGACTGCCGGCAGCATCTGAGTTTGGTCCTCCCGCCCGTGGCTGGGTCCGACACATGGAAATCGCTGCCTGGGCTGTTGGCCTCATGCTGGGACTTGCCAGCTGTGGACCCCGAAGCTTCTTTTGCTCCTTGTGTTTCATTCCTCCATCCTTGCAGGGAACCCACGAGTCTCTCAAAGGAAACGCCAAAGCCCTTTCGACTGTCACGGCCATCATTGACGGCACGGGATCCGTCGGTGTGTACGGCTGCGGGGTGCCAGTGCTGGGGGTCCCTGTCCCCTCTCAGGTGTGAGCAGGGCATGTCCTCATGTGGCTCTGTGCCCTCGCAGGTGCCGCGCTGGGGCCGCTGCTCGCGGGGCTCATCTCTCCCACGGGCTGGAACAACGTCTTCTACATGTTGATAGCGGCCGACGTCCTGGCCTGCCTGGTAGGTCCCTCCTCAGCGGGATCCTTTGGCTGCCTTGGGGATTCACGGGCTCCCTTTTAGCTGCCCACTCGCTGGTGGAGGGCAGGGATGGTCCTCGGGAGACAACCAGGCACAGGGCAAACTGCAAAGGCCTGTATCCACTCCAAACCTCTGCCTCCATTCACCTGGCTTTTCTCAACAACCTCCTCCTCGCACGGATTTAGTCCACGTGACCTTTGCTAGGAAGAGCCCTAGAACTGCTCTCCTGGGGATGGAGACACTCAGGCCGAGTGAGTGGGGGAGTGAGACACTCCCCAACCATCCTCCACCTTCCCTCTTGCAGCTCCTTGCTCGTGTGGTGGTCAAAGAGGTCCGCGGCTGGTGCGGCTACATGGCGAGGAAGAGAGGGTACGTACGTCCCACCCCGGGGTGGCCTCCGGTCCCACGAGGCCAAGGCACGGTGTCGTTGCCGCTCCAGAAAGACGTTTGTTATCCCTTGCTGTCGCTGCTGCATCTCCACGTGGGCATCGTGTCGGGCTCGGCGAGGCCGTCCGCCCCCTCTCTCGCTCCCGTGGCCGCAGAGACATTTCCACCTCAAGCCGGGGCAGCGCCCGGGGGATTTTAACCATCGTCACCCCACAAAACTCTCGGGGTGCTAAACACACCGTCCTTGTGTCTTTGTAGCTCTAGTGTGCAGCTAACAGAGTCAGTGATGGATGGGAAGTAGCTCGGTGTAAGTATCTCCGTTTGAGCCCTGAGGATTAAACGCAAATGCAAGCCTGACTCGTCCTGATTCTGAGTTTCACTTGGCAGGCTCAGCCTAGGAACAGCCACTTCCCTGATCATTTAAGGGCCGAGATCAAGATTGGGGAATCAAAGGGTGAAATCACAATGGCCGGGGAGGAGAGTGCAGGGTGGGCAGAACATCTTGGTCTCCAGCTGACTTGCTAGATGTTGGCCCAGATGCCGGATTGATTGACATTGATTAGCTCACTTGAAACACATGAGTTTATAGTCTTTATTCACCTGTGCTACTGAGCTTGATTCCACACGGTCTGGGCTTGCTAATCACCGTAGCCACATCACTGCAGCCAGGGTATAAATAATCTCCAGATCAGCACTGGCTTGGCCACAATTGCCACTGACATCCCCCTGTGACACCCAGAGGGAAGGGGCCGCAGCCAGTCCTGGCATTGGGGGTGCCAGACCCCGGCCCCCTGCGAACGTTTGGTCCTTTATGTCTTGTGTTTGCAGGTGAAAGACCAATAGTCTGGGCCTCGCGCTGTGGTAAGTGCGGCCCAAATCTCCTTCTCCGGCCGCCGGTGGAGGGCTGTCGAACTCCTCTCTCCTGTGCCGGGGCTGGTTGGGATGAGGGCTTACCTGGGTGGGTTGGCAGCCCCAAATTCCAGCTGGTTCGTGCTGGGGGAAGCAGCTGGCTCGGTTTGTGGCAATCCTGCGACATCCTGAGGGCTTTGGGGAGCGCCTTGTCTGTGGAGCAGCTTGCAGAGAGGAGGCACAAACACTGGGGGTTTTTTTTTTGGGGACATTTCAGCTCTGCCCAGGGACGAAACGGTGGCTGGACCTCCTCCTTGCGCCTGCTTCTCCTGCTTGTGGTGCAGATGGGGCCGGGCTTTCCCGGCAGAGCTGTTTCCCCGTCCCATCTCTCCGGCAGAACTGTGGTGCCCATCGTCCATCCCCACGCGTGCCTCCGCGCTCAGCCGCTCGCTTCTCTCCCCGCAGGTTTAAGGAGTTCTGACGTGCCCCCCCGTGAGCCGCCCCACGCCCAGAGGGAGGAGAGAGGCTGGGGCACACCGGGAGCTCGGGTGTCCCGGCAGAGCCGAGGCACAGCCTCAGGCACAGCCCCGCGGGCTCACCACCACCGAGGGTTGGCTTCCGACGGAGGCAGCGGCGAGGAGCAGTCCAAGGGCCCCGGCCAGCTGGTTTTCTGGGTCGGTTCTTCCCCGTCAGCCGTTTTATTAATAAAAACATGCAAAAACCTCTGCGCCGTGTCCTGGAGGGGCTCAGCCAGGTCTTCGTGGATTTGGGGGCGGTGATTGCGCCCCTCTTCTTACTTTTCTCCACGTGCAGCCTCTCGTTCGCGAGCCTGCCCCATCCCGACACTTGGGATTTCAGGACCTGGACCGGGAGGGTGATGCCAAATCACTTTGGGCACTGCCTCACCAACAAAGCGCTGCTTATTCTACATAGAGAACATACCTGGGCTGACGCCAAATCAAGCTGAGTTTATTCCTCAACTCATCCCACTGGAAAAAAAAAAAAAAAACAACTCGAAACCCAGTGTTTTTCCTGATTATTATGGTTCCTAAGTTGTGCCATTTAGCCACAAAAGAAGAACGTGAGTCAACCCCCACGCCACAGCAAACACCCGCTCGCACGCTGTGGCCACTCTCAGTCCGGTGTGGGCAGCTGATGATCTTCATTAGACGCCTCCTAATTAGGAGGGGCCCCAGGAGGTTAAGCTGGCACTGCTGGCTGCCGGCTCTGTGGGCTCCCCGGGCAGGGATCGGGCTCAGAGCCCCCCACAGCGTCACCTGGCTAAGGCCAGGGCCAGCTGTGCGGCCAGCTGTGCGCTCCTGGGGGCCCCCGGCTTTGATGTGTGAGAAGCTGGGGTGCACGGGGCGCTCGGGAGCCGTGGGTGGCGTTTCCAAGCTGCTCATCATCCGGGGATCGCACCCGGGCGAGCTCCAGTTGTGCCCCCTATAAATCTGAACTCTAACTGACTTCCCCTTCTTGGATCTTAACCCGAGGAGAAAACATCTGGGCCTGATGTGATTTTATTAAGTGCTGATTTCATCAGCAGAGGGGAAAAAAAAGGTGGGGAAAAAAAAAAAAAAAAGGAGGAGACTTGCTGGGCAGTTGGATCAGCTCCCTGTAAAACCCCTGAGGGCGATGGAGCGCACAGGGGGACAGGCAACCCGGAGAGTGGCAGCTGCAGGTTTGAGGTGGCCTTTGGTCCCCTCACACTGGCACTGAGATGCTCAGTGGGGCTTCGAAACTCACTGGTTGCCTGGGAGAAAAAGCAGGAAAAATGATGGAGCAGGCAGAGAAAAGCAAAACCAACAACTGCCCTTTTTCCCCAGGAAAACACCGATCCCCCCAGGGCAAACCCTGATGGAGCCATAGGGAGAGGGGTCACTACTGTGTCAGAGCCAAAAGGGTGACACTGCAGCGTCCCCAGGCCACGTGGCTCGTGGCACATGTGGCCTCTGAGGGCCCAGGGACCCAGCAGCGATGCCACTGGGCTGAGAATGGCTCTTTCAGTGCCTGTGTGACGGAGCTTTCACGTTTCTTAACTACCATCCCTCTGTGCTGGAGAGGTGGAGGGCTCGAAACACATCTTCCAGCAAAAAATCCCACAAGCCCTGACACACACAGGGGCTTATTGCAATGGCAAGTTGCTTTGGGCATTTTTTCCCCCACTCTTTCTTCCCTTTTTTTTTTGCCCCTTCCCCCACCCCCTCCTGCCTGTTCTTTCAGCTGACCATAGTTTTTCCAGGACAAATTTAGGTCTGGGCCATGTCCCACTCGTGTTTGGAAAGTCTGAGCAGCCTTGGCTGTGCTGCTGGGAGCGAGGAGAAAGGGCACATGGCCCATGGCAGTTTTAAACTTAAAATAAAGAGAGCCACACGCCAAAGAAAACCCCAGCTCTCGCTGAGATTTGGGATTGAGGGGTGGGCAGGAAGGCGAGGGGGGGATCCCCTGGGTTTGCCTCAGCCAAAGAACGGTTTAAGCGGAGCTGAGCTCCTCTGGGAGGAGTCTGGAAGGCTCGCCTCGCCTCTTTCCTTCTCCGACGGAGAAGGGGCCGCTGCTTTTCCCTGTGCCACGAGCCCCTCGGGCACCGCGCTGCGGTGAGGGGTTGTGCCAGCAGGGACACGCGTCCCCCGCTGTCCTGCGATGGCACAAATCCCACCTTAAACGGGCTTTTTTAAAATTTTTTTTAAAGTTTGGCGGCCGCAGAGCTTGGGTTTTTCCACGGGAGACCCCACAGCCCCCCAGCACAGTGACAGCGTTCGCCGGGGGTTGGACGGGGAGGAGGCTGCCCATATTTTGGAGGAATGCCGCTGCTCCGCCGGGCCGCTGCGGAGGTGAAGAGGTGGCTGGGGCACGGTCCGTAATTACCTATGCAAGGAGCAGCCGGCAAAGGCTGAAGGGCTTTTTAATTAGCAGCCAAAGGCAAAGCAGGATCCAACAGCAGGGAAGCTGAAGTCAGCAAAGTCAAGGTGGAAATCTGAGGGCAGCTTTTCCAGCGAGGATAATTAAGTGCCGGCAGAGCGCAGCGTGAGGCGTGAGGAATTGCCGTCATTCAAGGACCTTAAATCAAGGAGAGGAGTTTCCCCTGCAGGCGCTGGCGCTTCCTCCATCCCTGCTTTGGCACTGCTCGGGCAGCAGAGAGCAGCTGCCCTCAGGCTGGTGAGCCTGGGCGCCCGCACCGCGGTGCAGGAGCATCCCCACTCGTTTCTAACATGCCGGGCATGGAATTTAGAGGGGGAAAAGGGCTGTTTTCCCACCTGCCCTGAAAGCAACCTGGCTGTCCTCGTCGTGCCCACATGCAGTTATCTTCTGACACGTGCCCTTTTGGCATGACAGGTTTCTCTGCCCGGGATCCAGCCCGATTTTTTGCCTGCACTGAACCGGACGTGGCACACCCGGTGCTCCCGCCCTGCCAGGGGAAAGCTGGACCCACTGGCTCAGTTTGGGCTGGAGCAGGGCTCCTTGGCTGTCCCATCCCCCGAGGTCCCACCACCCTCACCAGCAAGTGAGAGGTTGGGATTTAAGCCAAACCCAGCCTGTCACTGCACAATAATTTAAAAATAAGGGATCGGGGTGCTAGACAGGGGTGGATGTGCTAAGGAAAGGTTATCCTCTGGGAGCTGAATGTTACGGATGGGGAAGGCAGCAAAAAAATCCCCGTTTGGGGCTGGTTGGAAAGCAGCTCCGGCTCATACCAATTCTTTGACGTGGTCTTTCCTTTCCCAAAAATAAACAGGAACTGTCTGGAAAGCCCCTGTGCGGAGAGGAGCAGAATGGCCCAGAATAAATAAATACATGGAGAGCCTGGGTTGAGTTCATCCAGACGGTTGTTCCACACTGCCAGGGGTGGTGAAGGATGAGGATGGGGATTGAAACATCTTGGTGGGGGTGAGAGCACATGGGGCTCTCTCTCCAGCTAATGGGATTTGGTGGAAAATGCTGAAATTGCCTCCTTAAGCATGTCCCTCTTGCAGCATGGCTTTCCATTCTCCCCAAAATACCCCCCGGAACGTCAACCTTTTGACTGATTTTAGTCACAAGCAGTTTAAGGGGAGGAAAACCCCCTTCTTTGGGTTTATTTACTGCGCAAAACGGGATGAAGTTTCACATTTCTGCCTTTAGGGTCGTTGTTTTTAGTGCCCCAGTACTTCTGCCATGGTTTGCCCCCCACTTGCCCAACTCAAACCCCAGCAAGGTGCCGCCGTGGCCTCGCCGAGGCTCCCCCAGATCATCCCACCAGCACGGGAATAACGACACGGCGGGGGCGTGGAGCAGCCAGAGGAGCTCTGTGTTCGTGAATGTTATTAAGATGATGAATTAAAGATGAATTTTGTTTCAGGCATAACTTCAAAATCACCAAGAGACCCCAGCGCGCTTGTGTTACGTAAACGCTCGGCGTGTTCCTCAACGCGACCGTTCGGCTCCCTTGGACGTAGGGGTCGGGATGGGAAGGGATCGAGTGTTTCTCCGGCTTGGAAAGCATGGACGCCTCTCCTCTGCTTTTTTTTTTGGGAGTTTACTTGCATTTCTTAGCTGGCTGAGCTCGTGCTCCGGGGTGCTGGGGCATTTCCTGCCGGGGAAGCATCTCTGTGCCCGCTGGCTCTGGCTTATCAGTGTTTCATGTCCTGACAGGGCTGTTCGGTGACTGACAGCTGTCAGGACACGGCTGAAAGAAGCCCATCGGTTCTTTAATTTACTCTCACCATCTTCAGTTCGAAATGAAAAATAAAATTAAAAAAAAAAACAACACCCTCTAAAATGGAGCAAGAATTAAAAACCCCAAGTTTCTGCCCCGAAGTTTTTGGTTATATTGCCCTGATCACTGCTTGGGGCTGTCTCACACTTGGCTTTGATCTCACTGCAATACCTGCTGCCTGCTGAATCGTGCAAGGCTGAGCAGCTCCATCCCTCTGGGGCTGGAAAACATGAGCCATAAGGCAACTCACCTCACCTGTGGGGACCTCTGCCCGATGCAGTAGGGATGGTAAAGGCTCCTTCCCTGCTCCAAAATGGAAAGGGGATGCTCCAGGCCACCAAAACGCTTTTCTCTTGCAATTTAAAAGCCTTTTGAAATGTCATGCAAGGAAAAAAACTGTTGCCACGGAGGGCACAGGGCAGCAATTGCTGTGCAGACACCCAGCCCAGCTGCTGCTGCTGCTGCCAACAGGTTCATCTCAGCACAGGTCGATGGCCTGGCTCCGCTTCCCCCCAGCTTCCCTGAAAAAACTGGAAGAGAGATGGGATTCAACCCCATTGCTGCTACCGCAAAACATAAGGAGTGGTTTTTGTTCTCCCCAGGAGGGAAGGTATTGGAGTCCCCCAGCAGCTTCAGCAGGACCTGTGCTGGAGTGAGCAGTGGTTTGAAGCTTTAGGGTAGCAGCAACTCTGAGCCTTCAGCCCCACCCAGGGTAACACCTCGGGGTTCTTCACACCCAGGGGACACTTGGGTATCAGCAAGGGGCTTTTCCATGGCTGGTAGGACTGTTCAGCACAGCGAGGAGAGACCCACTTTTCCTCTGCACCCCTGGGGAGGGAAGCTTTCCATGTGCTGTTTTGGCATTATTTTGCCTGTGTTTCCCTCCCCCCTCCAAAGCTCCCGGTTTCCAGTCCAAGGGACCATCCCCAACAACCCACAACCACACACTGATGGTTTGTTTGCTTGGGTTTTTTCCCCAAAACCCTCACGTCTGCCCCAGGAAAAGGTGGTTCTCCAAGGCACCATCACCACAGGGCTGGCCAAAAGTGACATTCCAGGAGAATAGGTAAAGGCTGAGTCAGTAGTTTCTCAAAGAGTTTTATTAAATGAAAGTGAAAAAGGAGCAGTAACAAACTATCTCTTGTGCGTAACAATAACAAACCATCTCGGTTCAGTTCCATTCCCTGAATCAGGGGCAGCACCAAGTGCCTGGACATCGCCCGCCTGTAAAGGAGGAGACAGAGGTTCAAAAGCCTTTGCAGATGCAGAAGCTTGAAGACCCTGGAGAGGAAGAGGCTTGTGCTGAGCCCAAACTTTGCCTTTAAGGATGAAAGCTGTAGTGCTGGGTGCAAGTGACCTTCACTTGCTTCACTGGTGCTTCCCGAGCTCGGAAAAACCATCGTGGTCACCTCCAGAACAGCCTCCTGGTCTCCCTTCCTGGTTTATTCCCATGAAACTGGGATTTCCTCTTTGCAGGGATTGCTGTCTCTAGCTGCTGGGGAGCGGCTTGGCGTACACGGGCTCCATGAGGTGGTAAATCAGGAGCAGGAACAGGCACCCAAGGAAAACCAGGCTCATCACAGCCAGGAGGACGAAGCGGCCGATGAAGAAGGTGTCCACGATCTGGAGGGAACAGAAGCACAAAGATCCCAGCACATGTCACAGCCCCAGTCTGCTCCTGGAGCCTGGAGGGAGCACGCCACAGCCTGGAAAAGAGAACCTATGGGGCTCACCCAGCTTTCTCTCCTTGCTTCTCATCATCCCTGGCTTGGGTGCTCTGAGTGGGATGAGCAACAGGAATCTCTGCAAAATGCTGCTTGTGGGAATGTTAATGTGGAGCAGCACCAGTACTGAGCACAGGGAAGAGACAAGAGTCAAGCCCTGAAGCAGCTCTCCCCACTCACAGACCTCCAGCCCAGACTCCCTTTTAGA
>VXAY01003647.1:33687-64421 GCA_013399855.1 Oxyruncus cristatus | reverse complement strand
CCTGGTTGCTCTTCTCTGGGAGAAGTGGAACATCCCTGTTTTGGCAACGGGGACGATCCTGGCAGGGGATGGGAGTGGGATGGAAGGAGAGCATTGTGTTCCCAGTGAGAGCAGCGACAGGGAAAGGGCCCAGGGGGTCCTGGGTGGTGGCAAGTTAAAAATGAGTCAGGTGTGCCCTGGAAGCCAGCAGGGACTTCCATGTCCTGAGGGCATCTGGCCCAGCATCCAGGGAGGGGATTGTGCTGCTCTGCTCTGCACTGGGGAGGCCTCGCCTCGAGTTCTGAGGGGGTTTGGGCTGCCAGAATGTAAAGGGGATCTAAAGCTGTTGGACAGACCCTAAAGGAGGGACACAGCGATGGGGAAGGGTCTGGAGGGGCCACGAGGAGCAGCTGAGGGCACTGGGCTGGTCCAGCTGGAGCAGAGGAACCCCAGGGCAGAGCTCAGCGGGGGCTGCAGCTCCTCCCGAGGGGCAGCTCCGACCTCTGCTCTGGGGGAGCAGGGCCAGGACCCAGGGAAGGGCTGGAACTGGGCCAGGGCAGGCTCAGGTTGGATCTCAGCACAAGGTTCTTCCCCCACAGGGTGGTTGGCACTGCCCAGGCTCCCCAGGGCAGTGGGCACGGCCCCAAGGCTGCCAGAGCTCCAGGAGCGTTTGGACAACGCTCTCAGGGCCAGGGGGAGTGTTGGGGTGTGCTGGGCAGGGCCAGGGCTTGGACTGGGTGATCCTTGGGGGTCCCTTCCAGTTCAGGATATTCCGTGATTCTGTGACATATAAAATCTGCTCTGCTTTCCTATTTTTTTCCTTAGTATTTGCACATGATTTTAGAAATTTTTCTCTGTCACTTTTGTGGTAAAACTGCTCATTATTTGTGCTCTGTGAGGGGTGTTTGCACTTTCTCCCTCCTTCAGCCTCCCCAGCCCACTGTGCAGTGAGAACAGGGGGATATTTACCTCCAGCTGCCTGGATGAAGTGTAAGGGGAAAACAGTGGGAGAGTAGGTGGTGTTTGTATCTCCCCGGAGAGGATCCTTTATTCCAACCAGATCTCCAGGAGAGACAGACTCTGGCCCCCCTCAGACAGGGCAATTCCCTTCCCCATCAACCCAGGACATGCAACAGCAGCAGCCTGGGGATCCCAGAGCACTCCTGCTCTGGTCCAGCCAAAACAACCTTGTCACCCGTGTGTGCTCCTCCACACTGGGAGCTGCTGGAGCCACCAGGACACCGGATCTGCCTCTCCTTGGATCAGACCTGGGAATTTCACGCTGCCGTGATGTTTGGGGTTTGCATGGCCAGGCTTTGGTACCGGGGGCTGCAGGGTGGGGTCTGTGAGCAGCTGCTGGAAGCTTCCCCCGTGCCCAACAGGGTCCAGGACGGACCGAGGCTGAGCCCCCCAGAGCTGGCAGTGACACCTCCGGGAGAACAGAGTGGAGAAGGGAAAATGAAGTTCTGGCAAAGGTGGAATTGTGCTGTGACAAGTGAGGGGTGAGAGCAGGGGAGAGGAACAGCCCTGCAGAGCCCAGGGCAGGGCAGAAGGAGGGGCAGGAGGGGCTCCAGGCACCGGGGCTGAGCTTCCCCTGCAGCCCCTGGAGGGTCTCAAGGAGCAGAGACCCTCCTGCAGCCCCCGGAGGAGCCCCTGGAGCAGGGGGATGCCTGAAGGAGGCTGTGACCCTGGGGGAAGCCCACCCTGGAGCAGGGGGATGCCCGAAGGAGGCTGTGACCCTGGGGGAAGCCCACCCTGGAGCAGGGGCCTGGCAGGAGCTGTAGGTCCGTGGAGAGAGGAGCCCAGGCTGGAGCAGGTTTGGTGGCAGGACTTGTGACCCCGCAGGGACCCACAGGGGAGCAGTTCCTGAAGGACTGACCCCATGGAAGGGACCCAATCTGGAGCAGTTCCTGGAGGACTGCAGCCCACGGGAAGGACTCACATTGGAGAAGCTCATGGAGAGCTGTCTCCCAAGGCAGAGGCCCCAGAGGAGCAGGGAAAGGATTCTTCTCCCTGAGGACTGGCAGCAACAACCTGTGCTGAACTGACCGTGACCCCCATTGCCGTCTCCCTGCGCCGCGGAGGGGGGAGGCAGAGGCCGGGAAGGAGGGAGGGGTGGGGAGAAGGTGTTTGTAAGATTTATTCTCCTGCTCTGATTTCGCCGGTAACAATTTCAGTTCGTCTCCGCAGTTCGAGCCTGTTTTACCTGGGATGGCATTCGGTGAGCGATCCCTCCCGGACTGTTATCTCCACCCACGAACCTGCGCTGTGTTTTCGCTCCCTCGTCCAGCTGGGAGGGGAACGACGAAGGGGACAACTGTGACACTCTGTCCCCCAGCTCCTCTAATCCCTCCCACGCAGCGGAGGCACGAGTTAACACGCAAGAGAGGAGCCGTGGCAGCTCAGATTTTTATTCACGAGGCAGAACATCCCCCCCGGCAGCCGAGCAGCCCCTCGGGGGACCAATTACGGCGACGTGCGGCTGCCGCTCCCGGCCCCTCGGGGGGATGCTCCGGCAGAGCCAGCCCGAGCCTCCAGACACGAGCTGTTCCTCACGTCAAAACTGCTGCTAATGACACAATTAACTAACTGGGGACGACTGAGGAGCTCTTAATTAGGTAAACACTGCTCGAGTGCCCGGTTCTGCTTCGTGTCAGGCTGCTGGGAGGTGAAGCCTCAGCCCGAGGGTGAGGAATCCGCTTGAAGGTCTAATTTAGGTGGTAAAACTGGAGCTCAGCTGGGAATTCCCTTCCGTGCAGCGTTTAAAGTCAGCGCTAGAAACGGCTCAACAGCTCTCGAAGTATTTCAAATATTTCATTGCACACACACACAGAGATCACTTCCTTAGGCAGAGCAGCAGCACAGGAACTGCTGCCTGATTTTAAGTGGATCAACTGGGAAAACCTCAGTGAGAGACTGAGCTTCTCAGGGGGAAAGTGCAAAAACATTTTTCATTCTTCACGGGATGACTCAGAGAACGAACCAAGGGTTCTGAAGCCCAACCAGCTGCAAACTTCATGGATGTCTCATCACAGGGGCTGGAAAAATGAAGACCACCGTGGCCACTTATTTCTTCTACCCCTGCAGTCTGTTATTACTCAGTCCTATGTGTTGAAAGAAACCCCACAGTGTTGAGCTGGTATTGCCTGGCTGAAATTTAGGCTGAGACTTGAAAAGGAGCCACAGGGAGTTGAAGTTCAGGTCAGTGGGATTCGGGCCTTCAGCTCCTGAAGGTTTCTCTTGGGTGAAGTTTTGAACCCTACCTTTATCAGGGTTTTTTTGGGGGAGCCTGTTGCCACAGTTCTCTCACCGGACCTTTGACTGCTCAGGGCTGCAAAGCAGCGAGTGGAGAGAAGGACGAGCTGTGAAAGGTAAATTAAGGCCTGTGGCTCGTAGGAGAGCTCAGGGGTGGTTGGAAAGGACCTTAAAGATCATCCATTTCACCCCCTGCCATGAGACACCTTCCACCAGCCCAGGTTGCTCCAAGCCCCGTCCAACCTGGCCTTGGACACTTCCAGGGGTCCAGGGGCAGCCACAGCTTCTCTGGGCAACCTGGGCCAGGGCCTCCCCACCCTCCCAGCCAGGAATTCCTTCCCAATATCCCATCTAAACCTTCTCTCAACCCAGAAGAGCAAGGAGGGTGAAAGTGTCCCCCTCCATCTGAAAGCATGGACATTTTCCAGCAAACACAGAGCACCTCAGTTTAAGGGTTGATTGTTGTTAACCAGGCCTGTCTTCCCCCTTCCTCTCCCACAGCAGAGCAAGGCTAAGACGCCTCTGCTCTGCCTGGAAAGCTCTGCCCCAGGGTGAGTTGTATCCCATAATCCAGGTGACTTTCCAGCACTGCAGACTCCAACAATGACACTGAAATTCCCAGGATACTTCGGGATCATCCAGTGCCACCCTCACCCAGCACCACCACGATCACCCCTAATCCATGGCCCCAAGGGCCACATCCAGACACCTCTGGGACACTCCCAGACACAGGGACTGCACCACCTCCCTGGGACACTTATCCCAAGGCCTGACCACTCCTGCAGGGAGAAATTGTTTCTGATCTCTGCCCTGACCCTGCCCTGGGGCAGTTTGAGGCCATTCCCTCTCCTCCTTTCCCTTGGGACATGGCAGCAGAGCCCGACCCCCCCTGCCTGCCCCCTCCTGTCAGGGAGTTGCAGAGAGCAATGAGGTCCCCCCTGAGCCTCCTCTCCTCCAGATAAACCCCCCCAGCTCCCTCAGCTGCTCCTCACAGCACATGTTCTCCACACCCTTCCCCAGCTCCATTCACTTCCCTGGACACACTCCAGCCCCTCAGTGTCCTTTTGGAAGTGAGAGGCCCAAAACTAAATCCGGGACTCACAACAGCTCTCAAAGTGACCATACAACAGAGACACCCAGGGTCTGAAAGGCACAACACACACGTGTCCTCAGGCTGCACCAGAGCTTGTTTCCAGCAGTTCTCCTGCTCTGCTTTTCCAGCAGGCACCTCAGAGGGAAGGGATGTTCAGGGCATGTGACACAGAACGAGGGCTGGCAAGGTGGTGACACAAACCCTGACTGAGCAAAACCCTTCAGAGCTCAGCTCATGGTGCTTCAAGTTCAGTGCCCACCTGAGGACTGACCAACAAAGCACTTGGGCCCTCACAGCTCTTCTGGAGCCTTTTTTTCTCTTGTCTTCAGCTGGAAGTTTCTTGGCTTCCAATAACTTGCCCAGAGAAGCTGTGGCTGCCCCTGGGCCCCTGGAAGTGCCCAAGGCCAGGCTGGAGCAACCTGGGCTGGTGGAAGGTGTCCCTGCCCATGGCAGGGGGGGGGAATGAGACGATCTTTCAGGTCCCTTCCACCCCGGACCATCCTCTGAACTCTCAGCAAGTGCTTCAGTGGCAACCACCAATTTTTCCCATTCACAGCTACCCCTCTCTGGGCTCAAATACCTCAAACCGTGACTATTTGAGGGCTTCTTTTTCTCACATCTTTGGAAGAACGGGCTATTTTTTTCTTTTTTGTCCTCCCTGACGTGCACCGAAGCCATTGCCTGTGCTATGGCTCTGAAACCAAAACCACAATTACAGCGTTTATTTTTAGGGCCCTGCCTTGTGTCACCAATTTAGAGAAGATGTGGTTAAGCTAAACCGTCGCTCACTTGTTCTCCCTGCAGCTCTGGGTTTCACGTTTGCCTGAAAACTACCCCCAGAAGAACAGAATGTTTCTGTCCCAGGGCAGCAGGTAATTGATAATTTGGAGAGGAAGCCGATGCAGCCTCAACGTTGCAGTTTGTCAGGTCTTTCTCACTCGGTTTATGAGCTGAATATAAGGAGATCCTTCATTTAAAAAAAAAAAAAAAAAAGAAAATTTAAATACTTTAAAAGGGGCTTTTTAAAAGCGATCAGTCTTCCTTTAAAATAATTAAATAGCTGAAAGGGGCTTTTTAAAGATATCACTCTTCCTCTAAAATGATTAAATAGTTGAAAGGGGCTTTTTAAAGATATCACTCGCTGCTTTCAAAAATTAGGTAGTTAAAAGGGGCTTTTTAAAGATACTACTCTTCCTTTAGAATAATTCAATAATTAAAAGTGTCTTTTTAAAGATATCACTTGCTATTTTAAAAAATTAAATAGCTAAAAGGGTCTTTTTAAAGGTATCACTTGCTATTTTAAAAAAAGTAAATACTTGAAAGGGGCTTTTTAAAGATATGAGTCTTCCTTTAAAATAATTCAATAATTAAAAGGGGCTTTTTGAGATAACACCGCGAGAATTAGACCCCCGTGTTGGGAGACACTAAGAAACAAATGGTCCTAGAGAGGGAGGCCGTGGGAAATGAGCCCAGTTTTCACTCCTAGGCCTGACAGCTAAGCTTGGCTTAAAGGCTGTGTGTGTTTCGTGGCTGCAGGTAGAGAAGATTTTAACTCCAGACCGGCGGTGGCAGCAGGTTCTGGGGGTGTTTTGTTTCAAACACTGCCCAGCAGAAGCTGGGCTGTGGACTCTTCCCGCTCTCCACAGCTTGGACACTTCAAAACTTCCCCTGCTTCTACTTAGTGCTCTGCCCTTGGGCCTCGAGAAGAGCGGGCCCAGAAACGAGACGCTGAGCTGGCGACGCTCATCCTGCTGAGGGCTGAAAACATCGGCCTGCAAGACTGAAAAATCCGGAGTTTCAAGAACAATTGAGCGTTTCGGACCACGCACAGCTTTGAATGGGGTGCTTCTGCCCCACCCCGGGAAGGAGCTGGGCTTTGGGGGTGCCCTTCCAGCTCAGAATATCCTGGGATTCTGTGCTTCCTCACAACAGCTTTGCCTTTAGCTGGAAAACTGGCACCAGGGCTGGCTGTAAATTCATTCATTGGCTGTCAGGAAAAGGAGCTGCAGAAGGTAAATCTCCCCAGCCAAAGAGGGAAAGGGAGGAAGAGGCTCTGGATAGCTCTGGACTTCCCTCTGGATTCTGGGACCTACAGGAAGAGCCTTTAGAGACGTGGGGAGAGTCCCTGAGAACTGGCCCCCGCAAACGCCTGGTGGGACTGGGCCAGCAGCGCCCTGCTGGGGGTCCCTGTGGGTGGCTCTTCGCTGCAGGAGCAGGAGACAGGAGGATTTGGATCCGAGGAACCCACGCCTTCCTTTGCATCCCTGGAGCTCGGGGAGTGGGGAAGTTCATGGCATTTGTTTTGGGGGATGACCCTCCCCGTGCCAAGGCCCACAGCCGGTTGGCACAGGAGGTGCAGAGGGGTGCAGGAGCCACCTCCTGGTCCTGCCGCCCCCATTCCCCCTCCCCACGCAGTCCTTCCCTCTGCCCCTTGCACAGACACCTCCTCCAGCTCCGCAGTGGCCAAGGCACGTGTTGGCTCCACGGTTATCCCTGGGGATGTGAGAACTCAGGGATAACTCACCTGTGGACACCTCACCGTGACTCTGATCGTCCTCCAGCACCTCATGAACCTCAGCAAACGCTGACAGCAGCTCCAAACCAGCAAAGGGCAGTTGGTTACACACTGGGGGGGTGGGAAATGGCAGAAGGGAGGGTTTGGGGCATCAGAGATGGGGGGGGGGCAAACAAGCCCCAGGGCAGAGAGGAGTGTGCAAGTTCACAGGGAACGGGTGGGGACAGAGAGAGTTCCTGCTCAGCCCCCGAGGCCTGAGAATGCAAATGAAGAGGGCTGAGGTGAACCAGCAACGAGTTTGTGGCACCCAGGACCCAGAAAGTCACCTCAGCAAAGAGAGGGCAACAGTTACCATGGGCTTCACTGGAAGGGAACAAGTCAGGAGGGGAACAGTTCTCCTTAGGCTTAGAGAACAGGAGAGAAGAACGTAACAGAACCCAAAGGAGGGCTTAAAAACCCCCTGGAAAATAATTAGGTCTCTGGGATAGATACTGAAAACGACCCGGAGAAATTCATCCACTCAGTTTGGGAAGCGAGATCAAGTATTAGGTAGTTCATAAAGCTGGTGAATCATTTGCAGTGAATAATTTATTGTGTGAATGTGGCTTCATTTTCGGCTCGGAAAAAGTCTGCAAGCAGGTTCTGGATTAACTGGCTTGCATCTGTCAGCTGTTTGTGGGTCATGGTTGGTGCAGATTGTTCCTGTGTGTTTTTTGGAAGCAGCAATCTCGACTTCTGCTCTGGCTTTGGTTGACAAAGCAAGGAACTTAATTTGAGTTTGCTCCTTTCTTGCCTGATGAGCATCATTTTTAATCCTGTGTGAGCACTTGAATGAATGACTGAGCCAGGCCATGTGTCCCCCTTTGGGGTTTTCCACACTTGGAACATTGCCCAGGTTGCTCTTGGGGTTGCTGCTGGTGGGCTGATTTCCATACAGGGGATAAATCGTGAAATCAGAGAATGGGTGGGGTTGGGAGGGACCTTTAAGCCCATCCAGTGCCACCCCTGCCATGGGCAGGGACACCTTCCACCAGCCCAGGTTGCCCCAAGACCTGTCCAACCTGGCCTTGGACACTTCCAGGGATCCAGGGGCAGCCACAGCTTCTCTGGGCAACCTGGGCCAGGGCCTCCCCGCCCTCCCAGGTATATTTTTTCCAATATCAAACGTAAACCTGCCCTCAGGCAGTTTGATACCACTGCCCTTTGTCCTGTCACACTCTGCCTGTGTAAAAAGTCTCTCTCCCTCCTTTTTATAAGCCCCTTTAGGCAGTGGAAGGGGCTCTGAGGTCACCCCAAAGCTTCTCCTCTCCAGCTGAACAATCCCAGCTCTCCCAGCCTTTCCTCCCAGCAGAGCTGCTCCAGCCCTGGGATCCTCTTGGTGCCTCCTCTGGACTCTCTCCAGCAGCTCCATGTGCTCCCTGTGCTGTTCCCAGGGCTGGAGCAGCTCTGCAGGGGGGTCTCCCCTGAGGGGCAGAGGGGCACAATCCCCCCCTGCCCTGCTGCCCACGCTGGGGGATCAGCCCAGGGTGCTGTTGGATTCCAGAGCTGCCAACACACACTGTTGGCTCATCTCCACCTTTTCCCCCACGAGAACCCCCCAAATCCTTCTCCCCAGGGCTGCTCTCAGGGAATTCTTCTCCCAGTCCATGCTCATGGCTGGGATTGCCCCGACCCAGGGGCAGCACCAGCTCCGGGACTGGTTGAACCCCATGAGGTCTCATGGGCCCCTCCTCCATCAGTAAATCTCACTGTCAGAAGGCTTTTCACAGCACTGCTCAGTCAGAGGCTCAGAAGTGCTGCTGGTGTGAAATCCAGTTCCCACTGAGATGCTCCGAGACCTCTCAGCTCCCTGGTAGGATGAGCTGGTTTGTGCCTGGCACGTCCCAGGGGCTGCTGGCACTTCAGGTGCCACCACGTGCAGCCAAAGGGCAAAAATAACCCAGGCAGAGATTTCTGGATAGATCCAGGGAGTCTGATTATGGATTTTTAGGATTACTTCCCAAGAGAAAAGAGCATCTTATAGAATCACAGAATATCCTGAGCTGGGAAGGGAGCCACAAGGATCATCAGTTCCAATTCCTGCCCCACACCCTGCCCAGGACACCCCAGCAATCCCACCCTGTCCCTGGGAATGTTGTCCAAATGCCCCTGGAGCCCTGGCAGGAGTTCAGGAAGACCAGGGTGGGAATTCACCAACTCATTCAGCTTTATTCCCCAGGATAATGTTTTTGGCTCCTGTGTGTCATGTGGATATTTTTGATGGGAAGCATTTTGTGCCACAGGAGTTTTCATGGAAAGAAAGGTCTGTCTGCCCCACTCCAGCCTTGGAAGGAGCTTCCTCTGGCTTTGTTGGGGAAGCAGTAAAATGGCTCAGTACAACATCAGGGCACATTCCAACCGGGAAAAAAAAGTATCTGTGGTTCTAGTCAGAATGATCCCAGAGGCTCCTGATAACTGAAGCAGACCCGAAGGGCCAAGCACACTCCTTGTTTTTAAGTTGACTGCTCCTCTTTCCGATGTCTCCGAATTTAAATCTAAAATCCTGCCCCGAAATATACTGAATTTCAAACGTGTGGCACTGTTTCTGCTTCACTGCAGCCCCCATCCAATTAAACCAAACTCAAGAAGGGAGAAAGGGACCAAAACTCCACATACATTATGTTAAATTACTTCCTTGACATATTTGGGAAGTAACAAAAAGTGAGGAGCCCGTTTAACAACTTGCAACGTCCGTGACTTTAACAGCCAAACTTCCAGTGGCTGCTCTTTCATCTATAAATTAAATGTACAACAAAGCCATAATTAAAGACCTTACCAGCAAAACTTCTCAGTGGTGTGTCCTTTGCAGTGGACTTTGAAGCATCTTCAGCTGGAGCAATGGGAATTCTTCTGGACAGTCCTACAAGCTGCAGATAGAGCTTAATTACAAGCAGAGCCTTCAGGATTTATTCCTCCTGCCAAAATCCTTCTGCGTTGCAACAGAGAGCTGGTTTTCCCTTGTGCTTGCTTACTAATGCTGTTAGAATGTGAGTTTGGAACAATACCTGTCTGTCTCTTGATCCCAGACACGATTGTGAGGCTTCCATGCTAATTCCCTGCCTATTAAGAGTGGATTAAGGAGGCAGAATTTCCATGTGCACCGAGGGTTCCCCAAATATTTCAAGGTAATGCTTGATGGCTGAAGGTACAAGGCAGCTCCTCAGAGACTGTGCAGCACCTGGGTGTGGAACAGAGCCCAGCAACAGAATCCCAGAATTGTTTAGGTTGGAAAAGAGCTCCAAGATCACCCAGTCCCCCCTGTGCCCATCCCCACCTTGTCCCCAGCCCAGAGCACTGAGTGCCACGGCCAGGCCTTCCTTGGGCACCTCCAGGGCTGGGCACCCCAAACCTCCCTGGGCAGCCCCTGCCAAGGCCTGACCACCCTTTCCAGGGAGAAATTCCTCCTCAGGGCCACCCTGAGCCTGCCCTGACCCAACTGGAGGCCGTTCCCTCTCCTCCTGTCCCTTGTTCCCTGGGAGCAGAGCCCAAACCAGCTCCCCCCTCCTGTCAGGGAGTTGCAGAGCCAGAAGGTCCCCCCTGAGCCTCTTTAAATTAAACCTTTCCACACCTGGTCACCCTCCTGCTCCTCCTGGAAATCTGTGTCCCAGCCTCAGGCCTCAGAGGGCTGGGAATCTTCCACGGTTTCCCACCTAAATCCCCCCGTGGCCAATATAATTCCATTTCTCCCAATATCAGTATCATCCTTTGCTAAATTCCTGTTCTTTCCCTGTGTGCTCTTCCCTCTCCAGGTGCTCCAGGAGAGCTCTAATATCCCTTGTCACAGGCAAATCCTTTCAGGGGTGAAGGTGAAGAGTGTCTGGTTCACCCAGTTTGAGGCCCACACCTGATTCCCCCTCAGGTGTGAACAGTTCCAGTTCTCCTTCCTTCCACTCCCATTACTCATCCCGCTTTTCCCACTGCGTTTTGCATCCTCAGTGAAATCAGAGGGAAAGCATTCCCTGAGCTTTGAGGCAGACTCTTTACTGCAGTTATGGTCTCTGAGTTGCCCTCACCAGAGCGTCCTCACTTCTTCTTTCTTTGTTCTCTTTTTATTTATACAACAAAGAACGTTAAGTTACTGGTTTTATTTCCCTTGCAAGATCCAAACCAGCTCCATTTTTGTTATTTTTCATTTTATACTTCTTAGCTCCAACTCTGCCTGCCCGTTTTTCATTCCATGTAGGCTCTCTGATGACTCCTAATTTTCTTCCTTCGAGCTGCATCTGTGACTTGAGCAGATTTCAGGCTTTGCAAGCTGGAGTTTGAGCTGCTCAGCCCAGGCGGCTCCAATCACCAGTTCCTTCACTCTGTCAAAATTTTCCCTTTTGACACCAAGAATCCGATGAAGGGAACGGAATTAATTCCGAACCATTTGGCCAAGGGTGATTTTCTTCAGTTGGATCTTCCAAAATGTCATCAGCAGTGACCAAATCAAGTCAACAATCACTTAGAAGGAAACCTGTCGCCAGTGTGTGGAATAATATGGATTGTGCTGGGATTAGTCCACCTCTGGGAAGCTGAACTTTCCCACAGGAACAATTTCTGCCATTCCTTGTTTGCAAAACGCAGCAGAGATCTCAATCCACATCGAAAGTGGGGTTTACATCCCTTCCCGCCCCTTTTTTTCCCTTGGCTCCTCAATCAGGCCTGGATCTCCCTTCCCTCCCAGCCCTCATCCCCGTTTTCTGTTTCCATCTGAGCCTCTCTGGGGGCGACTCCAGGGCCTTGCTGGGAGCACAGCCGTGGTTTTGTTGGGTTCCAGGACACCCCCTGGTCACGGGGGGCGTTTGCTCAGGGATCCTGCGCCGTCACCGACACGTTTTCGTCCCTTCGGGGCTCTTCGGTGCTGGGAAGGGTCGGGAAATCCTCCACCCCGGCAGGTCGGGAGCAGGGAGAGGCACGTGGGGCTCGGCTGGGATCCATGAGGAGCAGCCCGTTTGTTTTCCCAGCCGTCACATCCCTCACCCTGCCCATTCCAGCTGGGATCAGCACCAGGGCTACTGCTGGCCCGCAGTGCTCACAGCTGGGATAAGAGGCAGCCAACCAATTTCCTGTAACTCCTGGGGAGGTTGCCAGATGCAGAGAACATCTATATAAAAGTACACTTTTTATTTTCTTTTTTTTTTCTTTTATTTTTTCCTTTTTTTCCCTTTTTCTCTTTTTCTTTCTTTCTTGTTTCTCTTTTTTCTCTTTTTCTTTTTTTTTATTTTCTTGCTTTTCCTTTTTCTCTTTATTCTGTTTTCCTTTTTCTTTTTTTTCCTTTTCTTTTTTCTTTTTTCTCTTTTCTTTTCTCTTTTTCTTTCTTTCTTGTTTCTCTTTTTTCTCTTTTCTTTTCTCTTTTTCTTTCTTTCTTGTTTCTCTTTTTTCTCTTTTCTTTTCTCTTTTTCTTTCTTTCTTGTTTCTCTTTTTTCTCTTTTCTTTTCTCTTTTTCTTTCTTTCTTGTTTCTCTTTTTTCTCTTTTCTTTTCTCTTTTTCTTTCTTTCTTGTTTCTCTTTTTTCTCTTTTCTTTTCTCTTTTTCTTTCTTTCTTGTTTCTCTTTTTTCTCTTTTCTTTTCTCTTTTTCTTTCTTTCTTGTTTCTCTTTTTTCTCTTTTCTTTTCTCTTTTTCTTTCTTTCTTGTTTCTCTTTTTTCTCTTTTCTTTTCTCTTTTTCTTTCTTTCTTGTTTCTCTTTTTTCTCTTTTCTTTTCTCTTTTTCTTTCTTTCTTGTTTCTCTTTTTTCTCTTTTCTTTTCTCTTTTTCTTTCTTTCTTGTTTCTCTTTTTTCTCTTTTCTTTTCTCTTTTTCTTTCTTTCTTGTTTCTCTTTTTTCTCTTTTCTTTTCTCTTTTTCTTTCTTTCTTGTTTCTCTTTTTTCTCTTTTCTTTTCTCTTTTTCTTTCTTTCTTGTTTCTCTTTTTTCTCTTTTCTTTTCTCTTTTTCTTTCTTTCTTGTTTCTCTTTTTTCTCTTTTCTTTTCTCTTTTTCTTTCTTTCTTGTTTCTCTTTTTTCTCTTTTCTTTTCTCTTTTTCTTTCTTTCTTGTTTCTCTTTTTTCTCTTTTCTTTTCTCTTTTTCTTTCTTTCTTGTTTCTCTTTTTTCTCTTTTCTTTTCTCTTTTTCTTTCTTTCTTGTTTCTCTTTTTTCTCTTTTCTTTTCTCTTTTTCTTTCTTTCTTGTTTCTCTTTTTTCTCTTTTCTCTTTTTTCTATTTTTTGTGGGTTTTTTCCTTTTTTCCTCTTTTTTCTTTTTTCAATTTTTTTTCTTTTTCTCTTTCCTTCCCCCCCCCCCCCCCTTTTTTTTTCCTTCTTTTTATTTTATTTTTTTCTGAGAGGAAATAAAAAAATATNTGTCAGGTGTGTGTATTACAGCTCTGTGTACAGCTGTGTGTACAGCTGTGTACAGGTGTGTGTACAGGTGTGTGCACATCTGGACACAGCTGTGTGTCACGTGTGTGTATTAATGATNAGGAGTGGTCAGGCCTTGGGATAAGTGTCCCAGGGAGGTGGTGCAGTCCCTGTGTCTGGGAGTGTCCCAGAGGTGTCTGGACGTGGCCCTTGGGGACATGGATTGGGGGTGACTGTGGTGGTGCTGGGCGAGGGTGGCACTGGATGACCCTGCAGGTCTCTGCCAGCCTTGGTGGTCCTGTGTTAGGTGTGTTACACGCGTGTTGGGTGTGAGTTCGGTGTGTGTTCAGGTGTGTCCACAGCTGTGTGTGCAGGGGTGTGTTAGGTGTGTGTACAGGTGTGTGTACAGATGTCTACAGCTGTGTGTCAGCTGTGTGTATTACAGATGTGTGTACAGATGTGTACAGATGTGCACAGCTGTGTGTCAGGTGTGTGTATTACAGCTCTGTACAGCTGTGCACAGGTGTGTTAGGTGTGTGTACAGATGTGTGTACAGATGTCTACAGCTGTGTTAGCTGTGTGTATTACAGATGTGTGTACACATGTGTACAGGTGTGTATTAGGTGTGTGTACAACTGTGTGTCAGGTGTGTGCACAGCTGTGTGTTAGGTGTGTGCACAGCTGTGTGTCAGGTGTGTGTATTACAGCTCTGTGTACAGCTGTGTGTACAGCTGTGTACAGGTGTGTGTACAGGTGTGTGCACATCTGGACACAGCTGTGTGTCACGTGTGTGTATTAATGATGTGTGTACAGATGTGTACAGCTGTGTACAGTTGTGTACAGGTGTGTATTAGGTGTGTGTACAAATGTGTACAGCTGTGTACAGGTGTGTGTCAGGTGTGTGTACAAACGTGTATGGCTGTGTACAGGTGTGTGTTAGGTGTGTGTACAGCTGTGCACAGCTGTGTACAGGTGCGTGTATTACAGCTCTGTACAACTGTGTCCAGGTGTGTTAGGTGTGTGTCAGGTGCGTGTACAGCTGTGTGTCAGATGTGTTCACAGCTGTGCACAGCTGTGTGTCAGGTGTGTGTCAGGTGTGTGCACAGCTGTGTGTCGGGTGTGTGTATTACAGATGTGTGTACAGATGTGTCCAGCTGTGTCCAGGTGTGTCAGGTGTGTGCACAGTTGTGTACAGCTGTGTGTCAGGTGTGTGTCAGGTGTGTGCACAGGTGTGCACAGCTGTGTGTCAGGTGTGTGCACAGGTGTGCACAGCTGTGTGTCGGGTGTGTGTATTACAGATGTGTGTCCAGCTGTGTCCAGCTGTGTCCAGGTGTGTCAGGTGTGTACAGCTGTGCACAGCTGTGTGTCAGGTGCGTGTATTACAGCTCTGTACATCTGTGTCCAGGTGTGTCAGGTGTGTGTCAGGCGTGTGCACAGCTGTGTGTTAGCTGTGTGTATTACAGATGTGTGTACAGATGTGTACAGCTGTGTACAGGTGTGTGTTAGGTGTGGGTACAGCTGTGCACAGCTGTGTGTCAGGTGCGTGTATTACAGCTCTGTACAACTGTGTCCAGGTGTGTTAGGTGTGTGTACAGATGTGTGTACAGATGTGTACAGCTGTGTACAGGTGTGTGTCAGGTGTGTGTACAAACGTGTATGGCTGTGTACAGGTGTGTGTTAGGTGTGTGTACAGCTGTGCACAGCTGTGTACAGGTGCGTGTATTACAGCTCTGTACAACTGTGTCCAGGTGTGTTAGGTGTGTGTCCAGCTGTGTCCTGGTGTGCTAGGTGTGTGCACAGCTGTGTGTCAGCTGTGTGTATTACAGCTCTGTACAGCTGTGTCCAGGTGTGTTAGGTGTGTGCACAGCTGTGCACAGCTGTGTGTCAGGTGTGTGTATTACAGATGTGTGTACAGCTGTGTACAGCTGTGTCCAGGTGTGTCAGGTGTGTACACAGCTGTGTACAGGTGTGTGTATTACAGCTCTGTACAGCTGTGTCCAGGTGTGTTAGGTGTGTGTCCAGCTGTGTCCAGGTGTGTTAGGTGTGTGCACAGCTGTGTGTCAGCTGTGTGTATTACAGCTCTGTACAGCTATGTCCAGGTGTGTTAGGTGTGTGCACAGCTGTGCACAGCTGTGTGTCAGGTGTGTGTATTACAGATGTGTGTACAGATGTGTGTAAGGTGTCTGCACCACTGTGTGTTAGGTGTGTGTACAGCTGTGTACAGGTGTGTCAGGTGTGTGCACAGCTGTGTATCGGGTGTGTGTATTACAGATGTGTGTCCAGCTGTGTCCAGGTGTGTCAGGTGTGTGCACAGCTGTGTACAGCTGTGTGTCAGGTGTGTGCACAGCTGTGTGTCGGGTGTGTGTATTACAGATGTGTGTCCAGCTGTGTCCAGGTGTGTCAGGTGTGTGCACAGCTGTGCACAGCTGTGTGTCAGGTGTGTGTCGGAAGGCACCGAACGATGCCCAACACCCCTAAAAGGCTCTTTCTCCCCTCCGGGCCGGGTTTGTCCCGAACTGCCTGAGCCACGACGGCCCTCCTGGGCGCAGGAGGGGGGAAGCGCAGGCAGGAGGCAGCGGGAAGTTGCTGTGGGTTCGTGTCCCTCCTCTGCCAGCAGCACTGGGGGATCTGCCGTGCCCAGCGTGCTCAGGGCCCCTGTTTCAGGCCCTGTCGGAGCGATTTGCAGCGCAGGCTCCGTGCGATCCGTGCGGGGGGATTGGTTTTCCCTCGGCTCACAGGGAAAGCTGCGGCCTCAATCGCTCACACCAGTCCGGCAGCACCGGGGTTTTCGTCGGCGAGGAACCGCCCCTGTCCTGAGCACGTGGGAGGCTGTTAAAGAACAAATTCCCACCGGCTGGAGGGAGGAAAAAAAAAGCGTCTAAAACCTGGGACATAGGAGGGATTTCTTGAAGAACAATTCCCTGCTTTTCGGGGGCAGTGAGGGGGTTGGAGCGGGAAGTGAGGCAAACTCGGACACGCTTCTCCAGGGATGAGTGACATTTACTGGCTGAGCTGCTTGGACATTCCTCACATGAGTGTGTGTGTCCAATATTTCCCTGGAGCAGCTGAAGGAAGGAGCAGCCAGCAGGGAGCTGCAAATGTGTCCAGGGGACACCTGAGCTCTGCTGTGTTGGGAAACAGCAGCAGATAATGAACAGCCCCTGCCAGGGCACTGCCCTGGGGCTCCTGTGACACCACAGGCCCTTCACAGAGCCTTGGAATTCCATGGCTTTACAGGAGCTTGTAACCTTTGTCTTAAGTTGCTTGTTACAGGTCCTCTTGGAATTCTCTTGGAAGCAGAGGGTTGGAAGTGCAGCTCCTGGTGGCAAAGTCACCCTCCTGAAAACAGAGGCAGGGAAATTCCTGAGAACTCTGGTTCCTTTGTCCTAATTCCCAGTTTCTCCTTTTTTTCTGGGCAAGATCCAAAGGCTTGATTTGACTGGGATGGACATAACCAGGTCCTCCCAAAGCTGGATGTGGCTGAGCACAGACCTTGGGATGTGTCTCTGGATGTGTCTTTAATCCTGTGGCACAGTAACAAATAGAATTCCACAGTGGTTTGAGTTGAGAGGGACCTGAAAGCCCACCCAGTGCCACCCCCTGCCATGGGCAGGGACACCTTCCACCAGCCCAGGTTGCTCCAAGCCCCGTCCAACCCGGCCTTGGACACTTCCAGGGATCCAGGGGCAGCCACAGCTTCTCTGGGAATTCTACCTCAGCTCCCCACCACCCTCACAGGGAACAATTTCCTCCCCATATCCCATCTATGCCTGCCCTCTGGCAGTGGGAAGCCATTCCCTGTGTCCTGTCCCTCCGTCCCTTGTCCCCAGTCCCTCTCCAGCTCTCTTGGAGCCCCTTGAGGCCCTGGAAGGAGCTCTGAGGTCTCCCAGGACCCTTCTCTTCTCCATGCTCACTGTCCCCACATACAATATCCAATCCAATGACAAACCCTCATTCATCCAGGAGAGAAAATTCCCCCAGGGATCAGCCCAGGCCCGTTGCCACAGTGGCTGAATGACCAGGAGGCAGCTTTGGTGCTGAATTCAGACCTCTGCACCGAGAGCTTTCGGTTCCCACTCGTAAGCAATTATGGAAAAGGGGCTCCCTTGCTCCCTTCCAACAAAGGAGAAACGTGTTTCTCAGAGGCAGCAAAGCTTCCTGTGCTGGTAGGGCAGTGGAGCTGTTGGCTGGGGGACTATTTTTGTCGTGCAGCTGTTGCACAGAAACATCTGATGGTTTCTTTTCTGCGGGCTCAGGAAACAGCCCTTGGTTTCAGTTCTTGTGAGACGTGAGCAGGTAGGGGAGGCCAGCACGGCCCCTCAGCAGCACAGCAAAACATCCTGCAGCTCTGCAGAGGAGAAGAGAGGTGCAGAGGAGGCTGATCAGCTCCAAAATACAATAATAAATATTTTTTTGATATTAAGAAAATCGTGCTAAATGGCTACTCAAAAGTGATCACGAATTAGAGTGATATCGTGGAATGGTTTGGGTTGGAAGGGATCCCAAAGATCACCCAGCTGCAACCCCCTGTCACAGGCAGGGACACCTTCCACTAGCCCAGGTTGCTCCAAGTCCGAGCTGGCCTCGGATGGAGCAGCCACAGCTCCTTCAGGCAAACTTTTCCAAGGCCTCCACCCCCTCACAGGGAAGGATTTCTCCCTATTATCCAATACAAACCTACTTTCTTTCACTTTAAAGCCATTCCCCCTTCTCCCATCACTACATCCATGCTTCTTTTCCACTGTGAGACCAGGGAATGGGGAAGAGCAGCTTCTCCCCAATAAATGGAAAGCTAAAAGCTCCTCCAGGCTCTAACGACACAGAAGATTTAACTGCCCACTGGCACGAGATGAAGCTGCTCTGCAGTGCCATGTGAGATACGTGAAATGTTTGAAAACACAGGAAACATAAATGCAGAAGTGGGAAAGTTAAATGAAGGCCTGCAAGTATTTTCAAATGGATAGGACCAGTGGCCAAATTCTGTGTATAAATTTAATACAAAATATAGGAGAACAATCCAGTTGGGATCCAGTCACCAGTGGAGTCCCCAGGGATCAGTGCTGGGCCCAGTCCTGTTTAATGTCTTTACTGATGATTTAGATGAGTGGATAGAGTGCACCATCAGCACATTTGCAGATGACCCCAAACTGGGGGGGAGTGTCCATCAGCTGGAAGGCAGGAGGGCTCTGCAGAGGGACCTGGACAGGCTGGATCCATGGGCTGATCCCAACGGGATGAGGTTCAACCAGGCCAAGGGCCGGGTCCTGCACTTTGGCCACAACAAACCCCGGCAGCTCCAGGCTGGGACAGAGAGGCTGGAGAGCAGCCAGGCAGGAAGGGAGCCGGGAGTTGGGATGGACAGGGAGCTGAACAGGAGCCAGAGTGTGCCCAGGGGGCCAAGAGGGCCGATGGGTGCTGGGCTGGCTCAGGAGCAGTGTGGCAGCAGGAACAGGGCAGGGATTGTGCCCCTGGACTCAGCGCTGGGGAGGCCACCCCTGGAGTGCTGTGTCCAGTTCTGGGCCCTCAGTTCAGCAAGGCCATGGAGGGGCTGGAGCAGGGCCAGGGAAGAGCAACCAGGCTGGGGAAGGGACTGGAGCACAATTGCCATGAGGAGAGGCTGAGGGAGCTGGGGTTGTTCAGCCTGTAGAAGAGAAGGCTCAGGGGAGACCTCATCGCTCTGCACAATCCCCTGACAGGAGGGGGGAGCCGGGGGGGGGTTGGTCTCTGCTCCCAGGAACCAGCAGCAGGACAAGAGGGTCTTGAGCTGTGCCAGGGGAGGTTTAGGTTGGATATTAGGAAGGAATTCTTTCCATAGAGAGCGCTCAGCCCTTGGAATGGGCTGCCCAGGGAGGGGGTGGATTCTCCATCCCTGGAGGTGTTTAAGGTGAGACTGGACGTGGCATCAGAGCCATGGGCTGGGAACCACGGCGGGGGTGGATCAAGGGGTGTACTGGATGAGCTCAGAGGGCTTTTCCAACCCAGCTGATTCTGTGATTCCATGATTTTGCAGGATCACCTTTACTCGGAACCCAGAGGAGGAGGGTTAGTTCTCTCTGCTCTCCAGCTCTACCTGGACAGGTGAATATGCTAAAAAATCCCAGGTGCCAGCCATGAAAATAAGGAGCAAGAGGTCTCAGAGCCTTCCCAATATTTCTTTGTTCTTTAAATCCTGGCAACAGCTGCACAAACTGCTGCAGCACCAGCGGTCCCCTCCCCACCGTGAGAACAGAGCAGCTCAGCCTCACCCTGCACAGCCTTTCTGGGGCTTTTTTGGAGGTTTGGGGTTTTGTGCAGTTGTGTTTTTTTCTAAACCTCAGCTGCCAGGAGCTGTAACAATCTCACCCTGCATCAGGCTTGAAGCCTTTGGCTTCCCCCAGCTGCGGCTTGTGCTGTGGAGAGAGCCAAGGTGAACATCCTTTCGTGGGAGGGGGTTTTATGCTCCAGCTCAGAAAGCTCGAGAGTGGAAAGGTGGCAAAGTTCTGTGCCTGGCACAGTGAGGAGCCTGAATCACCAAGCCAAAGCTCACCCATGTAGCTGGGCTTGGGGACACCCCGAGGCTTCCTGGACTAAGCCAAGTGTGGTCGTTCCTTGCTGTTTCTGCTCCAACCCCCTTCCTTAAGGTAGGGAAGTTTCGGGGCAGGAAAACATCAGCAAAGCTGATTTTCACTGCTCTGCACAAGGACAGCGCAGGGACGGGTCCAAGTGCCACATCCCATGGGTGCAGGGGTGGCATCAGCACTGCAGCTCACCCTGGGTGGGATCTGAGTCCAGCCTTGAGCACCGGGATCTGCTCTGGTGTCTGTGGGAGCTTCAGGGCACGCCTTGTCAGCACAGAACCAGCACTAACAAAGCAGGGCTCAGGCTGTTCCCTCTTGTGATCCTGGCTAAGCTTCAACAACCAGCCATTAATCTTGGGAAGCTGCTTGAAAAGGTCTTGGTTTGTGTTCCACCATGTTTTAGAATCTTTAGGAGGTTTAGAAACCTTCCACTAGCCCAGGTTGCCCCAAGCCCCGTCCAACCTGGCCTTGGACACTTCCAGGGATCCAGGGGCAGCCACAGCTTCTCTGGGCAACCTGGGCCAGGGCCTCCCCACCCTCCCAGCCAGGAATTTCTTCCTTATATCTAATCCAACCCTGCCCTCCTCCAGCTCTAGGCCATTCCTGCAGGAGAGGAGGGTTAGGTTAGATGTGAGGTTTTCCCAAAGACCATTTGCTGCCCATCTCCTGGATGGAGAACTGGCCTTGCATTCACCCAGGGTCATTTGTGCCAAGGTCTGTGATCTCCTGCTGCCCCTGGGACACCTTGTTTTACTCCTCGAGAGTGATGTTGGCCAGGAATGGCCACCAGTGTATCCTCATGTCTGTGGGCTCAGAGATCATGGAAGGGTTTGGGTTGGAAGAAAACTTAAAGCTCATCCAATCCCACCCCCTGCCATGGGCAGGGACACCTTCCACCAGCCCAGGTTGCTCCAAGCCCCGTCCAACCTGGCCTTGGACACTTCCAGGGATGGGGTTTCAAGGGTCCTGCTTCCTCTCCTCCCTTCATCAGCTGGGTGGGAATGTTGGCGTTCCTGCCTGGAGCCTCGAACACTGGGAGCTGGATAAGTAGCTAAAGCAGAGCTGGGATTTAGGGCTGCCCAGGACGAGGCAAGAGAGCAGCAGCAGCAGCAGCAGCAGCTCAGTCCCTGGGTAGCACAGACTTGTTCGTGCTGATCCTCTTGTTAAGCTACTAAAACAACTTTTGTTTTGTCTAGCTCTGTCTTTAAGGAAAGGAAATCCAGATCTGGGACAGAACCCAGAAAATGTGTCTGATTTCAAAGCACTGACTGAGGCAATGGCTACATTTATTTGAAAGACAGCTGGTTTCTTTTTCTTTTTTTTCCTCCTTTTTTTTTTTCCTGTTTCTCCTATTTTATTTTTTTTTTTTTCCCAGCCTGACAAGAAACTGGTGGCTGAAGGAAGCAAAAGGATGTAGTTCATTCTCCCCGGGCTATCCTGCTCCTGACAAACCCTCTTTTCCTGCAAACACAGCTAATCCCCTTGGTCTGGATATTTTATTAGCTGAAGTTTGAATCCTTGAACCTTCCCTTTATCATGTGTTTCCCTTTAGGGCTGATGTCACCTCGCCTCCATCTACTGAGTCACATCCAGCAGCCAAACACAAGTGGATACGGGATGTGGGGCTCTGCCAAGAGCTTCAGCCTCCTGACACCTTATTTCTTGATGAATCAGGAATGTAACAGATCCATTGGATGATCTCCCATAAAGGAGCCTCTAATTCCCTCTTATTTATGGGAGCTGGATGCAGCAGCTGTTGGCAAAGGGAGAGGGAGGGGGAGAGCTGGTTTTGCACCAGAGCGATGCTTGAAAATTGTTTTCTTCCGGAATATTTCCACGTGTCCCATGGGATGAGAATTTACTGGAAAGCATCAGCTGCCCCCTTGCCCCCCCCTTCCAAAAGTGAGGAGAAAAGCAGTGGGAATTGTGTAAGTGGTGATGTCACCGAGGTAAGCCAAGACTTCGCATCGGAGACCCTGGAAAAGAAGGTAGGGAAGGGAATGGAAACACTGAAGGAGCAAATCAGACGGATGGAGAGACCAAAGCACTGGGCAAACCCCTGCAGGACAGATGACTAAGCTTTCCATTCCAAGGCAAACAGCCCCATTTTTGGGCCAGCAACAGGTTTTCCTTTATCCTCCCCGAATTCCTTGAACATGCTCTGGGCTCCCTACAGGAATGTGCCTCCTGTCTGGCTCTGGGGCTAGACAGGCTTTTTCCACTTGGCTACCTCTGCACAGGATGTCCAAATCCTTCCATGGCTTTGCTGGAACTTGCTGTTTGTCCTGCTGGATATCTGGGAAAAGGCACCTCAGTGGGATCCCAAACGTTCAGGGAGGTCTGATGGAATTGCCACGTCTGGGACACACCCAACGGAACGGGACAAAAGCTGCTCTTGGGACTTGAAGAGTGGGATTTTGCAAGGAGTTTCAGTAAGGCCATGGCAAGGTTGTGCCTTGAGGGCAGCGTTCAGGTCCCACCATCCACGGGGGAGTGTCCTGGGCGGGATGTCCCACGTAGGACGTGTTGCTGGGCACAGGGTTTTCCAGTCCTTCGTGGCTGTAAACCTTCCCCACACCAGCAGATGTGGGAAGGGACCGTGAACAGGGAGGGAAAGGTGAGGGCAGAGAATTTCTCTGCACAGAAATGTTCCAAAAATAATAACAATTTCAATTTAAAACTCACGGATCTCCAAGTTAATGTGGCCCTTCCCAAACTCCCTGAACTCCTTCCTCCTTCCCTGCAGGTCTCCCCTCCTTTCCAGCCCTCCGGCTCCTGCCCTGGGAGTGACTGAAGTGTGACCTTATATTTGCTTCCAAATTTGCCAGTGCAGGGCCTGCCTGACATCTCCATGATGTCACCAAGCCAAATCCACAGGGGTGACAACCATCCAAGAGCCCGATGAGCTGAGAGGGAGGAGTGGGGTGGGGTGAGGGCAAAGACCAGTGTGGACCATCAGTAGTCTCTGGGAAAAGTCCCACTGGAAGTAGGAGTCAGCCCTGAGTCAAAAGGGAGGATTTTCCCAGCTGCTTGGGGCTGATTTTTCTTTGCCTTTTCATTCTTTTTTTATCCTTTTTTCTTTTTTTTTTCAATATGATGCAGGATTTCCTTCATTTATTAATTTTATTTTGTGAGTCAGCTGCTGGCAGCTCCACACTGCTGCTTTTACTGGTGAGAAATAGGAGTCCAGGGGGGAGCTGGAGGGGTTGCTCCGGAGGAGAAAACCTTGCAGGTGGTGCAGACTCCCAGGGATGGTGTCACAGAGCCTTGGGGGCTCAATTTACAGCTCTTGTCGTGGGCTGAGGTGAGAGAAGCGACCCCAAAGCTGCTTTGGAAATCAGAACCTCTGAGGGAGATCTGGGAGGGGATGAGGGAGAGCTGGAACTCCGTGGAAGCCCTGAGGGATGCTCTTGTGCTGGGACCTTTGGCCATGCCGTGAAGGCAGAGAGCAAGGGCAAGAATAAACAACCAAATGATTATCATTTATTTTAATAAGCAAATAAATTGATTGCCGTAATTAATTCAGCATTGATTTCAAAGGAATCGTTGACACACTCAGAGAAGATAAAATCATGGAATGTCCTGAGTTGGAGGGACCCCCCAGGACCACCCAAGGGTACCCAGGACAGCCCAACACTCCCCCTGGCCCTGAGAGCGTTGTCCAAACGCTCCTGGAGCTCTGGCAGCCTTGGGGCCGTGCCCACTGCCCTGGGGAGCCTGGGCAGTGCCAACCACCCTGTGGGGGAAGAACCTTGTGCTGAGATCCAACCTGAGCCTGCCCTGGCCCAGCTCCAGCCCTTCCCTGGGTCCTGGCCCTGCTCCCCCAGAGCAGAGGTCGGAGCTGCCCCTCCCCTGCCCCTCTTATGGAGTGACAACCTAGAGAAGATAAATCTGATGAGATCCAAGGCAGCCAAAGTGCTGCTCTCAGCTGGCTCGGAAAGTTCCCAATCACAGGAACCCCCCAGGAGGTGCCACATCCAACACGTGCCCAGGGATTTGCTCCCTCATGCTGGAGGGAGGTTACCAGGCAGACATTCCACTGGTCTGACCCCCTCCAGCTGCTCTTCCCTGATGTCCACCACATCAGGGAGGGTCAGTGCATCCGGGATGGTGCCAGGAAAGCCAACCTGGCTCACGGTAGGGAAGAAGGAGTCACAGGGGATGAAGCAGGGAAAGGCCAGAAAACTGCCGTGTGTTTCTCAGGAAAGATGGGTTCCCGTGTTCCACGGGGGCTGATGGACACCAACCCACACCCGGAGGTCACTGAGGTTTGCTCCACTGCCCCCGAGGGGTGTGACTGTGAGGTCCCTCAGCGGAGGGTGGGAGGCTGGGTGTGAGGCACACGTCATGAGGAGGCCTGGCAGAGCTTCCTGCAGGCCCCTCTGCAGTCATCCTTTCCCTCGGTGACTTCACCCCCACACTCCAGTTTCTCGTAGGTGTGTTCTCCTCATGACACTGCTGGTGACACCAGATCTGCCTGCAAACCCTGTGACCCCCAAACCCTCCTGAACGGCCCCATCTCACGGTGTTCCTGCTTGCAGTTACTGACCTGTGGGATCGAAGAACACACTCCTGTCCTGGGGGAGACATTTCATGGGGTTATGGAGTGGTTTGGGGTTGAAGGGACCTTGAAGATCATCTCATTCCACTCCCTGCCATGGGCAGGGACACCTTCCACCAGCCCAGGTTGCTCCAAGCCCCGTCCAACCTGGCCTTGGACACTGCCAGGGATCCAGGGGCAGCCACAGCTTCTCTGGGCAACCTGGGCCAGGGTCTCCCCACTCTCACAGGGAACAATTTCTTCCCAATATCCCATCCAACCCTGCCCTCTGGCAGTTCGAACCCTTTCCCCCGTGTCCTGTCAGTGCAGTTCCAGATGAATGGTCCCTCTCCAGCTTCCCCGGAGCCCCTTTAGCCCCTGGAAGGTGCTCTGAGGTCTCCACACACCCTTCTCCTCTCCAGGCTGGACAGCCCCCACTTTCCCATCCTGTTCCCATAGGGGAGGTGCTCCAGTCCCCTTAGGAACTCTGTGGCCTCCTCTGGACTCGCTCCAGCACTTCCACATCCTTCCTACTGGATGCAGTATTCCAGGTGGGATGTCACCAGAGCAGAGCAGAGGGGCAGAATCCCCTCCCTCGACCTGCTGCCCACTCTGCCTGTGATGGACCCCACTTGTCTTCCTGTCCTAAGGAGCACAGAGCCACTTCTGCACTGGAGAAGAGCACGAGCCCCTCCAGGCCCTCCCTCCCCTCAGAGCACCCCCATCCCCACCCACCAGTGGCTGGGAGGTCATCAGTGGGGAGAAGAAGGAGCTCCCCACACAAAACAAGCCCCAGGAGAGTACTGGGAGCAGTGGGGGGTCTGATGCTGCCAGCCCAGGCAGATTCAGCTCATTAAAGGGCTTCAAACCAGACGGTGGATGAGCAGCTCAGTCCCCTGGAGGGGATGCAGGAGGAAAACTCCCCTCCTCCTGCTGTTTGGGCGGACAAGTGGTGGATGAAGGGCACTGGAACAGGCTGCCCAGAGAGGTTTTGATCTCCCCGTCCGTGGAAGTGTTGGATAAACCCAAAGATTGCCATTGAGTTTGAGGGAAGGGCTGGAGCTGGGCCAGGGCAGGCTCAGGTTGGATCTCAGCACAAGGTTCTTCCCCCACAGGGTGGTTGGCACTGCCCAGGCTCCCCAGGGCAGTGGGCACGGCCCCAAGGCTGCCAGAGCTCCAGGAGCGTTTGGACAACGCTCTCAGGGCCAGGGGGAGTGTTGGGCTGTCCTTGTGGGTCCCTCCCAGCTCAGGGTGTTCTGTGATGCCACAAGAATGAGGGAGAGAGGCCTCTTTCCATCAGTGTGGACAAGGAGCTGGAATGAAATAGGGAATAAGCCCCAGTGTGTGGGTTCAACAGAGGGTGGGCACAAGAGCACAACATTCCCTGGAGCACAGCCTCAAAGGGAAGTTACTGCGTAGGGTGAGGGGGACATTAAGTCCAGAAAAAGGTGTTGCAGCACTTTGTGGGGTGGAAGAGCAGGAACTGGGCTAGAAGATTTTGGCCTCATTTCCTAAAGAAAAGGATCATGGAATCCCAGAATGGTTTGGGTTGGAAGTGACCTTAAAGATCACCCCGTTCCCCCCCTGCCATGGGCTGGAACACCTTCCACCAGCCCAGGTTGCTCCAAGCCCTGTCCAGTGGAAAAAAAAGAGGGCAAAAGCCAAACCAGATGAACATTTGGACAACGCTCTCAGGGACGGGGGGGATTGGTGGGGTGTCCTGGCAGGGCCAGGAGTCGGAATTGGCTGGTCCTTGGGGGTCCCTCCCAGCTCAGCATATTCCACGATTTCCTCTTTAAATATTCACCTTATTTCAAGCAGGAGGAAACACTTGGAAAAGGATTTTTTTTGGGAAACCAGACAGCGGGCCTTGTGGTTTCTTCAGTCGGGATGACGAACTAATTAAGCAATAAACTGAAAAAAGGGAAAAGTGCTGGTGCAGGGAACAGCTACATCCAGGTAACACCCCCCCCCTCTCCATGCCTGGGAACTGCCCCTGTAAAGAGATTATTGGTTATCCTTTGACATCCAGAGCCGTTACCCACCTAAGCAGCCTTGGCTTCATCCTGGGCATTGGGCTTAATCCTATTTTTTTAAGGGAAATGGGAATATTCCCTGAGAGTTCATCGTTATTAACTTAATTGAACGAATCCCTGAGGCCAAAGGCACCGAGGGATTTCTGATCCCTGGGCGTGAGCCAGGGGCAGCCACCTGGAATTTGCTCTTTCCTCCAGGAATTCAGTTGGTGCTGCCTGTCCCTCTCTCAGCACTGGAAATTCCTATAAATCAGGAATTCCCTTTTTGCTCCGGGATCCCGAATTCCTCCTGGTGTGTTCCCAGCTATTTATTTTGGCTTCGGGGAACCGCCTGCGCCGACAGAAAGTGTCTGATGGAAGTTCTGTATCGGAGGAAAAGCTGTTTCCACGGGGATTTCTCCTCACTTGGCCTTGCCCACCCATGACTGAGGAATATTTCCTTCAAGCTTTTCCCCTCTGGATTTCTTTCCTCTGTGCTCTGCTCTTTGTGTTTCATTTCCAGCCAAGTTAAATCTTGAGCACGTTTAAAAGGTCTTTTTTTTTTTCATTATTTTTTTTTCCTCCCTCTGTGATTTTGATTGCAACGATTTTTCCTTTTTCCAGCATCTCAGCCTAAATTTAGAGATCCTGATGCCAAAGAGGAGGATGATTTTCTCTTTGATGTTGAATCATCTGGTGCTGCAGCACCAAATAATTGAAATTTTCTTTAGCTCTCCAAATTCTTCTGGGAAGTAACAACTTTTCTGAGCAGTCTGGACTTAGATTTAGAACTGGTTCTAAGTCCAGAATGTTTGTTAAGTTTTGCTTTAGCTTTGGGGACAAGATCATCTCTTTGATCTGGGCCGGTCCATCCTCCTGGATGGACAGAATCCAGCCCCATAGAAATAAAGTTACAAGAGTAATTACTAATTATAATTAATGATTATTATTGCGATGGTCAAACCAATGCGTTTGTATTCCTCACGTGGATTTTCCATGCCAGAGAAGCCAGTGGGGGAGGGATGTGGCCTTTCCCGGATCCCCAGGATATTCTGTGTTAGAAGGATCATCAAATCCAACTCCTCCCTGGCTTTGGGTTGCTCTGAAAGTGGAAAAAATACCCGAAGTTGTGTTTTGCTGCCTCAAACTCTGCTTCCTTTCCACTTTTAAGGACACTTCCTTTGTCTCAGGAGAATAAAAAAGAGGAAAAAAGCAAAGTTTTCTCCAAATAAGAGCAACGGGAGTGGGAGGAGAAGGGACACACTGATGATCCAAAAGAGAAGAAAAAAAGCTGCTTTTCCCACTGTCTAAACGTCCCAGTCAAGGCCAAAAGAAAGGAGTCAGCCCAGCCAGCAAAATCCTCGGGGAAAGGGAGAAGTGACATCCCTGTGACGGCCCTGGAAGTGCAGAGGATCCGGCCTTGCTGCTGTCCCGCTTCCAAAGCAACAGCTGCCGGACTTGGCCTGCCCTGGAGGCACCACACGGCAAATCCAGGGAAAAACCAGGCGCTGGGATGGCCCCTGGAAGCCCCACTCTCTTCCAAGACAAGATCGTTTGGATTTACCGAGAAAAAAAAAAAAAACTGGAAAAGAAAAACTGTATCGGAAGTTATTTGTTGGGACGTAAAGCAGCAAAATCCCTGAAGGAAAAACAAGGTGTTTTGAAGTTAAAAATAAAAGTAACCCCAAAAAACTATGATAAAGGGATTATTTCTGGGATAAAAGTAGATGGTCACACACAGAGGAACCGAAAATCCATCACAGGAAATCAAATCTTCTGCTTGATTTCCTTTAATTCCCTCTCACTTTGCTGCTTCCCTCTCCTACCCCCAATGGAGAGTTGTGTCTCCCACCACGGCCCAGCTGCTTCCAGACGAGATATTTTGAATTTAAAAATCAAAAAAAAAAAAAAAAAAATCAGGTTTTCATTTCCTTCCAGTGCTTGGAGTGGAAAACTGCGCGGCCACAGATCCATATGGTGCAGGCACTGCCCACACACACACACACGCTGGTTCCTCTGCTGCTGAACCCTTGCAGGCTGAAATTCCAGCTCCCCCTCCCCGCTTTTTCCTAGCCCTGAACGTGCTTTTGCTTTTCAGAGCTCTGAAAGTTGCGAGGAAGAGCCGCTGGGCCCATGACAGGGGTTAAAAAAAGGGAGGGAGACGCCACTCGTGGCGTTGGAGGAACAGGAGCGGAGGGGTCAGCTGGGGCTCCTCCTGCCTGTGTGCCTCCTGGAAGTCAGACAGCTCCTGTTTGCTGAATATTAACGGTAAAAAAGAGGCAGGTTGGAGCTCAGGGGAGTCAGGGAGCTGCTCTTGCCCGGGGTGGGAGGCTGGGGAGCCCAGGCAGCTGCAGCCCACGGAGCACAAACATCTCAGCCGTGGCTGTTTGCCCAGAAACAGCATCAGCTGCTCCAACGGAAGGAAGCTGCAGAGAGCCCCCCAAAAACCAGCTCAGGGGGGCTGCAGGGCCGCTTGGCAGCTCCCAAGGAGGAGAGGAGCACTGCCCACAAACATCAGTGCTGATAAAGAGCCTTTCCTGTGATCCACAAGGGTTGGGAACGTTCCTGTAAAAGCCGAGGGCTGAGGGCGGAACTTCCCACCTGGGGTGTAAAACAGGAAAGAGGATTTTTCCTCGGTGTTAAGAAACGCCAAAAGCTTTGTGCTCACCTGCAGTGTTCGGGGATTTTCTGTTTTCCTGAATAGGTTTCGTGGGTTTGTAAGGAATTGAAAGGACGAGTCAATCCCAAGGGAACTAAAAGTTACATCTCCCAGCCCCACCCCGGAGGAATAAGTTGGATGGAGTTGGGATCATCCCTACAGGTTTTATTTCCTTTTTTGCTTTTCTTGCCATCCAATATTTTCATTGTAAGCCACTTGTAAGGTGTCCCAGGTATGGAAATAAAGGTAGGAAGTCCAGCCAGCTGTCAGGCAGCACTGTGAAAACACAGTCCTAAGGTCTTCAAAATGCCGAGGAAATCAAAAACTCACAGAATTATCAAGTTGGAAGAGAACTTCAAGCTCATCCAGTCACCCCAGCACCACCACAATCACCCCTAATCCATGGCCCCAAGGGCCACATCCAGACACCTCTGGGACACTCCCAGACACAGGGACTGCACCACCTCCCTGGGACACTTATCCCAAGGCCTGACCACTCTGTGAGGGAAAAGTCTCAGTGATGGTCCATAAGACTTTGAAGAAGAATTGAGCAAAGTATTTCAGAAACTCTGATGTTCCCAGATCCGCAGTGAAGCCTCACACTCCTCTTTGAGGGACAGATCTGCCCCAGGTTCATCTTTTCACCTCGGCTTTGTCAACACTGGCTGCCTCCCACGGTGTGTGTTTGCGGGACAGGATCCCACAGAGAGCGAGGAGCAAATGATTTGTGAAGGAAAGTGAGTCCCAAACCTGGCAGGTTTAAGGTGCCTTTGCACAGAGTGTTCAAATAAAAGCTGGGAATGTTTCAGCTCAGGGGCCTTCGAAGAGTGTAAAGTGTCGTTGTGCTTCAGGGAAAACGGAGTCAGGTTGTGCTTTGGGTTGGAAGAAACCTTAAAGGTCATCCAGTGCCACCCCCTGCCATGGGCAGGGACACCTTTCACGAGCCCAGGTTGCTCCAACCTGGCCTTGGACACTTCCAGGGATCCAGGGGCAGCCACAGCTTCTCTGGGCAACCTGGGCCAGGGCCTCCCCACCCTCCCAGCCAGGAATTCCTTCCCAATATCCCATCTAATCCTGCGCTCCTTCAATTTAAGGCCATTCCCCCTTGTCCTGTCCCTCCATCCCTTGTCTCCAGTCCCTCTTCAGCTCTTCTGAAGCCCCTTTAGGCACTGGAGGGGGCTCTGAGGTCTTCCTGGAGCCTTCTCTCCTCCAGGCTGTGCAGCTCCAACTTTCTCAGCCTGTTTTCACAGGAAAACAGAGAATTTTCCTTTCATTTCCAGCAGACACTGCTGGGGTCTCACCGGGGGATGTCTCGGCTGCAGGAAGGCACTGAGAGGGCTCCAACCTCCGGAAGAAGCCAAAATGGTGATGGGTTTCACTGGAAATCCTTTCCAATCCAGGGCTGCTTTGAGTCGAGGATACATTCACTCACCCCGTGGAATCACTCAGCGTTTTGCTGAGGACCTTCGGAGTCTCCCTGGTGAGGTTTTGGGCTCCCCAACAGCCCAGAGACCCCCAATGCCCCCGTTTGTAAACCCCAATGGAGCGGAGGAAGAAGTTTTCCCAGCCAGGCAGAAAAGGACCTGGGGGTGCTGATTGACAGGGAGCTGAACAGGAGCCAGAGTGTGCCCAGGTAGCCAAGAAGGCCAATGGATCCTGGGCTGGCTCAGGAGCAGTGTGGCAGCAGGAACAGGGAAGTGATTCTGCCCCTGGACTCGGCGCTGGTGAGGCCACCCCTGGAGTGCTGTGTCCAGTTCTGGGCCCCTCAG
>VXAY01003647.1:12996-33538 GCA_013399855.1 Oxyruncus cristatus | reverse complement strand
GTTTAGGTTGGATATCAGAAAGAAATTCTTTCCAGAGAGGGTGATCAGCCATTGGAATGGGCTGCCCAGGGAAGTGGTGGATTCTCCATCCCTGGAGGTTTTCAAGCTGAGGCTGGACGTGACACTGAGTGCCATAGTCTGGGAACCGCGGTGGGGTTGGATCAAGGGTTGGACTTGATGATCTCAGAGGTCCTTTCCAACCCGTCTGATTCTATGATTCTATGACTTAAGTAGGTGCCTAAGCGCTTTTTGGAAGGGAGGGCTGAGAATTTCCCCTCTGTCTGGGGTTGGGTTTATTTGCTATCAACTGACAGATAGATTTCGTGAGGGGTTGCCCAGATTCTTTTGTTAAATTTATGGTTAAACACTTTGATTTCTGATTATCTTTGCAGTTCTTCCTCCTTCTAAACATAATAAAAGCCTTTACAGCCACTATTCTCCCTTGCATTTGTTGGATATGAAAAGACGTTCCAGCACCGAGACCTGAGACATCAGCTTTTTTCTCCAGCCCCTTTTGTCTGACTTATAAAAGTTTTACGAGTAATAAAACCCCCTGAAACAATAAGTTTCTGATGGAAACGATGACTAGAGCAAAACTAACAGGTGCTGATGTAATACTCCTCAAAGGAGGGGATGTGGAAATCTAGCTCAGCTAAAAATATGCATTTTATTTCTTCATTTGACATGCTTCCTACCTTGGTTTTCCAGCCTGAACAGCAGCAGGGAATTGCAGGGGTCCTGTGTGAGCTTTTGAGTGAACTCTTAGCGGGGAATGTGTTTGCACTTAGGAGCAGGCAGCTTCCTAGGGAGCTCACACCACAGCCTTGGCTGCTGTCGACTGGCAGAGCCCTAAAGAAGCTGATTGAATAATAATTAAACACAATTAACCACATCTCTGGTTCGAGTTGGGTGGTTCAGCACAGCCTGGCATCAGTTTATTGATGAGGTGGTTTGGGTGAGCAGTCAGGCTACAGGAAAAAAAGGGGCAAACCCCCTCAGTTAACCTGTTCTGGGTGGGTTTTCCAGAATCAGTTGATCACTGATTCCCACGTGCTGGTGAAGGTTGAGTTTAGTGCAGAGACACGGGGTCAGCTCACAGCTTCCTCGGGGAGGGAAGAGGAGGGGCAGGCACTGAGCTCCGTGGGGAGCAGGGCCAGGGCCCAGGGAAGGGCTGGAGCTGTGCCAGGGCAGGCTCAGGTTGGATCTCAGCACAAGGTTCTTCCCCCACAGGGTGGTTGGCACTGCCCAGGCTCCCCAGGGCAGTGGGCACGGCCCCAAGGCTGCCAGAGCTCCAGGAGCGTTTGGACAACGCTCTCAGGGCCAGGGGGAGTGTTGGGCTGTCCTGGGCAGGGACAGGGCTTGGACTGGATGATTCTGGGATTCTGTGAACAATGGCAACCCCAGGTCCAGGCAACTCCTTTGTGGGCTGATCTGCCACTGCCCCAAAGGCCACCCCTATGATCCCTGCACACACCATGGATGGGAAGCCCATCCCGAGCAATCCCTGTGGAGCTGAGGGGTGTAAATGGGGTGTCTGAAGTTGGCTGCCCTCAGTGTCCCTGCTGCACTGGCCTGGGCTGTGCCTTCTCCTGCGGGGAACCCTCTGGGCCACCATCTCCTCTCCCAGGGTTCTCTCCTTGCCTTCCTCCTCCTTCCTCACAAACCCCAGCAAAGAGGCCAAGCTGGGCTGTTCTAACACAGAAGTTTGGGATGCATAAACACGGGCTGGGAGCGCTGGGGCTGTTCAGCCTGGAGAGGAGAAGGTTCCAGGGGGACATCAGAGCCCCTTCCTGAGCCTAAAGGGGCCCTTCTATGGGGACAGATAAAAAGGACAAGGGGGAATGGTTTTAAACTGCCAGAGGGCAGGGATAGATGGGATTTTGGGAAGCAATTCCTGGCTGGGAGGGTGGGGAGGCCCTGGCACAGGTTGCCCAGAGAAGCTGTGGCTGCCTCTGGATCCCTGGAAGTGTCCAAGGCCAGGTTGGAGCAACCTGGGCTGGTGGAAGGTGTCCCTACCCATGGCAGGTGGGGCACTGGGTGACCTTCAAGGTCCCTTCCACCCCAAACCACTCTGTGACTTTGAGATTAAGCACAGGGGTTTCTCAGCAGCCCTCTTTTCTCAGCCCACTCTGGAGGGCCCTGCACATTTGTGTCCCATTAGAGGTGCTGATAAGCCCTTCCCCACCAGGCCAGCCCTGCTGAGGGCTGTAGGCTCTTCACAGGGCTGAATATAAATACACTGATGAACTACAAACAAACATCATGAGCCGGGAACTGATCATGCCTTTGATTTCTCTCCTGGCTGCACACATCCAGCTGTGACACCCACTTCTCCCCTCCAGTCCAGGGTGTGACTCAGCAGCGGCCCAAGAGATTAATGTTGAACCCAAATCCTCCCTTTGCCGCTTTAACTGTTTGTTCCCAACTGTTTGCCGTGGAAATTATTTCACGGGATTGGTGATCGATGATTCAGTGCTATCCAGGGAATCCCCTCGAACCCCTCCTGGATTGACTCATCTCGTTGCTCATCGGGTCCACCTGCTCAGGGCATAGCTGTGGTATAAATCCCCTCCCTTTCAGGGCTGAGGGTCCCAGCTGGGGTGGCACGTGCTGGGTTTGGCTCCTGTGGTGACCTTGGGTTTGTGTGTCATGACATTGCCTGACTGCGAGAGGTTCTAAATGAGTGTTGATCCAAGAAGTGGCTGAACTTCTTCAGCTCTTGGAAAGGGGCACAGGCAGATGAGGACCCTGATCAGTGGATTTGACACATGTGCAGGTAACTGAAGTGTCCTCACCAGTGAAGCCAAACACAACAGCTCTGCTGTGATGCAGTTCTGAAATGTTCCTCTTTTCCTCCTGAGGAAGAGGGGGAGAATCAGCTGGTGAAGCTGAAGTCAGACTAGAAGGGACTGGAAAGGACAAGAGGAATTTCTCTCTGGAAAGGGTGGTCAGGCCTTGGCAGGGGCTGCCCAGGGAGGGTTGGAGTGCCCAGCCCTGGAGGTGCCCAAGGAAGGCCTGGCCATGGCACTCAGTGCTCTGGGCTGGGGGACAAGGTGGGGATGGGCACAGGGTGGGCTCCATGGACTTGGAGCTCTTTTCCACCATCAGTGATTCCTTGATTCTGTGGTAGATCGGTCAGAGACCAGAAAGTCCAACAACATTGCTTCCCATTGGCACACTTACAGGGTTTTGGCCTCTCAAGGGCTCTGCTCTGAGAAACAACTTTTCCCCTTTATCCTTCTCCATGGTATTTTTATTCACATAAATGTCCCTGTGGTGACATTCCCTGGAGCTCCTGTACCAGCCAGTGCAGTTGGAGGATAACCATGCTGGGAACTCCTCCTGAACAGTTAAAGGATCACCTCTCAGTCACAGCACTGGTGGGTGATGTCTGGGGGCAATTCAGCCGAGTGGGAGGTGGTGAGCCCAAACCAGCAAATTTAGGAGTGCTGGAATAATGAGGAAAAGGAGAGAAAGATATAAATCCAAACCTCTGGGGTGGAAGACGATTTGCAGATGAATCAGTGTAACTCTGACAGGTATAACACAGAAATCCATGGTGGCACCACAACCCCTCCAGCTTTGGAAGGCCCCCAGTCCTGGTGCAGCAGGTAAATAATCACTATTGCAGCAAATAGGGGGCTTCACAGGTGTGTCATCAGAGCATCTTCCTGGGAATTTTGGGGGCTCTGGGGCAAAACGAGAGCAAATTAGAAGATCCATTAAAACTGGCAAAGTTCTAATTTCGCCCCAGCAGGAGACCAGCAGTTAAAATCTGACTTCTCCTCACCAAGATCTCAAGTTAAATGAGTAATTGAAAGAGGCAATACAGTGTGAGTGAAGATTGTGGACATTTTGGCCTTGGTCTAACCTGCAAGTTAGTCAGGGAAAAACTCCAACTGACTTCAACGCTGGGCAGTTTTGAACATCTCCCCTGAGGGTCTGTGGGGCAGGGACTGTTCTGCTCTGACTTGGTGCCCTCCCACCATTGCTGGGACGTTGCTGGCTGTTGTACAATGTGTTTTCCCATATCTTTGGCCGTCTCTCCTTTCAGAAAGCTGGGATGTTCAAGGGTAGAGGAGGAAAACACTGGGATGTTCAAAGCAGGGACTTTGGTCCTTAGCTCTGGTTTTAGGCAGTTAAGTGCTGACACAACCCGGCTAAGAAAATTTAGTTTCTTTTTGGTAATATATTTAAATATAACAAATAAACCAAACCTGGTAACCTGGTAATCTCCACATACGATACAACAAGTGGTGGAGTGGTGGCAGGACTTCGACACCCCCTCGAGCCCAGGGAGCTCCAGAGCAATCATGAGGGCTGGGTAAGACTTTCAGACGACTGCAGGACTTTAAAGCAAAGATTTCCCACTGCAGCTAAGCTGCAGGAGCTAAATATATCCTTCCTGTTTATTCTCTGTGTGATTTCAGACTAAGCTGCAGCCTCTAAACCGAAGAGCCTCTCTGGCGAGCGGGCTCAGGCAGGAGCACTCCAGCCCTGCTGAGTAACAGCATCATCTGACCAAAGCTGGCAACCAAACACCCCTCGGGCAAGTTCAGGGGACAGCTGCTGAGATCTGGGTCAAATCAGCTCTGTGGTTTAGCTCAAACTTCAGGGCTAAGGCCTACAATAACGCTCTTTCTCTCTCCTTTTTAGGTAACTGCTTCGATTTGTAATGAGCCGCCGATTTTGGAGGCTGCAGCGAGAACCTGAGGAGCATCTGGGACATGTTTGGCTCTGACAAAGACTTTCCAGCTTCTCAGTTCAGGGCAGACTGGTTTCAGACATCTCATATTTAACTTTTCTGGGTTTCTTAGTCTATGTATTCCTTAACCTGCGATGATTTTTTTTTTCCTGAATCTCCCTGTTCACAGCAAAAAAACCCTGTCAGAGACCCTGTGCATCCCACTCCCGGGGCAGAAATACATGGGTGCTCTGGTTTACTCTCTACCCACACCAGACATCTTCTGGGAGGAAAGGGTCACAGGACGATGATTTCTTTTTGTAAGCAGATGTGAGGAACACGAACAAAACCTCTGAAGAGCCCGTCCAAAAATGACCAGAGGCACTGTTTTGCAATACGGGGTGTCCAGCCTAGTAAATCCCAACCTCTCTGACAGCTCTTCCTTCCCTACCTCTCTTTCTGTCCGGAAGACGAAGGTCAATTTTTGTGTTTAAAAAACCCTATCAAAGATTTCACGATTGCTCCACTGGCCACAGTTCAAACAGTGCAGGCAGGAAAGAATGTACAGCTGTCAAGTGTAAACAGAAATGGGTACAGCTCAGAAGTGCTTCAGACAAATCATTGTATGTCATCGGCTGCTTTTAATTAAGAACAGACCAAATATTCTCTCCCTTCCCCCCTCCTCCTCTTTCTTCTCCCCCCTTTTTCACCCACCCCTTCAGTAACTTAAAACAAAAGTGATTTGTAGGGTATTGTCTTATTGGTGTCTGTCCTGGTGCAAGTCAGCAAATGGATATGGGAAGAGCCCGACTCCAAGTTCAAAGCACTTTCTGACATCCCGAGGAAGAGACCACAGATTGTAATCTGAAAACTGCAACAGCCAGAGGTTGGACTTGCACCTCCCCACTCTCTGCATGGCAAGTCTGGCTCCAGGAACAGAACCCTGGTGTGCTGTTACATGTTCCCATCCAAGTCACTGTTTCAGGGCAGGTTTCAGGCTGAGCACCTCCATCCAGGGAGTTTCCTTCCCTGTGGGCCCTGTGCTGGCACCGGCTCTGGGCAGGACAGAAATGCATTTAAATTGTGTCCTGTTTTCAGAAATGAGACATTAATCAATACTTGGACTCTCCTGGGTGGGCCTGTGCTGGAGACAACACGAAGGAACCGAGGGGAAGATGTGGTGCACACGTTATTTGTGTTTATTTATCTGTTTTATCATCCCTTCTCTGGATTCCCCACTTTGGTGTCCTGCTGTTGCTGGTACAGTTCTTTCTGACTCTGAGAGTTCCAAAAGTGATATCCACCAGTCGGTACCTTGTAGCCAAGGAAATCACACTGAAAAAAGTACCTTTAGGGTCACCTCTCTCACAGAATCAGAGAATCCTAAAATGGTCTGGGTTAAAAGGGACCTCAAAGATCATTTAATTCCACCCCCTGCCATGGGCAGGGACACCTTCCACCAGCCCAGGTTGCTCCAAGCCCCGTCCAACCCGGCCTTGGACACTTCCAGGGATCCAGGGGCAGCCACAGCTTCTCTGGGCAACCTGGGCCAGGGCCTCCCCTCCCTCTGAGAGGGTGCTCTTTGATTTCAGAGTGGAGAAATAAACCCTCAGCAAGGAAAGAAACCGGGCTGGGCTTTCCTTGCCAGCTCATCCTGTGTCTCCTCGCTCTGGGGACACCACTGGGACAACAGTGGTGATGTCACTGGTGGTACATCCTGAAAGGATTGTGGAGTGGGATGAAAAAGCCTTCCGTGAGTCTCTACTGCAATAGGGCACCTGGGGAGGAGATATTTCTGCATTTGCAAGACAAGCAGGTGGGGAGAGGTTTTTTAGCTGCTCGCTGTTGCTGTTGTTGAAATTCCACTTCTTCTGGGCACCAGGAATTTTCTCCACCGCTCCACCAAGGTAGAAAGGGTGCTCTTTCCCTTGGAGAGCAGTTTGTAGCTTCCCACGTGAAAGGAATTCCTGGCAGATGTCATCCCGCGTGCTCATGACCACGGAGAAGAGGAGGTGTGATTGGGAAAGGCACTGTTGGCTACTTGCATGTTTGCTCACAAGGAAGAGGCAGAAACAATGGGAAAAAATCAGTTAATTGATGGAATCACAGAATGTTCTGGGATAGAAAGGACCTCAGAGATCATCTGGCTACAACTCCCCTGCCATGGGCAGGGACACCTTCCCCTAGCCCTGGCCTTGGACACTTCCAGGGATCCAGGGGCAGCCACAGCTTCTCTGGGAAACCTGGGCCAGGGCCTCCCCACCCTCTCAGCCAGGAATTCCTTCCCAATATCCCACTTATCCCTGCCCTTCTTCAGTGTCCTACACCACAGCTACACATTCCTTCTGCTCCAGGCCCTGGCAGTTAGGCTGGAGAAAAGGTTTTTTGGGGCTTTTTGCACCTTCAAATACTTAAATACTGTCAGTTAATGCTAAATTTAGTGCCTGGATCTCTGCAGAGGGGCTAAACCCCTTTCATGTTTCATTTTCTTTTCCACCATTTCTCCCTCTCCAAAGGAGGGGAACATTCACACACTGTTAGGTGGAAACCAAAAGAAGGTGAGGATGTTATTAAAGCTCTGTGGAGACACAACAGCTGAGTCTTGTCTCTCTGTCTACGAGCAGCTGGATTTGTACCAGTTCTGAGCCCCCCTGGAAAAAATAAACCCAACAAGGCAAGAGAAATGCAAGTGATGGCAGAACCACGAGAGGAATTAAGAAGGCATGTGGAGATCTCTGTGAAACGTGGCCTCTAAATTTGCTAGGAAACGTGTTTCCCATTTGCTTCACACGCTCAGATGTCTGGTTTGTGTGCAGCAGGAGCAGCTTTTCTTTATATTCCGCGTGGGGTTGGTGTGATATGTGTGTTAATCTATGAAACACAACCCAGTGCCCACATGTATGTATTTTGCACATTAATTATGACGGTTCCATACAATGTACACGCATTAAACTGTGTTTATTGCACGGCGCTTGTGTCAGGTCTGGCGAGGAAACCAAGATTTCTCCCGGGTCCCACAGACAGGGCCCCCCCAGCTGGATCAGAAGGATTGCCTGAAAAGAGCTCTGCCTTTTTACAAGGCTCAGAAGCCCAGTAAAACTTGCCTACATCCTCATGCGAGCTCCTGACAGAAAACAAACCCCCTCCCCTTTATTAAAGCTTGCAGCCCTTTGGGGAAGCGTAGATGACATCGTCTGAACAAATGGGGTTGATGAAGAAAGCATCAGGATGCCCCACTCTGGGAGTGGGGCCTGTGGGAGGCCTGAAAACGGACGAGTTTTCCACCTTGGTTTCATTTTGGAGGATGAAGAGGATTCCAGCCTTTCCGAGACACGGGGAGGGACGTTTCCCTGTGAGATCAGCAGGGTCCTTCATGCAAGGTTTGCTCCTCAAATCCTGCAGGGGAATTGTGTTACGGTCAAAGCTCCTCCTCGCTCGTGTTTTTTGAGGATCTTTTCCAGCTCAAACCAATGGAGACAAAACAATGCCCGTATCGGGGGGGGGGGGGGGGGGAGGAACAAGGAAAAGAAGGGATTTGCTTCATGATTCATCAGATTCCTTTGTTACTTTTTTTCGTCTCTACTTTTTTATTCCAGTTGAGTAGAAAGCAGCAGTTCTCCTGGCAGGTAATCCCACGAAATTCTGCACAATTTAGGCAAAAATGCACCTTCAGTTACTGCACAGGAACAAAAAACAGGTAAAATTCTGTGTCTGCGCAGCTTGGCTGATTGGAAGCACAGGGAGTTTTGGGATGATCCTCCCACAGAGCAGGACATTTTTGGGAGGTGTCTCCCGATGCCATTTGTTGATCAGTTTGCCTTTTCCGGGTGTGAAAACCACGGGAGGACAATTTGGGAATAAGCTCAGATTTTAACCCTTTTAAAGAAAAGAGAAGCCCCACAATGTGAAAACCCCAACAAATCTCTTTCTGTTTGTCTAAAGAAACGAGAGATCCGGGAAATTCCCGAAGGCGATCGAGGCCTCGTGTTCTGTTTGCCTTGGCTCAGGTTGGGATTTGAGACTCTGCATTTAACAATCCATCCTGAGATGCCCATGGATAGTGGAGACAATTTCCCTGGGTGCTCGTTGCTGGCACAGCAAAGCCAGAGCTTTGGTGTCCGTGGGACACCGCTCAGAATCATCACATTAACTGGGAAGATAAAACTGGGAATTACTGCCATCCAAACTGGAAGTTGGAAGCTCCTCCCGATTCCAAGGTGGAGGCTCTACCCCTCCCCACTCCTGTGGCATCCCGTTCCAGCAGGATGAGCTGCAACACTTGCAGGAGTTCTGTGGCATCAGTACATGGAAATGGATGTGAGGAGGAGCCTCTTCCTTCTGAGCCGTCCCCAAATCTGTGGCCCGTGGGCCCTGGTGCCAAGGTCAGCCTTGTGGGCATCACTAGTGCTCCAGTTAGGTTAAACCCCTTGTTTTTCATGGAATCACTGAGGCTGGAAAAGCCCTCCCAGCCCATGGATCCCCCTGTGCCCATCCCCACCTTGTCCCCCAGCCCAGAGCACTGAGTGCCACGGCCAGGCCTTCCTTGGACACCTCCAGGGCTGGGCACTCCAAACCTCCCTGGGCAGCCCCTGCCAAGGCCTCACCACCCTTTCCAGGGAGAAATTCCTCCTCAGGGCCGCCCTGACCCTGCCCTGGCACAGCTCCCAATGACCTTTCAGTGTTTCACTGCTCCCAGTGACACCAACCCACAATCTCATCCCGGGAATGTTCCTGCCCACGTCCACCCCTCTCGGGTCTGCCCTGCCTTGCAAGTCTGCCCTTGGCCTTCAAGGCCTGGCAGGGGTTCCCCAGAATTGTAGTGCTGTCCACGCCCTGGACCTCTCCAAAAGAATTTTGCAGACTTTTGGAAGTCCCTGCCCTTGGTCTGGATGAAGGAGAACTTCTCCAGCTGGTTTGGGAGTAATCAAATTCACGGAATCATGGAATGGGTTGGGTTGGAAGGGACCTCAAAGCCCATCCAGTGCCACCCCCTGCCATGGGCAGGGACACCTTCCACCAGCCCAGGTTGCTCCAAGCCCTGTCCAACCTGGCCTTGGACACTTCCAGGGATCCAGGGGCAGCCACAGCTTCTCAGGGAAGAATTTCTTCCCAATATCTAATCTAAGGTTCCCAGTTCAGCTAAAAATACAAGCGACAGAGAAAGGCTTAATGACCACGCCCTGAGTAACCACATTGTACAGCGAGATCCTGCTCGAACCCCCCGGGGATCCAGAGCATCCAGCCTGTGAGGAAGGAGCTCATCCAAAAGGAAAGAAAAATTTACAGCAAGGCCCCCACTGATCTTTTGGGGAAGATGTCAGCAAACAAAACAAGCAGGAACACTTCGTACCAAGGGGTTTTGGTTGTTTGGGTCTTTTTTTAACATCTCGTAATTTAGAAAATCGCAGCCTTTAGAAAGAGCACTTGGTGAGCTGGTTAAGGGCTTCCAGAAGTAGGGAAAGTGAGGGTAACGTGGAAACTTGTATTGCCACTCCTGTGGCTACCCCAGGTGAGACACGTTGAGTATTTTGGGAGTTCTTGGTTTCTGGCGCCACGTTTTGCTTTCCGAGTGTAGGGAAAACATATGGAAAACTAAAGAAATTCATTTTAAAAAATATAAAAATCAAGAAAAATCAATTTTTTTTCCTCCAGAAAAAAATCTGCTTTATAGTTGTTTTGTTTTGTCTGCCCCATGTCCTTACTTTCGGTGAGAGAGTTGTTTCAGGAGTTTACGTGATCCATGACACATTATGGGGAAATTCCCACCTTATTCCCATTAATGGTGTGATCTGGAAGATGCATCTGGCAAAGGCATCTAAAGATTGAGGTACCTGCACTGCACCTGCCTGGGGGAGATTGTACCAACATATCCTGCCTAAAATATTGTACTTTAAAATGGAATTGTTGTTAAAATTTTTTCATTCGTTTTTAATTTGCGGAATTGTTTTGTTCTCACTCTTTCTGGTTGGAACGAGGGGGCTGCTGGGAGAGCCTGGGGGGTCTCTGTGAGTCTCAAATGTCGCTATTGCAGATGTAACATCAACACTTACAGGCCCCGAAAACGAACAAACCTTTTCTAGCAGTAAACAGATATTTGCACTCTCTGAACGGCAGAAAAAGTTAATGACAAATGGGACGAATTAGTTCCATTTCTGTATCTTCAAGGGCCTGGGTGTACTGCAAAGAGCTTGGTTAGAATTCAGAGAGTCTTATTCCTGAAGAGCTTCGTCCTGTTTCCAGTGGAATCTCTTCCCAGTTCACTATTTCCGTGCAATTTGTCCAGTGTGTTCCCTCCCCTTGGAAGCAGCTGTTTTGACTTGACACATTTTCCCCGTCCCGGGTTTCTGGGACTTCCAATTACATTTCTAAACATGTTCAGCCCCACTGCCCTTCTCACCCCAAAGGGGAGCAAAACCCATTAAAATCCACCCTGGCCTTGGACACTTCCAGGGATCCAGGGGCAGCCACAGCTTCTCTGGGCAACCTGGGCCAGGGCCTCCCCACCCTCCCAGCCAGCAATTCCTTCCCAATATCCCATCTATCCCTGCCCTCTGGCAGTTTGAACCCATTCCCCCTTGTCCTGTCTCTCCAGCCCTTGGAAATAGTCTCTCTCCATGTTTCCTGGAGCTCCTTCAGGCCCTGGAAGGTCACAATCAGGTCACCCCAAAGCTTCTCTTCTTAAAGAAAGGTGCACAAAAGGTAAGTGGATAATGGAGAACGACCAGAATTTATGTTGGGAATGTTGTGGAAGTTGTGGACTCTCCATCCCTGGAAGTGTCCAAGGCCAGATTGGAAGGGGCTTGGAGCAACCTGGGCTGGAGGAAGGTGTCCCTGCCCATGGCAGGGGGTGGCACTGGATGGGCTTTAATATCCCTTCCAACCCAAACCATTCCATGATTCTATGGTTCGAATCCGCCTTTTTGTGACCTGGAGTTGGAACCTGAACCTGATTCCCTGTTTTTCTGTGGAATGATCCTAAAAGTTCAAAGCAATTGAAAAAGCATTTGGGGCCGGGACAGTCCCTCCTCCCCTGCTCTGGGCCCAGCCGAGCTCTGCACACCCCCTGCTCTCCCCAAGCCTTCCGGTGTTTTCCAATCTGCTCCATCCAGTCCGGCCTTAAAACCTGGGTCTCACATCCTGCTTGTTCCCAGCGTTCCGAAGTGCAAAACGCTGCGCTGGGATTTGGGATTGATCCTGCCTGGATTTCAGCCCACACCACCCAGCTGGGAAGCGAACCCCGTTCAGTGGCTCTCCTGGTCCGCCGGGAGGGTTGGAGATTAAGGAGCTTTTACAGTTATCTGGTGTTTAATTGAACAACTACAACGTTGTTGTAGAGAAGTATTAACACGGTGATTTTGCTCGAGGGGCTGCAGAGGGCCCTGGGCGTGTCAAATTTAATGTGGTAATAAATGTTGGACATATACTGAATTCTCATATGCACAAAGGCAGGGAGGTGGAAAGTGTGGGCTTTGTTTGGTGCCCTTTCCCAAGTGCCTCTTAACCAATCAATATTCCATCTGCTGGAGTCGTGGGGGGCATTGAAATGGTTCAAAAGTGGCTCTGGGGTGAAGGGGTGGGCTGATCATGGGAAGGGTGGGCAAGATGGGTGAGAAAGGCTCTGGGACTCGCAAAGAAGGTGGGACAACCTCCCAGCTCTCCCTAAAACACCAGAGGCCACAGGTTTACCCCAGTCCTGAAGGAACTGGGTGTTATTTCACTCAACTCACCTGCCTTTGGGTGGCTCTGAGCTCTGGGGTTGTCTCTGGGTGAAAACGAGCAGCTTCATCTCTGCTATTCCTTCTTTTAATTCCACATCCCAGCCAAGTTCAACCCCAGAGGACAATTCTCACTGGTTTGCACCGGTGTGGGGTGAGGCCAGATGATTTGCAGCCAAGTGCCCGTTCACTTTTCAAAAATACATTGATTTCCCAACAACCAAACTGATGGTGGTTCAATGGCACAGAGGAACATGCAAGTCACACGCCCAGTGTCACACCTTAATACATCCCATTTAAACTCCTCTCACGGCCCCAGGAAGGGCTTGAATCTCTCTTCACCTGCAGCCCTTGCAGAGTCAGTCCAGCCAGGAAACGGAGGTAACGCTGCAAGTTCTGTGGGTGACAAACTGACAGGGGCACAGCTGAAAAGCTCCTCTCTGCACCGACTGAAATTCTGAAGTGTTACCAAAAGAAAGGAAGAGAGAAAACCCAAAAAAGTCGCAATCTCAGTCAAACTGAAATTAGCTGTTGAATTTAGAAGAAAATCTGTGACTTTCTTTTTTTTTTTTTTTTCCTTTGCAGTTATTCATTCATCACCAGTCACAGGTTTTGTCACGACCTCGGGGATGACAGTGGCACCTGAATGGTGATATTGAAGCGAGGTGCAGGACACAGATGACTCAGCTGCCGTTCTAAGAGCCTCTGGCCCCCGTCAGACAGGGGCCAAGTGCATCCACACAGTTTTTCTCACGTGGGACAAGTTAAGACACCCTAAACTGAGTCACTGCGGGCAGTTCCCTGAATGTCAGCTCGGTGTTTAGCAGAAATCAAATGAGAAATGCTGCTGCTAAGGTGTGATGGATTGACCTGGTGCCCCCAAATCCCCTCTATCAGTCCCCTCCTCAGCTGGGCAAGGGAGAGAAAATACAGCAAAAGGTTCATGGGTCAAGATAAGGACAAGGAGAGGTCACTCACTGATCACCACTGTGGGCAAAACAGAATCGACTTGGGGAAATTCATTGAGTTTATTCCCAATCAAAATCAGAGCAGGATAAGGAGAAGTAAAAAAAAAACCTTCTCTTCAGCCCCTCCCTCCTTCCTGGGCTAAACCTCATGCCTGATTCTCTACTTCCTCCCCCCCAGTGGGAGATGGGAATGGGATTTATGGTGAGTCCATCACACGTTGTCTCTACGTGACTCCTCACACTCTTCCGTTGCTCCAGCATGGGGTCATTCCCATGGGATCCAGTCCTCCAAGGACTTCTCCAATGTGAGTCCTTCCCATGGGCTGCAGTTCTTCAGAAACTGCTCCAGATTGGGTCCCTTCCATGGGGTCAGTCCTTCAGGAACTGCTCCCCTGTGGGTCCCTGCGGGGTCACAAGTCCTGCCACCAAACCTGCTCCAGCCTGGGCTCCTCTCTCCACAGACCCACAGCTCCTGCCAGGCCCCTGCTCCAGGGTGGGCTTCCCCCAGGGTCACAGCCTCCTTCGGGCATCCCCCTGCTCCAGGGTGGGCTTCCCCCAGGGTCACAGCCTCCTTTGGACATCCCCCTGCTCCAGGGGCTCCTCCGGGGGCTGCAGGAGGGTCTCTGCTCCTTGAGACCCTCCAGGGGCTGCAGGGGAAGCTCAGCCCCGGTGCCTGGAGCCCCTCCTGCCCCTCCTTCTCCCTGCCCTGGGCTCTGCAGGGCTGTTCCTCTCCCCTGCTCTCACCCCTCACTTGTCACAGCACAATTCCACCTTTGCCAGAACTTCATTTTCCCTTCTCCACTCCGTTCTCCCGGAGGTGTCACTGCCAGCTCTGGGGGGCTCAGCCTCGGTCCGTCCTGGACCCTGCTGGGCACAGGGGAAGCTTCCAGCAGCTGCTCACAGACCCCACCCTGCAGCCCCCGGTACCAAACCCAGTACACTGGGGAATAAAATAGGACACACTATCAGGACACCCCCCTTGGCTCCACCTCAGGCAAATGCCTAAGTGTGTGCAGGGCAGACACACGGAAAACACAGCAGTTTTCTCACGTGTTTGTGGAAAGCAAACGTGGGCTTGTCTGCCCAGAGAAGCTGTGGCTGTCCCTGGATCCCTGGAAGTGTCCCAGGCCAGGTTGGACGGGGCTTGGAGCAACCTGGGCTGGTGGAAGGTGTCCCTGCCCATGGCAGGGGGTGGCATGAGATGATCTTCCAGGTCTCTTCCAACCCAAATCATCCTATGATTCCATAAAAAAGCTTTCCCTTGGAGCTGTCCCACCTCCCCTCAGCACAGGGCAGCTCTGTGCCAGCCCCTGGTTGTCCAGACACTTGCACACAAGTGGCTTCACACGGAGAATCAGACCCGTTGGATTCCCTCTCCAGGTGAATGAAATTCAGCACGTCCCCAACCCCTTCCAGGGGTGGAGACCTCAAAATGTGTCCTCAGCTCAGCAGGGACTTAAAGCACCTGCGTAGGACCCCCCTGCCAGAGCTCTTTGGTGACTTTGGGAGGGCAGGAATGGACCTCTGGCAGTGGTTTGCACACGTGTAGAGCACAAACGATAAAATCGTGGGACACCACGTTAAACTCTGGTTAAATCCATCGGCAGCTGGAAGGTTTGTGATCTCCCCAGACATGACGAGAGAAGAGTCGAAATCCCTTTAATGTAGACATTTATTTCTGCTCTTGCCTTTCAACAGGCTCACTAATTGGACAGAAATTGCCTTATTTGTGGGCATCCATTCATCACAGTCACCACTGCCTGGTTTTCCTCCTCCAAATCTCTTCCAGAGCAACAGGATTAGGTGAGACTGTCATCGGAGTACTCTGATAAACACCGAGGAAAAAAAAAAAAACAACCCTTTAAAAACTCGCTGACTGGAGAACAGAGACACTTGAAACGCGGCGGAGTGTTTAGCCCCGGGCCTTGGCAGGGATTGAAACGAAATGTTTGGAAACAAAGCAAAACTGGCGTTTCGCTGACTTTTAATGCGCTCGTCTTTCCAGGCAGGGACACCTGGTCCGACTCCGCAGAAGGGCCATTCGGAATCGCAGGCGGAGCTTTTGTTATGCAAAAGGTAAACGAGGGCGACGTGAACTCCGGCAGAGAGTCAAGTTTAAGGTTGTTTGGGGGTTTTTTTTTGTTTTCTTTTTTTTTTTTTTTTTTTTTTTTTTTTTTCCCCCGGGTAATCTGTCAAGAAAACGCTGGTTACTGACGGGAAACCGGCGCGGTCCTTTGGGGATGTGTTGGTTTGGGGTTTTTTTTTGGGGGGGGGAGGAGGGAGGGGCGAGGGGAGAAAGTCCAGCGGTAAAAAGGCACCGAGATCAGTGAAATACTTAAATTAAGCGAAAGAAACGTTGTCGCGTTTGAATATCAGGTTTTATGCAAATGGCAGGGGGTAGTGATGCGGAAGAAAGGGGGGGTTCGCCTGTGTAAGAGGCCGGAGAAGGGATGGCACAACGACCGCTCCTGTGTCACCGTAATTTTGGGGCTTTCAGAGGGATTTTATGAGATGGGCGGTGAGAGAGTCATTTGTGTGTTTACTCGCAAGTCCGATGGCCTGGGACTGTAAGGAATTCAAAGTGTGGGCAGCAGGGCAGGGGGGGATTGTGCCCCTCTGCCCCTCAGGGGAGACCCCCCTGCAGAGCTGCTCCAGCCCTGGGAACAGCACAGGGAGCACATGGAGCTGCTGGAGAGAGTCCAGAGGAGGCACCAAGAGGATCCCAGGGCTGGAGCAGCTCTGCTGGGAGGAAAGGCTGGGAGAGCTGGGATTGTTCAGCTGCAGAAGAGAAGCTTTGGGGTGACCTGATTGTGGCCTTGCAGGGCCTGAAGGGGCTCCAGGAAAGATGGAGAGAAACTATTTCCAAGGGATGGAGGGACAGGACAAGGGGAATGGGTTCAAATTTAAGTTTAGATGGGATATTGGGAAGGAATTCCTGGCTGGGAGGGTGGGGAGGCCCTGGCCCAGGTTGCCCAGAGAAGCTGTGGCTGCCCCTGGATCCTTGGGAGTGTCCAAGGCCAGGTTGGACAGGGCTTGGAGCAACCTGGGCTGGTGGAAGGTGTCCCTGCCCATGGCAGCGGGTGGAAGTGGATGAGCTTTCAGCTCCCTTCCAACCCAAACTATTTCATGACTTATTCATCTGATGAATTATTGAATTTAAATCATAAGGTCCAGACTAACAGAGTCTGCAACACTGACTTTGGTTTTGGAACATAAGGGAAGGTATAGAGCCAATAAAATAATTTTCTGCTCATTCAGAACAGCTCTTTCATCATGAATTTCATTGGAAGGGCAAAATCTGTCCTGTTTCAGTATTAAATCTCAGTCATCCTGAGCAGAAATCCAAAGAGCCAGAATTTGTTTGAACACTTACCCCTAAAGCTCCTCAAGCTTTCGAACAACAGCAAAGGAGCTTGAAACCCCCTAAAAAATAAACCATGCTAACATTAAACCGAAAAAGGTTTGAACAAACAGTATTTTTCCAGAGCTGCTCATTAAAAACTTTTTTTAAAAAAAGAAAAAAATTGCCTTCCCCTAATTTTTCTCCTCTAAAAAACTATTGGGAAAAAAAAAAAAAAAGAAAATAGGGGCTGTCTAAACATCTCCCTTTTTATTTTCAAGGGAAAATCGAGGGGTGAGAGTCTTGAAAACACTTTTCCTTTTGTAATACAAGCAAGCAATGTCTTAAAAAGCTGAAATAAAAATTTAGAAATATTTGAAAGTCATTCAGTGAAATCTGGTTTGGTTTGATGTGTTGTGGGGTTTTTTTTATTATTATTTCCAAAGAGACACTTGATATTTTAACTCTTTGTCCTGACACCAACGGTTTATTATTTATTTTTTTTTATGATTGATTCAATACAGCAAAATGTTCAGAATCCTGAAGATTTCCCATGGGATAGGAGGAAAAAAAAAACCCAACCCTACCCAGCTCTGTTAGAAATCACAACACAAAAAGACAATCCTAATTTCACGCCTGAACATGTTTTTTTTTTTGGGGGGGATGGTGACCATGGAGGAGGTGGGAATGAGTGGATAGTTCAGGAAAATCCGATCCCTGGGCTGGCAGATAAACCAAGCTGCAGGATTGGGGGCCAGGTGGGTTCTGGGAGAGGATTCCCCGGGATAAAAAGGTCATGGACCACGGACAATTCGCTGCAACCTTTAAATCCATATAACCCGTCACTTCTTAGGGCAGAAAGGCCATTCCCCTGTGCCTCTTTGCCTTTAGTTTTATTTGATCCCTGTCGTGGCAGTCTGCAAAGTGTTCCCACGGCAGGGTCGGAGGGATGCACTCCCAGAGGTGGAGAGCACGGGCTGGGAGTAGCTCAGGCTCCAAACCCTCCCCAGCCCTGAAGGGTCTCCTGGTTCCCACCCGGCCTCAACTGCAGCAGACGATTAAAATGAACAGAACGAATCCCCTTCTCTCTGTGCCACGGGAGACAGATGTGAGACATGTGCAGGCACCAATTCCTCCCCCTGCCCCTTGGCTTGACGCTCCCACAGCCCCTTCCACAGGAGCCTTTTCCTCCTTTTCCCCCACTCTCTCCACCCCGAGGCCCCCCCAGAGACCCTCGGCACCCCTGGCACGAGGAAGGTTTGACCCCATCCCGGGGGCTGCCCTGGGGCTGCCTTGGCTTCCCCAGCCCGCCTCCTCCCTCCTTTGGGAGCCTCCTGGGCTCCCGCCAGGGATTTCCAAAATCCAGACGGGAGCTGCCGCTCAAATCCCACCTGGATCGAGCCTGGAGGGGAGAAGAAGCAGCGGACCCGTCTGGGAAAAAGGAGCTTTATGGTAATTCCGGAGCAGGCAACCAGACTTTTAGGATGGGAGCCGATTTTTTTGGAGGCTTGAAAGGGGACTAGGAGCCTCAAATCCGCGGGGAGCGGCAAGTGGGAACACGGCAAGAGGAGGGTAAGACGAGTCCTAATCTGCCTGGTCAGATCCACATCTCACACCTGGTGGATGCTGTCCAGGACAACGAATTCCAGCAGATCCTTCACTCCTGACTGCGCAGAAGGGGCTGGAAGCGGCAGAACTGCGGAGAGAGGGATTCCTTGGGTGGAGAGGGAGGTAGAAAGGCTCCTGAGAACCCAGGGGGGATGGAGGAGGTGGCAGCCTGAGGGGTGGAGGGCGACGTCCTCACCCTCAGCCCTCCCAGGGGAGTGTTTTCCTCTTGGTTCTTGGTGGTGTCCCAGCTCCAAACTGCTCAGGCGTCACATCCACAAGTTCTGACTTGGCATCTCCGAGACGTGCCGAGAGCACCAGGAGGGTGTGCACGCAAAGGACGGGGGGAAAATGGAACAAAATAAAGGTGCTCACTGAAAAATAAGCGTTTGCTCTCTGCAACTCCCTGACAGGAGGGGGCAGGGAGGGGGGGTCGGGCTCTGCTGCCATGTCCCAAGGGAAAGGAGGAGAGGGAATGGCCTCAAACTGCCCCAGGGCAGGGTTAGATTGGATATTGGGAAAAAAAGTTTCCCTGGAGGAGTGTTCAGGTGTTGGAATAAATGTCCAGGGAGGTGGTGGAGTCCCTGCCTCTGGGAGTGTCCCAGAGGTGTCTGGATGTGGCCCTTGGGGACATGGATTAGGGGTGATCCCTGTGGTGCTGGGATGGGACTGGATGATCCTGCAGGTCTCTCCCAACTCTGATGATTCTGGGATTCTGTGGAACACCCAGGGAGACTCGAACGCTCTAGACACAGACAAATACAAGTGAGAAATGTTGCTGTCCTTGCCCAAACAGAGCAAACAGGGTTATGTGGGATATTGGGAAGAAATCCTGCCCTGGGAGGGTGGGGAGGCCCTGGCCCAGGTTGCCCAGAGAAGCTGTGGCTGCCCCTGGATCCCTGGAAGTGTCCAAGGCCAGGGTGGATAAACTTGGAGCAACCTGGGCTGGTGGAAGGTGTCCCTGCCCACGGCAGGGGGCTGGAAAATGACCTTTAAGGTCTTTTCCATCCCAAACCAGTCTGTGAGGAACAGAAATGAGGCTGTCACTGAGTCAGTGAGGGTGGAACTGTCACGGGAGAGGACAGAGCAGGAATCGGGGAGCACGGTGTCCCCTTCCAGGGTGTCCCTGTCGGGAGGGATGAGGACGAGCCGCCTGAACTCCTCGGGCGAAGGAGCCCCGAGCTCTGGGCTGGGTGCATCGTTTGGCCAAACGAAGCGATAACAACCCCCCCCCCCCCGCCCCGGGGCACTCGGGGAGGCTCTTTAAGGTCCCGTCTGGTGCTTTGAGATGCAGCGAGTGAAAGTCCTTTATGACTATTTTATTGCCGCTGTAGGGAGATGAAAGCCGGAGCTCTAATCTAATGCCATCCCTTTTATGTCTCTACCACCCACTTGTATCCAGAAGTCGCTCCTCTCGGAGCCTCTCGGGCTTCCAAGGCTGCCGGAGTTTGTTTGTCGGGGAGGTTTTCCAGGGTAACTGTCTGGCTGCTTGTCAGTCACGGCCTGAACCCCGTAAAACACCGAGGGCAGACCCAAAAGTGCCTCCTTATTCAGCAGGGCTGGAACGAACCTCGGAGCTCCACGTTTTCTCTGCTTCTGTGCTGTGCTAAATAGTGTGGGACACCCAAAACTGCGCCGAGGCTCTGTGTAAATTAAGTTTTAACTGCTCGGTGTTCGACTTTTGGTCTTTTTCATTATGCATGTGGGGTATCTTGTAAAAAATAAAATAAAATATATATGTATGTATGTATGTATATGTGTATATATCTGTGTATATGTATGTATATATATGTATATATATATGTATGTTTAATTCTTTAAGACTGAAGAAGTCACAGAACACAAACCAGCAAATGGATAATTCGTGGATTTTCCTTCCCCTGTTTGAAGTGTCAGAGCGTGATCTAATCCTACAGAGATTTTTTTATTATTATTTTATATATATTTTTTTTAAATTTTATTTTTTCCTGGAAGGCAAAGCCACTGCTGGGAATCTCAATTTATTAAGTGTATCCACTTGTTTCTGCTCGGGCATCAATTTTCCAGAGTGCCTTAATGTGTGAACTGCACACAAAGGGGTCTGAGACGGCGAAGGGTGACAGTAAATGCTCTGCTGACAGGAGACTGTGTGGTCCAATTATCACTAGAAAAAAATAATAATAAAAAAAACCAATAACAAGATTAAACCAAGAAAATAAATAATTAAAAGTAAAAAAAAAAAAAAAAAAAA
>VXAY01003623.1:15989-30767 GCA_013399855.1 Oxyruncus cristatus | reverse complement strand
TTCTGAGTAGGCTGAAATCTGCCTAAGTTATGAAACTTAATGTGCAGATTCAGCTCTTTATTTTTGCTTTTTCTGGGGAAAATGATTTTCAAAAAGTAGGGAGTATTTTGGAAAAAAAATCTAAAAGTGTTGTTTTCTTCATCAGATCAACAGAAGACTTTAGTTGGTTTTTTTAATCACAGTATCTCTACTTTATTTACATTCCTTAAATGCTCTTTCCTTTCCCTGGAAATTGTTAAAACTGCAATCCATGCTAACAAATCCTCTCAACTGAAAAGGTAACTTGACTAAGTGCTGAATCACAGGTTGTTGGGGTTTTTATTAATTTAAATTGTAAGGGTGGAGAACACTGATGCAGCCAAAGACATCTTACTTCACTGACAAAGTCTTCAATAAGTGGCTGGGCCTGGAAAGGAAGTAATCTGTACGTAATTACTTTTACAAGATTATTATAAAACATAGGTATAACTTCAATGGTTCGTTGTTTCAAAGGGGAGTATGTGCATCTGCTGAAGCATAAAGCATCCATATTTGCAAAATGTTTGTAGACAGTATGTTACTAAAGTGTAATTATTTATATAGTAGTATGTGGTGAAGCAGGATTTATGTAAACTTTCCTTTATTGGTTGACCCCATTTTTATGAGGTTCCAATATTAAAATATTTTTGTTTTGGCATCCTTCACATAGAAGTAGATCAGGCAACAGATCTCTCTCAAGACACAAGGACAGACGCAGATCCAGAAGTCCCCTGAAAAAACGGTCTAGATCTTCAGAAAGGCGGAAATCAAGAAGTCGCTCTCGTTCTCGGTGAGTTCTGTTCCACAAAATGATACTGCTAGCTCACAGTACAGAGCTTTTGAAAAAAAATTTAACAAACCTTTTAGGTGATCATAAAATGTGGAATCTTGTCCGTAGAACAAACGACAGAAAGTAAATTTTAATGCTGAGCGTAGTGATCTTGGCTAGGATAATTTTCTTCCTAGTAGCCTGTATGGAGCCTGCAGCTAACCAACCACACTGAGGTACCTGAAATTTGATACTGTAGTCTGCATTTATACCAACATCCCAGCTGACTGAAAATAGGTACCTTTAATTCAGACTAAAACCAATAGATTAGGAATATTCTGTGTAGCTTGTGTAAGCCACAAAAAAGTGGATGATGCTTTTTCGATATGTATGTGTTGAGAAGATTGACTTCAAACTGACCCCAATATCCTGTATTCTGAGAACAAGGATAAAGTTTTTGTGCATGATCTCTTGTTTTCATCTCTGACTTTGTCATATGCCATACAGCAGGAACAAATGCACATATTTGTTATATGGCATATTTGTATTTCAGGATGTAATACCTCTCTATCTAGCCTATTAGTTTTTATGTCTGATTGTCTAATTATTGAACTGTGAAATTCCAACAAGATAATAGCATAATTTTCTGAGGGATGAAGTAGTGAATAATCTCAAACCAAAAGTACCTGGGGAAGTAGCTTCATGAATTGAAATCTTAGTGCTTTCTTTCTGTTCTATCTCTGTAATTCCCCTGATTCATTTGAAGGGAGCTTTGTACTTGGGTTATGCAGTTGCCTACTGTTCTTTGAGGGAAGAAGTTCTGTGGGAATGGGAACTGCAGATCTGTGGACCTCACTGAAAATAAGCTGGGTTTTATTGGTGGATCTTTTTGATTCTCTTTTGTTGTTGTTTGGAGCTTCTTGAGACATCTGCTCACTGGAAGGGGCAAGTCCAATGAAATCTCTCTGATAAATTAACTGGAAGGCACTTGGGAGGTTCTTTGGTATTGCAGGGACTGTATCCTGTTTTGTCTTTATGATGCATTACTTCTCTGAGACTCCTAAATAAGTATTTACCAGAACCTTATGGGAATCAAAGTTGTCAGGTCACAGAGCATACAACAGTCTACTGTTTATTAGTAGTTGAGAAGATACAGTCAAACACTTCCTCAGTTTGAGAGAAGGTGAGGGCTGCACTTAATTATCTTTCACGTATGAAGAAATGTCTTTTAGAATCTATAAGAATCTAGAATGGATACTAGTAACAGTAGACAGAGCAACTTCTGTTAGTCTCATTCTTTTTGACATGTAAAGGCCTGCTAGTCAACTTTTCCTCTTGTGCTTTTTCCTATTTGTCTATGTGAATAATTGTTCTTTTGTCTCTGTGCTAGAGATGAAAGATGAAGTCTTGCACTTTCAAATAATCCTATACTAAAATGTAATCTAGCCAAAGCTGTGAGCTAATAATTTTTTGTTTGACTTGATGACTTGAACATGGGTTGGAATTTTCCTCACTGTTCTTTTTATGAATGTCTGTCATTCTGTGTGTCCCAAAGAAACTGTTTCCCTCTCTTCTGGTTTTGCTGTACTAGCAATTTTTCAATAATTTTTAAATTCCTAATGACATTACAGATGATTGAATTGTCTTGATTGAGTTTTGATCTTGTATTTGCCTTTTGAGGGAATCTGGTGAAATTTTATCCATGTTTTCTTTTTATTTCTATATATTTATTGTTGTTGGACTTGCAGTCAGTTCAAGGATATCTGTGTGCGAGAACACGTAGAATAAAGACTTCAGTGTTATTCATTAGGGAGTGGTTAATCTGAGGCCCATTTTATGTGGACATACTTTTAGTAAAGAGTGGATTTACAGATTGTAGAGTTTGTCTTAGTCCTAAGAAAACATAGAAAATTGATGTATGTATAATTACATTACTGTGAGATGAAGAGACATATTTTCTCCAAACATGATAACATCACTGGGAAGATAGTGGTTTGATTTGATTTTGGCCTCCCCTTCTCCAATTTGATTTCTAAATTTATCCTAGCTATATAAGCTTTCCCCCATGGTAAACAAGGTGGAAAATTAAACTATTAAGAAGTTACTATTTTTCAACAGAGACACAGATTTTGTCTTAATGTATACTAAAAGTTAGTTGTAATTTTAATTGGAAAGTTCAAAGATGAATTAATGGGTTTGTGTTTGGCTTTTCACAGGGACAAGAAAAGAGACAAAGAAAAGATCAAGGAAAAAGAAAAGGTGAAAGAAAAAGAGAGAGACCGAGACAAGGAGAAGGATAGGGACCGAGACAAAGACAGGGAAAGAGAGCGAGATAAAGAGAGAAACAGAGACAAGGACAAGGAGAGAGATAAAGAGCGAAGCAAAGATAGAGAGAGAGCCCGAGAGAAAGATAGGGACAGGGACAAGGATAAGGACAAAGACAGAGAGAGGGACAAGGACAGGGAAAAGGAAAAAGATAAAGAGAAGGAAAAAGACAGGGAAGAGATAGACCAGAACAAAGAAAAAGAAGATACTGAGAAGGAAGGAGAGAAGGACACAGAGAAGATTAAGGACAAAGAGGGAGATAAGGACAAAGAGAAAGACAGGGACAAAGATAAGGAAAAAGATGGGGATAAGGAGAAAGAGCGAGAGAGAGAAAAGGAGAGAGATGATAAAAAGAAGAAAGATAAGAGATCCAGAACACCCCCAAGAAGCTATAGCTCTTCAAGAAGATCTCGTAGCTCCAGCAGGTTTGTTTAGAATTTTTCATGTTTTTTTTTATTTGTCAGTTCAGTGAGGCACCATCCTAACTTCATGTATTGATATCACCATATCTCTTACTAAATAAATTTGTATTATTTCTGGTTTTTTTTATTTTCTTTTAAAGTAAAATCTGTTATAAAAAGCTCTGTATGATGCCTAATGGAACATGGTTTCGTGTTGGGCTGCTGCTGCTTGATTTTCACATACCAATACAGTATAGTCTTGAGGACAGTAAGTAGGTGATTCTTGTGACATTTCTATGTGTTGCAAACAGGTGAAAGTTATAACCAGCATCACACATCACCTTTGCCATGATGAAAGTTTGAGTCACTGTTACATAGTTCTTTTGTTACTTATATACTGCACAGTGTTGGTCGGTAGATCTTGCGAACACTTGTTTCATAGTACTTGCCAGTTCCTGTCTGGATGGCTGAACTGCAGGAGGCAAGCATGTCACCTGGCTGGCCAACCTTTCACAAAGTGGAAGATGTGGATACCTTGTTTAGCTGACTAGATGGCCAGGTACAAGTTAAAAGAAACTTTCCTTAACACTACTGATAGTAACCAGGAAAACAATGAAGTTAATGTAGCTGTTGGAGGGAAGCTGAAGGAAGCTTAACTGCGTAGAAGTGTGGTTACATTCAGTACAGTAAAAGGAGGCTGTGATTTTATAATTTCTCTCTAACTGGTCAAACTCATGAATATTCTAAAAGCATTGCAGCTGAGTTCGGAAGCTTTGGTGGATACGGTATTTTCTGATTCCTCAGGAATTAAGGAGTTCAGTACTACTGTGTTGGATTTAAATACCAAGTTATATTTGTTACCTTTAGATACTGAAATGCTGGATGAATTGGGAAAAGTTTTATGCATTATAATAATTTCACTAAACAGAAGCAGAATTCCTATAGTCCTCAAAATTCATGAGTGCAGGGTTCATAGAGGGCAAAAAATGGTGTAATGTTTTCTGAACATTCTATTTGTGTTATATGAAATGTTCATGTTGTTTTGGGGGTTTATGGGCAAAATACTGTTTCTTTAAGCATATATAGCTTCCTGTTTTAATGGGTTGAAAATCTACATAGAGTAGAGATTCTTCTGTTAGTTTTTTGAAAACATGTTTTCTGTCTGTAGGTCTCGGCAATTGAATTAGATTTTCACAATATGTTGCTTATATAAAAACATTGGTGGAAGGCCAGGTTCCTAATATCAAGTGACAAGTGTAGCTGGATGTTACCAAAAATTCTGCAACGATTAAGAATCTTACTAGCTAAGAAAGTGTTATGGAAGGCTACAATGCCCAAGTAATTGAGCAAAGAATTCTAGTGAAAATCAGAATTTTCTAATCTAGCATCTCTTCTAGTGGAGTCAAAGAACAAAACTCTACTTTGGTATGAAGTTAATATTTTTTGTACAGATATTGCTACACAAGGACAGAGTACTTTTGAAGATGGAGAATGAAAAAATACACTTTTTAGTATGGATTTACTATTTTCTTCTTCAGACATAACATTTTCCTTAGAGTATCAATACTGAGGCCAATACTATTGAACATCATTATTGGTGGCTTAGATAGTGGGACGGATTGCACCCTCAGCAAATTGCAGACAATAGAGAACCAAATGTGGGGAGAGCCTTGTCCACCAAAGGAGTGTTCTGCCATTTAGAGAAACCTCAGCAGATGGAAAGAATGGGCTGATATCTCATGCAGTTGAACAAAGAGAAAGAACCAAGTCCTGCACCCAGGCAGGAATGACATCATTGCACCAGTACAGCATGGGGACTGACTGGCTGGAAGGCTGTTGGGCCGCAAAGGACCTGGGGGTCTTTGCAGCCGAGAAGGCCAGCAGGTCAGGGAAGGTAATTCTTTCCCACTTCGTCTGGTGAGGACTCATCTAGAATCTGTCCAGTTCCGGGCTTGTCAGTAAAAGACACATACAGACATACTGGAATAAGTCCAGTGAGGGGCAGTGAAACTCATAAAAGGGCTTGGAGCGTCCATCATACAAGGGTATACTGAAGAGTCTGGGATTGTTTAGCCTGGCAAAGAGAAGGCTGAGGAGCATCTTACCAATATGTATGTATACCTTATAAAAGTGTGAAGAAGACAGAGCCTGGTACCTCTGTGGAGGCCTGTGACAGGCTAAGAGGCAGTAGGCCCATATTGATGTATGGGAAATAAAGGCTTTTTTTGTAATGTTGAAATGGTGTTTTTTTTGAGCGAACTGGAACCAGTTACCCCAAGGAATTGCGGAGACACCTCAACGCATGGAGATAGTAAAAATCTGACTGGGTATGGCCCTGAATAACCTACTCTTGATTGACCCTGTTGTAAGGTGGGGGAGAGATAGGTTGGGCTAAGTGATCTTCAGAGGGTTATTCCAACCTTAGCAATGTTCTCTGGAAAGTAATTGTGAATAGGTTGGGTTACAGAGTCATAGCTTGCTCTTAGAGGTATCTCTTTACTTTAGTGATTGACATTGCCTAGTTGAAATGGTTATAGAGAAGATTTTTTTTGGAGAAGATTATCCAGCAAATTGGCATTTCAGTTGCCTGGATTTACAGTACAGCACTGACTGCTGATCATTTACCTGATGAGTGTAAAATATTAGACAAACAGTCATCTTTTTGGAGAAGAGTTGAAGGTGGAATAGGACATAGAGAACTTTTTAAGAACTGGGTGGCAACTGATAGTGTGCAACTGGAAATAAGATGGTTATTTGTGATTCCTAGCTGAAGGAGGAGACACGGACCAGGGGAAGAGAAAGATCTGGCTGTCTTTCCAACTGATATCTTACAGGCTAGCAGAGCCAGCAGTACCAGAGGAGGTGCAGAATTTTATTTCCGTGTATGATTAGGAGACACAGTATTACTCTCAAAGTATTGAGACTTTCTTTTTCCTGAATTTTGATATATTAGTATTGTGTAAGAGCACTAATAAAACAGGTGCACAAAAATCTTTTTAAAGACAAATGTAATAGAAATGGGAACAAATGTGAGACACAGTTGTAGTTCTTCAAGTTGAAATAAGAAAAGCAGAAAATTAAAACTGGATTTCATGAAGAAACAGTTTCTAGTTTGAACACAATTGCTAAAAGACTTGATTACTCACAGGTATGTATGCTGGAAAGCAAAATAAAGCAGGGTTGTACTTGATGTAGCTAGAGTGGGAGAGCACTGTCAGAATAATCATATTCTGGTAGCCCTGTTTGAAAAAAGGTGATGATAAATATGGAGATTTTCAAAATTAGATGCTTATTAACTAGTGAACAACTGATTAGTGATTGCATTATTTGCTCCATGGTTCTGAGCAACTTTGTGTTTTTGTTCACCAGAGATGAAATCAAACTTTAAAGCTTACTGAACAAAATATTTAAGAAATCTGGTCCTGTGCAGCTTCAGAAGGTCCCTGTCTTGGTTTTGGCTGGGAGAGAGTTAATTGCCTTCTTGGCAGCTGGTAGAGTGCTGGAGTTTTCCTTTTTTTCCTGATAGTTCTCCTCCCCAGCCCCCAGCAGGGGACGGGAGGCTGTGAGTGAGCTCATCTGGGGTTAAACCATGACAGTTGTTTTTGGACTTTCTTTGTTCCTGCACCAGCCCTTTCCTTGCTCAACCTTCTCACGCTCTGCCCAGCTCTGTGTCACAGGGGTTGAGAAAGAACATTTTCGTAATTGAAACAAAATAATAATTATAATAACAGTAATAACTGTAATGGGAAGGAGAGAGAGGAACAAAATCCTGGACAAACAAGTGGCATACAACACAATTGCTCACCACCCACCAAGCAATGCCCAGCCCATCCTCCAACGCAATCAGCAGCTCCTGGCCAGCTCCCCCTTATGGTATGGAATATCCCTTTGGCCAGTTTGGGTCAGCTCTGGCCATGCTCCCTCCCAGTGTCTTGTGCGCCTGGTTGCTGGCAGAACATGGGAAACTGAAAAGTCCTTGATTTAGGGTAAGCAGCAACTAAAACATCAGTGCATTGTCAGCATTATCCAAAAGACAGCACTGTACCAGTTACTAGAAAGAAAACTAACTTTGTCCTGGACAAAACCAGGACAGTCATGGTAGATGATACTGTGAAGAGTATCAATCCAGGTAGTGATAGTAGGATAAATTACTTCTGTAATTTATCTAATAACTGTTGATTTCTTGGCTTTTCTAAATACTAAAGGTTTAAATATTTGCACCTAATGGTGTGAATTGAAAAAGTTGGTATGCTTAAGTGTAGCTTTTGTGTCATATCTAAAAGTTAGTTTTTAACTTTCCTGGGTTTTTTTGATGGTTCTTCCAATCTGGTTTTCCTGCTCTATGAAGAGTTGATAGAAGAAAATCATCATATTTTGTCAAAAATAGGTTCTGCATTTATGTTGAATGAAACTTTACTAGATTAGTTTTTGCTTCAACATGTATCTCAGCATGTTTACAACCAGTTATTTAAGTTTTTGTTCTGTTCAGGATCAAACTCCATAGCGGCAACTTCTGCAAACTCCAGCAATGTAAAACAGCTATTCTGTAACATCCAAGCTCTTCTGTGTGTTTCTGTTTGCTAAGCAAGGACCATTAGAAAAACAATAAATATTTGCTTATTTATTCTGATTTTGACAACAGCATGGGATTAATTGTGAACGGTTTGCTTCTAAACCAACAGGAGTTCTAGCTCATGTATTAAATTTCATTCATAAATTAAATTTCAGTCAGGTTAACCTGAAGTTTCAGGGATCTTCAGATTGTTAATGTTACGTTTTGAATTGCGTGTTGCACAAGTTATGCCTATGTCTTAATGTGGCACTTCATTCAATTGAATTATTTTCCTGACTGAGGAAACTCTTAGTTAATACAGGATTAGTGAATTCAGTGTGTTTCCATTGTTATCAAGCATGTGATGATTAAAAAAAAATAGTATTTGAAAGGGTAAAACCTTTTCTCCTACTTCAAACTCTTGCCTTTGCCACCAAACTGGCACATAAGAAACGTTTTTTTCTTTGTGCAGTTCGTATGTTGTTGGTGTTTTATAATGTTAAATTTGGGGATACTCGCGCAGTGGATATGTTAGATCATTTATGAACTTACTCCTTTTATCTGATTCTGAAGTTCATTATTTTTGGGATTTGATGATCTTGAATTTCTTGGTCCTGTAGAGAAAGGCGTAAAAGGAAGAGTAGAAGTCCTTCTAAGTCTCCTAAAACATCGAAAACAGCAAAAAGAAAGTCTTCACGAACTCCTTCCCCCAGAAGGTCGGTTTGATGTAAACATAAAAGTTAATGATCAGTAAAGAAGGCAGGATTTACAATATTTTCATTGTTTTATTGCCTTTGCACTAATGATCTTGGATGATTACAATTAGACAGTATGATTCAGTGTTAATTTAAAACCAACCCAAAACCTTAATGGATTTTAGCTTTGGTATGTTTTCAGTGGGAGAGTTTCAAATCAGTCAGCAATGCAAATTTGCTTCAAAATGACAAACCCCCTTCATCTGATAGAGATCAATTTGCTTTTTTCTGGGCAAATACAGTGTGCACTGATCACTTGCACTCTTTAGCTCTCTTCAAGTCAAAAAATCCTCTTGCCTTCATGAAAGATTTTTCTATTACATTTTAGGTTTTTTTTTAAAATGCACAGCAGAGAGTTTAAGTTAGCAGTAAAATAGTTTGAAGTTGGATCAAATCCTAATTTGACTAAAAATTTTCTGAAACAGAAACAAGAAAGAAAAAAAAAGAGAAAGAGATACAAATAATGAAAGAAGAGAAAGAGAACGCTCCACCTCCAAGAAAAAAAGTAGTAAAGAAAAAGAGGGAAAGGAGAAATCTGACAAAAGCACTCCTACTTTGAAGGTAAGCTTGTGTCACCCAAGTAATCAACAGACTGAAGTGGTGGTAGGGAAGCCATTGCTGAAATTCCCTCTGTCCTTTTTCTTTCTTTTCATCTGCCCTTCTTTTATTCCTTCTGTTTTCCTTACGAAATTATTACTATTTGGGTTTAGTTTTTGCTAGTTGGAGACCTGCAGTTGGGGTGAGTGGGCCAGTTTGATAGGTCTCCATGTTTGAACTGTACTGGACCTGTAACAGTATGTAGAAACAGTTCTGTAGCTCTTTCCTGTTGTGTGCCATATGTTAGGAATTGGCTGGCTGCCTACCTTTGTGAGCAGGTAGACAGTGTACTAAGAAGCGGTGTTCAGGGGCAGCTTGACTGTCAGGCTGAAAACATTATTTAAATAAATTTTCACTGGGCAGTTCAGCCTCTCCCTCATTGCCTTGGTCCTGGTCTGTGTATTGGGTTCTGCAGGAGTAGAGTTGAACAGTTGGGGAAGAGCGGTATGGGATTTTTCCCTGCAAAAGAGAAGGTGTTGCACTTAAGAAACATCTTCAAACTGCTTAATCTTAGAATTTGAAGAGCAGTATGCTTTGTTGTGCTAAGAATTATACAACTGTTACAAAACAGCTGATTTATGTAACTCTACAAAGCTTAAGTATCTTACCCAAGAACTCTGTTAAAATGTTACAGATATCTGAAAAAAATAGGAAAGAAAAAATTTAGTCTTGTTTCATTAAAAATTGTGGTGAAATCCTAATTTCTGGAGCTGTTTCTCATAGGTGCTGCTTGTTCTGTTTTTTCAGAATATAGATAATAAAGACAGATCACTTTATGGCGGTGATTTCTTGGATGACATGTTGGTGTGAGTGCCTAATTCAGGCAATTGAAAAGAAAGCTTATTCTGAAAAAACAAGGGCAAAGAAGCTCACACCCCCTGTTCTAAAAATTGCAGAGACAAGATAGGCATGTAAAAATTGTGACAATAAAATTACCAAGAGTTGGTTGGAAGTCATATCGTATAATGCTAAGAAATATTTTTTTGTAAAATTATTTTATCTTTGGTAGGAGAAGGATAACAAAGAGGATCAAAATTCAGAAACTGACAAGGAAGTAGACAATAGAGATACACAAAGGACAGATGAAGTCAAACTACAACAGAACGGGAACTGTCAACCAAATGAAGAAAGCCTCTCAATTAAAATGGAAGAGGTTTAAAGCAAAGAATGGACTTGTGATTCAACTAAGGAATGAAATCCAAAGCATCTTATTTCCCAGAATGAGGAAGAAAATGTCAAAGCAATCAACCTGACCATGTTGATAGTACTAGTAGTTCCTACAATTCTTGTGATAGCTTTGTTGTCTTCTTGCTGTAAAGCAAGAGAGCACAGACCGATCGTTATACCATGAAAAGGCAAATGCCATCAGAACTATTCATCTCTGAAAATCCATGCATTTTCATGATGGCTGTACTTACTTGTAAAATGATATATGTTATGTTTTGCTATAAGCTGTTACACTTAAGTAGAAACTGAAAGATGTAAACCTGTACTTCCCCAAAAAAGCTGAAGATATGCATTGAAGGTTGTTTAAAATACTGCTTGTTGATGACTTTTGTGTTGTTTTGCCCTGTGGGTTAAAAAATCCCAATGTGTAATGTTTGATATGCTTGAAAATGGTGCATAAATGTACACACCTTCTTTCCTTGTAAATGACAACTGTAGGGAGAGGGATTTTGAACATAAACACAATGTTACCTTACATTAAGTACCCTAGAACTAGTATGTTTTTCATTAGCTCACTGTTTGAGATCCTTTGGGTTTATTAGTTAAAACAATTTTTTACTAATATCCCTAAAATTAATATTTCTTTTAAGTATTTGAACAATGCATGCTCTTTTTCTGTTCCTGTATGGACCATTGCCATGTTATAGATATTTGGTTAACTTACTGGGTTATTTTGGGATTGGTTTGTTTTATTGTTTTCGTTGTCCTTACAGAAGTGAGTACATCATTATGGTATTATCAGAACTTACAGCTTTGTTTTGAGATGTACTGCAGTGTATCTGTTAAGCTGCAAATAGTACAGGTGCCATTAAAGAAGTATTTTTTTTCTTTGGTTAAAAAAATATGGGAGCACAAGCAGAAGCTTTAGTGCCTTCTTAAAATGTGATATTTTCTAGAAATATATATGTGCTGTTACACATTTTCAGCTTGTATGATCTCTTTTGCTATTTTGCCACCACGATACTGTAGACAAGGATGCAAGTGATTTGTCAGAATGGTGGTTTGGTTCACTTGTTAAAGTACTGAAGCTCCATTTTACTTTTATTTTTTATTCTTAAAGGAGATTTATAAATGAGAGCAAAGATGCACTGTGGGGACCACCCCTGTACAAGAGTAGTAGCTCAGCATAAAGCGTGTTCTGATCACCTGCATCAAGAAAGTTCTTAAGACATTTAATCTACATTTGGATGGCCTTAATTGTTATTTCTTGATCATCATCTCTGATATCTGTAGGGTGATGTAGAAGGAGTTGTTTGCAAAGCAGTAGGGGATAAATAACTTGGGGAAGAAAGTTTAATTTACACAGGGCTTACATAGTAGAGATTTTTTTCAGTCTTTGGGAAGAAAGCATGTAAGAAGAGAATGACGAAATATTTTTGTCAAGGTAAAACATGGCTTGTGTTCTCTGAACTAATTTAATTGGTTACATGAGATTTCTGAAAAATCATACTTCTAAGTCATAATTATACCTAAAGTGGAGTAGATTATTTTTACTACAACTTAATGCAATGGAATTACTTAATTGCCTTATCTCATGGGAAGTGTTATTTCTTTCATCTGAAATAAAAAAATAATAGCATATTGGCTATTTGCTTTCTATTGTTATACTTTTCTTTTGCATAGTTAGTTCTTTCAGTGGGGGGGAGGAGAGCATGTGACAGGGAACAGAAAATTTGCCCAATTCCTAAGGTAATCAAATCAGTTTTATTGTGAAGCTGCTTAATCACTCTTCATTTTTTATAAGACTTAGTGTTCTTGCCACTACACATATAAGAGTACAGAAAATACTTTACCATGTAAAGTATGGACAGCCATTTTTGCGATCTTTAAGCCTAATGCTGTTGGCTGGTAAGCAGCTAATTCTGATAAAAGAATAACCAATCTGTGCTTACTGGAAGACTGTGAAGGGTTGTGTCTTGCAGCAACACCTGTCTTATTTATGATGTCTAAGTAGCATAGAGCAAAGAGATTGTTTCTATACTTGTTATCTTTGGTACCATTTCACTAATTACATATTTTAGAGGGAAATTCTGCTGCTACATACTTACAAAGGAATCTTTTTAGACCATCTGGTCCTATTCACACAGCTTCTTTGATTCAAAATGTGGGTATTAGTGAAAATATACAGGTATTATTTATGGTATCTTCAAAAAGCTAAGTCTCTCCTTTGGGAAGAATTAGAATTCTTGAAGTGTATGATGTTTTAGCTGATATTAGTTTGTTATCCTGAGTTTTGTTATTCTGAAATTGCATAGCCCTATGATATATCAGCTGTAGAATATGTAAAGGATTGTGTACACTTAGCTGAGACACATGCCTTTGGAAATTGGTAGTTAAGGATGGCAGCCTTAACTTACTAGCTAACTTAACACATATGTGAGGCTATATGCAGCACATTGTTACGTTTATGTGAATTATGACCCCCTTACAGAAAGTGTTTATTTTTTTGTTTGTTAGTTTTTTAAAAAAAGGAGAATAAAAACCCCAAAGCAGCCAGCCATCAAACACACACATTTCCTCCCCACCTCAAGTCATATTTTTTTCCAAATACTTTGGTTTTTGGTTTTGCTCTTTAAATACTGCAGATCTGGGAGATACTTAAGTTCTGTTTGTATAGGACGTTTTATGGTTCCCCTCTTCCTCAAAAGCCACTATTAAGAGAACTATTACTGCATGAAATGTGTATCTCAGCAGAGGGTAGTTCATTTTTAAACTAGTAGTGTAGCACAATAATGAAGTTCCAGCTTGCTCCTACAGGATTGCACGCATTACCTATTGAATGTGTCCGTCTTCCGTGAGAAGTCTATTGCCTCATAATTAACAAGCTTGCATGCTGAGCTGCCATGTCAGATCATTTGGGTTTCTGCTTTATAAATGGAATTCAGTGGAGTGGAGGTTTTGAGAATGGTGTAGTTCACAATAGCTCTATTGTTTTACATGTCATTGCTGAATCAGCCTTTATTTGAAAATTTAATTGCTCAGAAAAGTGATGATGTGGTACCATTTTGCAAAGGACCATGTAAAGCACGTATGCATAAGCTTCCATTAGTGCCCACAGTTACTTCCCAACAGTGTTTCTAGATAACAGACATGGATTTTGGAAGAAGATAGCAGAAGAAAACTGCTGGTGGATGAAACAGGATTTCAAGCTCAAGATAGAGGTGGCTGTGGCTTAGATACATACATCAAAGTCAATGGATTTACACAGGTGGGAGGGATGGAATTTTGTTTGTAAACACTGGTAGTATGGTACATAAGGAGAACTGGTTTTCATATTTCAGAACTAGAAGTAGGGACAAAAGCACTGGGTTAGAAACAAATACGTGAAGAATACCTGGGAAATCGGTGAGATGTGGGTTCTGCCTATTCATTAAACACCTGCTAATTTTTTTTGATGGCACTTTCAGATAGATACATTTGAACTAGCCTTATATTAGATGGCTGACAGCAGCAACCTATGCACAGCTTGGATTCTGAAATGAGCTGTGGACACTATGTTTACTCTGCTGCAAGGGAGCAAAATTCTGTAGTCTGTAGTATGCTTTGCATTGCTTGCTGATGTTATCTGGCCCAGTTACATCCAAGGCAATATCTGAAATTACTTTGAAATGCTACAGGTCTGTTACATTGTAGATTCTTTTTGTTGCCCTTAGTTTGTACTGATACCTTGTAATAGTTACTAGAGTAGGGATTTTCTTTTGGTCTAAGAAAGAGATAATAAGTACAGGCTGCTTTTGTATGTTATAAATTGTTGTATGGTTCTTACCTGTCCTTGCCTGTCCTTATTACTCAGTTATTTTTTCATTCATGTGTATGACCATGATGTGTTTATTGTCTGCTTTTAGGTTTGGAGCATCTTTGCATCACTGTCTTTTTTTGCTTTGTAATGAAGGAAGATCAGAGTTCCATGTACTTTTAGAGAGGGGGGGAAAAGAATCCAAAGAGAATTGCATCATAATGGTAAAACAGTGTTCAGGATGTGAATTCTGAATAATGAACTGGGGCTGATTATCAGTCCCATCTGCCACTTGGTGGTATTTTCCATTTTATAGCAATCAGTTACTGCCTTTGGTGTTATCTTAAGTTTAAATGTGCAAATTTGATTTAGTGGCATAAATGCTGAGATCTGTAAAT
>VXAY01003623.1:3902-15900 GCA_013399855.1 Oxyruncus cristatus | reverse complement strand
AAATGGCTAAAATCATGTGAATCAGTAGGCACTTAGTTCAGAGAGATGCAGTTTTCTCACTAGAGACTGGAGTGTCTCTCTAGACTCACAGACTAGAGAGTTGAAATATGTAGATATCATTAAGTGTTTGTGCCTAAAGAGAATCTAAAATTTAACTTGGTTTGCTAATATGTAAACAGAACAGAAGCTTTCAACTTGTACTTTAGGTTTATTTTTATATGTTGAAAAGTGTAATTAAAATTATATTGAAAACTAAAAGCACAAAAGGGGATTTCTTAATGTATGAGAATCATACTTTCAATTGTTTAATTTTAGACTTTTAAAAAGTGTCATTGCATGCAGTATTTATTTTTATCAAGAATGCTGTGCTTGTGAGTAAGTCCTGTTGCAGGATTTGAGCATGTTAGTGTGTGGCTTTCTCTATATTTTCTTCAATGGAAAACAGCTTAATGAACTTGTCTGACAATATACAGAGGCAGCTACTTTCCAGCTAGTTTGAGGAGATGAAGCTGTTTACACATGGATTCTGTATTGTTTAAATAAATGCTACAGCTGAGAAACTATCTACAAACTTCAGTTTCAGTGTTTTCTGAACGCATGAAGAGGGAAAAAATTTTTTTTAAAATTGTCATGACAGTCAATTTTAAGATTGTTGAGCTTAATAGAGGAGGACATGGACAGCAAAAGCAAGTTTTTAGCTGTTTACATGTTCTATTCCAGAAAGCTTCAGCCTACACTTCTTTATTTTTTTGCATTTTTATGTTCATGTAGTGCCAAATTTGAGATTAGAGGTTCTTGGTGTACAAATGTGTTCTGTAGTAATCTTTATAATGAAATCATTGTTCTCACATTGAAAGTTACATGTGTCATCTTTGGCCTGAAAGATGTATCAGCAATGGTAAAAGAATAATTTCATCTTCCTTTCACTCAGTCCTTGATGTCATTAATGAGGCAGTTAAGTAGCCTTCTTAGAAGAAATTGTAGCTCTACTCCCTCCCTAGTGCAAAGATTTAGAACTACTTCTGCACTGATGAGTAAATCATGGGTCACTTAGAAATTTCTACTTTGAAAAGCCATCATTTGCCTAATATAATTCATTTACATAATATAATTTAATCAAAGGAATGAGTGATCTGCTCCAGAAACACCAGGAGAGTAATTTAACATTCACATTTTATGTAGTCTGTCAGTACATCCTTTCTGGTATTTTCCCCGCTGATGTGGGAGCTGTGTCTCCTCTATTACATACAAATCGCACTTATCAGAGTTTGGGTTCATATTTACCTGGGGAACCTGAGCACCCCAGCAGCAAAAGTATTATTTCCCTTCTCTAAGTTCGATATTTCTAGTAATAATGTAGGTATTCTAAGTTTGATTAATAGGTAACCAAACTTGTGCTGTGTTGGTATTGTATATTTTTGCATTAATGAAGCAACTATGAAATAGTACATGTAAAGAAATGTTAAATACTCTTACCTATTTGTTATTTTCATAAATAAACAATGTCCCAAAGTTTTAACGGTGTCATAAACTCATTTCCACTACATTTGGATGAGATAGAGCAAATGACTGTGAAGCAAGTCTCTCTTTCTTTTTTCTTTTTTTTTTTTTTTCTATAGGCTTCATCTGCCCAAGGATCAAGTGTTAGAAACTAAGTCTGTTGTACTGACACTGGCAAGAATGTTACAGGAAACATGAGAGGGTTTAAGTAATTGAATGTGTCATCACTGTTAAATTACAGAAGAGCTTTTGAATCCGTTGTGTAAGTAGTGGATTTTCTTCTGCAGAGAAAAATAGCATAGTTTCACCAAAGAGAGTTTGTCACTTTCAAACAGTAAATCAATAAATGCGACTGTATAGAAGACTATGTCAAAGTAGGATCAGGAGTTCATGCAGAGCTTCTGACATTACCAGTCATACCAATGTTTGGATATGGATATTTTCATAATAAAATTCACTTTTCAATGCTTAAATTTCTCTATTGCTTTGTATTATGTGTAAGAATCTAAATAAACAGGAATTATTAAGGAACAGAAGTTTGAGATTTGCTTCTCATCAGTGATCTGATCTTGTGATTTTTGAGATCAGTCATGTCTGTAAGGAGACTTATGGATGGTTTAGTTCCCACTGATCAAGGAGTATAGTCAGTACAGCTGTGGTCTGGATAACTGCATTTCACAATGCTGCTGCTCTGAATGTGAAAGCAGGGAAAAACTGATCTGAGAAACACTGAGATGACTGCAATGGTTCAAAACATGTATTAACTTTCTCTGTTATATACTGCCTACTTACTTACATAACTGCTAAAAAGAAATTCTTATAGACAAGGAGAGTGAAAATTGACTTAAAATAGTGATGGTCTTTTAAAATCAAGGTTTTGTGTGCATGGCTTTTTTTGTTTCAAGAAAACAGGCAGACATGAGTAACTTGTCTCTTATTGTATGCTTCTTCTACATCAGACCTGGAGAAGTTTGTGCTTCTCCTGTTTTTCTCTCTACAAATCTTACATTTCTTTTTAAAGCCTGAAGAAAACCCTCAATTTTTAATGGAAGCAATATTTTAAACAGTTGCTTTTGATTACTGAATTGAGGAGTTAAAAGTAAATGCGTCAGTCCACATTAGATGTAACATTTTCCACAATTGTTCATCTGCTTTGTTCAATATTAAGGAGATGATACTCTTATTATTATTCAACTAAGAGTCGTTTAATAAGTTTTCTGAGCTGTTAAGTCTTTCTATTAGCGTGGGATTTTCCTAACAAGTATTCAACTCTTACACATCTCAATCCTCATCAAGGCTAGGTATCTAGGAAGGACTAGTCTTGCCTGAACCATGTTACAGATCAGTCTCAAGCTAAATGATCAGTATTTCTGCACAAAATACAAGAGAGGATAAATAGAAAGATGTTATGTGATGGGATATATTACCCAGTTAAAAACATGCAATGCTTTTGGTTTGTTTTGGTGTGCCCAATAAATGGTTGAGCCAGAGGAGATTTTGCATTTAATTTATCCAAGTTTCATTTGTATCACTAAGGAGATCCTTTGATTCACTAAGATCTTCTGACCTTTGATGTTTGCTTTGTTATGTTTGATTTGCTGCCTAGTTTCCAAAGAGGATGGACAAATGGCAGTTGTACATTTATGGTATAAGCCTAGGAGAGCTAGAGGCTGCTTTATAGGGCCATTTCTCAGATAACATGCAACATGTAGTAAGTCACTCTAATGCTCTCTGATTTTATATCAGGACTTAGAATACTTTCTTTGTTCAATGAAAGTGTGTCAGTGCTGAATTAATTAGCTCGAAGTACACTTCAGAATCTTTAGATGGAAGAAGATGTTAGACCTGGGTCATTGCATTGCGCTGAATGCATTAGAAAGGGGTTTTTGCTATGGTTTTCTACTGAATGAAAGATGGCAGGTATTGCGTAAGTTAATTCATTCTAGTAAATCAGATTCCTTTGATCATTTTTACCTATGGAAATTTGTAGTTTTAAGGAATTTAGTAATTCAATGGGTGATAATAAAACATATAAATCCTCCTATTTTTATTTAATAACTTTCTTCTGTCAGATGTGGAACTCTTTTCCGATAGTAGCTAATAACTGCAAATGGAGAGACTATTATGTCCCTTTGGAAGTGATTGTGTTCCACGGCTTCTGTGTCATCTTCTACCTGTAAGATTAGAAATTTTTTCCTTTATGCTCGTTATCAAGAGTGATGAATAGAGATCTATAAAGACCATAAAAGTAAAAGTTTTTATTTTATAAGTTGTTTCAGCCTTCCAGGTCATAGTTCTCCAGAACTCTATAAAAGCAATCAAGCATCATTCCTGATCTGTCTCCTGTCATAAAGAGGTGATTAACTGTCCAAGCCTGCTGGTAGCACTGTTCAATCATCTTCTGACATAGAGGCGCACACTTGAGTTATGAAGTGCCTAACATTAGTGATCGAGGATCTCTGGGTGTGAGGATTATACCATGTAAACTGTTGCCACTGCTTGGTGCTTAGATAATAGGAAGCTGTGATGATTTTGGGGTGGAATAGAGGTTTTGAAAAGAATACTTTCCAGCACAATGCAAAATCAATAGGTGGAAAACTTCCTTTTTAAGTATGGTTCTGTGTATCACTTACCAAGACTTTCCAAATCACAAACTTGGATTTGCTGTAGCGGTACCTTATTTTGAAAATGTTGCCATTATTACTAAGAACACAGGCTGGTTGTATGACCCGAGTGAGAAATCTCCAAGAAAGGTTCAAGCCCCTGAAGGCATGTTGAAGGAATTACAGTGTGGAGACAGAATGTTTAAGCCAGAATCTGGTGTAGGAAGAGCATCTTCTGGAAGTTAGGCTATGCCACACTGCAGTATAAAATTCAGTGCTGGAACACCCCCTCCTGACCTCTCACAGTAATGTTTCAGATAGTGTTTGAAATAGTGTGTATTCAGACATAGAGCGTTCTATAGGCTTTCTTACAAACCTACTGCAAAGTACTGCTATTTTTAGTACTCTACCACTGCTATTTTTGTGCCCTAGTATGGAATTAATCTGCTAAGAGGCTACTGGAATGTGATGTACCTATCGAGATACTCCATGTATGTTGCAGGGCCTTTTTAGTCATACCTGAAATAGGTTTGTTTTGACTTTGATGTTATGCTCAGTTCATTACCTCGTTCCTTGGACCAACCCTTGGGGACCGAGTCTGATGGACGTTGGAGCTTTGCATTAAATTACATGCACTTAATTAGCTGATGAAATGTATTTGTTTGAACTGTTTCGTTTGGAGGATGGAAGGTATTAGAATGCCCACGAGCAGGAAGGTGCTTTTACTTAAGTAAAGAGAAAATGAAGTAAATTAGAACTCTGTAGTCCTTACTGCACTGCAGTTTATGACTGCAATGAGAGTTTTGCCAGCAAAGAAAAGAGATAGGAACTGTAAGGTTGGATTCTGTAACATGGCATTAGACAGAGTACCGTGATGCCAGTGTGCAAAACTGTGCCACCTGGGCAGCACAGCTGGTTCCAGTTCCAAGACATTTTGGGGCTGCTGAAGGACAGACAATGCAAGTGGAGGGGTGTAAGGAAAAACAGGCATTATATCTTCCATTTTGTTCCTAGTGCTTGGAGGTCTGTCCATTCTGTCCAGATCTGTTCATTATTTTCCCTGCATCCAAATCATCCCTTTTGTTCCTGGAAGCTTTCAAATAACCAGCCAGTATTAAAAAAAACCCAACCAACAAAAACCATATGAAACAACAACAACAAAACCAACAAAACCCCCAACAACAACACAAAACACAACTGTCCTTAGAAATTGAAAAGGTAATATTCTGTTATGCTTGTGACTGGTTCTCCAGTGTTGCAGAGAGGATGCTTAAAAAATGTCAGAGTAAGAAACATCCTTAGTGCAAATGGCATCAAAGCAATTGTATAATGGGTTTATGAGTACACACACAACACCTTTTGAATTGCAGGCTCCTCAAGCATTCCAGTGCAAATACGTCCTATATATGGTGAATTCAAGTATGCTGCCATACCTCTGCTTCTTTTACTTATTTTTGCAAAATCCTAAGCATCTTCCAATGGAGGTTGTGAATAGAATATTCTATGTGAATAGAATCACATACCACTGAATTATTTTAACTGCTTTTGGAGCTAGGGATTTTCTCAGCATTCTCAAAATCTCTTATGTTAGTAGTGAAAATACCTGTATTTTTTCTTAGTGGGATCTTTTAATAGCAATGTTAATTTTCATTGAGCCAATGCATTTGATGTAAATTTTATCTCAACTTTTCCACAAATGCTTTACAGCACTGGAAGAACATTTGCATGATCCAGTGTAACCAGTCAGAACTTCAGTGTGACTATGTGCTATTGCTTTTTCAACTATGAGATACTGACCCATGTCTTGAGAAGCTACAATACAGTCTTTGCTTAGATGAATAGCTCATATGTGTATGTTGTATGGACATTGGCAATTACAGCTAGTTGGACACAGCCATGAAAATTAAAAATTGCAGAAACACAGGTAGCCTCCTTTCCAAAAGTATGTATCTTGAATATAACACACAGAAGTCACAATGACCAAGTTCATTTCAAGACAGTGTAAACCATCAAACCTCCAGATACTGAACATGCAACAACAGGTGTCATGCCAAACTGGCATTACTGAGTCTTATGGATCCTAATTCTGCTGATACCCAGAAACCACACAAATGAAATCAGTGCCAGAATGGGTATTTAATTACAGCTCACAAGAAAGATGATTAATGCTGATTGCTCAGTACCTTGGCTTGAACCACTATCAGCAGAGTTAACAGTAGCAATTACTGTTTGGAAAAGGTCAGAGAATACCCATAAGAGCTTTACTGTTCTGCTACCCATTTCTGTGGTAGCAATCTATTGAAAACTGACTTCAGTCTGTAATTCTTCTGGTAAAGTAGCATGTCTACTGCTCTCCAGCCTGCCTAAACTCCAGTGTCTCCAGTAAGGACCTGAGTCAATTCCATGTCAGTTTCCCTGACAGGGCTGGCTGTAGCTGTGCCTATCATTCCTCAGGATTTTCCTTTGTCCTGCCTGTGTCTACCCGTTCAACAAATCCAGATTATTTCCTTGGTTAATTTTTTCTGTAAAGTTTCAGCCTTCACCCAGGGAAGGTTTTGTGCAAGGAAGTCAGAGCACAGGTCTTACAAGGAGCAGCTGGGGGAGCTGGGGTTGTTTAGCCTGCAGAAAAGGAGGCTCAAGGGAGACTTTATTCCTCTTTACAACTACCTGAAAGGAGGTTGCAGTAAGGTGGGTCTTGGTATGTTGTCACAGGCAACAAGTGACAGGATGGAAGGAAGTGGCGTCAAGTTACACCAAGGGAGGTTTAGATTGAATATTTTGGAAAAAATTCTTCACATAAGGGATTTTCAAGCCTTGGAACAGACTGCCCAATGAACTGTAAGTGTCATCATTTCTGGAGACACTTTAAGGACATGGTTTAGTGGTGTGCTTGGCAAGGTTTGCAGTTGGACACAATCCTAAAGGTCTTTTCCAAATTCAGTGATTCTGTGATTCTGTGAAGCACTTGAGGGGTCTCTGAGGATGGGCAATGCAAATGACCATTTCTAGCATAGCAGGTTGGTTTCAGTTTTGTTAATAAAACTGATGCTTTTGCTGTAGAAGTGAAATAGTTATGGAGATAAGATTATTCCCACTCCACCACCATTGGCATAGAGTGATTAGTCTTAGCAGCAGTCTTCTATAAACATTGCACAGAAGTGAGTGCTGTAAGCTGTCACAGGTTTTATTACCTAGGTTCATACAGATTCCATCAATGCAGTGCCAGGACACAGTTAAATCATTCAGGCAGCAGATACACAGTGCCACCGAGAGAGAGAGAAACAGGCAAACCAAAAGCCTGTGGCACAGAGTCAAGAGCTCCAAGACAAGTATCATCTGTAAGCAGAGGTCTCTCATGAAGTGCTCCATTATGTTACAATTTTTGTAGCAGTGAGTGGCGTTGATTCGATGGACGGGATGCCCCCGTGCTCTTTGCTTTGCAGAGGACTCTGCTCAAGTGCAGATACCATTGTACCATAAAGGTGGCTTGCAGGGTTGTCAAAGTACTTGATCCAAACATTTAGGGGTTTGGGGGGATTTGTAGATACTTGGTAGTTACTATTACTCATTTGGTAACTAATACAGGGTGAAAACCCCTCTTCAATATTGTGGTTGTCGCAATCTCCTCTTCCAGGTTGAGTACCCGTTTATTTTTCTCTGAAACACTAATTATTTTCAGTGCTAACTACTGCACTGTAGTCCAACCTTAAGCATTAACCAAAAAAACCCCAAAAAACAAAAAAACCCAAACCCCAAAAAGTATAAAATACACCTTCATTTCCATGCAAGAAAAAACATCTGCTCTAGATACCAGAAAAAAATAGGTGTGTACTAACTTTACTTTGTGCATGTTTTTAGAGTCTGTATGAGAGATTGAATATTTGTTTCCTTTCTCTGTAAGTATAAAATGCTAACACATTGTAACCTTGCAGTATAATACCCAATGCTATAAATCATTATGCTTATGTGCCTCCAGGCCTGCAGTTAAGTGTCTAAGCTTTTATCATATCTAAATTCTCACTAATGCTAACAGTAGTCATCTAGAGAGCTATTTGACTGGGAGAAGAAAGAAAAAAAGTAACTATGAAATGCCTTGGGCTTTGTGATCTTGAGCCTTCATACCTACAATTTCACTCAATATAACATATTGAAGCTGAGAATACTGAAACTAAGAACACTACTGAAACCACTTGAACAGCACTATAGCACACAGAATAAACTATCTCACATGTTATTAGTAGAGGAAGGCTTCTGTGGTCACTGTACAGTCACATCGGTTATGCACACACTTTTTTAAACTGCCTGAAGAGGTCAGGCAGTACAATTAAAAATCCCCATAAAAGAACCAACCAAAAAAACCCACAGAAAACCATTTGACCCTAACCCGTGTCTCCTAATCCCGTGTCTCTGCGTAGGTACATTGTTTCAACAAAGTGTTCTTTTTGGCTGGTTGAAACTATTTAGCAAGTGTACTCTTCTATTTCTCTCCACATAAAAGGCTCTTTCTTTGCCCTCAAAAAATACATTATGATGGGATGAGTTTTTAGTTTATGTCTAATCTTCACACCAGGTTTTTTAATGTATCTCTCGTTCTCCCATATGTACTGGTTACAGTCATTATATAAAATATTGCTCTAATGAGATCAGTTAAGGATTGCATATACTGTGAGCTTTATAACTGAAAGGGGAATACATCCATCTCTTCTGTTTGAGAGCCATGTGTGCTTCTAGGACATTTCTTCTGTCCTGGTATATACATTTTCTTTAGCAGGATGTCAGACAGTGGCTAATATCATGGAGTTAGTGCTCACCAGGTCAAAAACCCTAACTGTCTGTGGAGTTTAATGTATGAAGCCTGCTTCAGGTACTGAAACTGTCTGAAAATCTTATGTTTAATTCTACTCATTTACTTGATCCATTAACACAATATGTACTGGTTTGGTAGGTGCAGAGTGAGAAAAAAAGATTTCAATAATTACAGTTATGAGGAAGCTATTGAAGGTACCGACTGCACAAGGAAAATAAGTTGTTCTGACCAGAAATGAAAGAAATACTGTGAGTAAGGACCATGGATAATTCTTTTATATTTTATATATTATATAATATTTCATATATATATATATTATAATATTTGGGAAATGGACAAATTATGGCTACTTGATAGTGATTGTATATCAGGACTTCATTGTCCTTTACAGCTTTTCATTTCAACACCACTGGTAGATATTACAAGTAACAATAGCTCCACTGTTAGCAGGATCATTTGCATTCTCCTGAATTCAAATCAGGCAAAGTCACCAGATTGAAGTTCAAAAAAAAGAAGGATATTTAAAAGACTTTTCAAACCTTTGCAGGCTCTGTGGAGTGCTCCTGTTACCCATTTTTTAAATTACCAGTTGTAACAAACACGAGTCATTGCTTTGTGGGAGAACAGTGAATTCAGTGTGTTAAGAAAAAAAATGATGCATAACCCACAGTGAAAGACAGGTTAATTCCTGTCAGTCCTGACAGATACAGAGATATATAAATAAAGAAAGAGTGAATTTAAACAAGGGAAGTGAATAAAACAAGTTTTGTTAAGGGGCCTCACAAAATAAATGAAGTGGGGGATATGGAATTTTTTTTAGCTTTTTGCAAGCATGGCTATTCTGTGAGTTACACTGCCAAGTATGAATGGAAATACTTGTGTGAATGAGAATTGTCTCTCATTTTTAGTAAGAGAATTTTTAAAAATGTCCATTTATGGACCCTCTGGTACTGACAGTACAGTCAATCAATTTCTTTCTCCACTAAGCAATTTTAATAAAATACTCCTTAAGGTAGTGACAACAAAAAACTAGGCTTTCTTCAATAATAGCAAACCATTAATACCTACAGAGTTCATAACTGAGAAATTCTTATAAGGCAGAAAATTGCTTCAGACTTCCTTGCATTGTGGAGATGCATGATGGAGTCCCATAGAGAGCATATTAAGAAAGACCTTTTATTCTCCTTTTATCCTCCTCTATCCAATCTTTGGAGGGATCACAAATTAAACTATCTATTCACCTCTTGAAGTCTGTTCAACAGAAACTATCATTGCATGCAGCGTGAAATCATATCTGGAATTACATCTCAGAACCCATCATGAATGGGTTTCTCTGTATGTGTAAATAAATGCAGGAAGAAATAGCCTTAATTTAATGCAAGCAAAAACTCCAGTACTATTAATGAAACCTACTAGCATCTTCCTTTACACAACACTGTTTATCTAAAAAATAAACTTTAAGATGTAAAGCACTCAACAGATTCATAAACATAATTTGCAAGTCCTAATTTCAAAGCTTTATGCTGTTTTCTTTGGCCAGCTTTGACCAGCTGGAGAGCTTCTTTGGAGCATAGATACTTTTTCTGATTTTTTAAATTTAGAATGTAATTTTACTTAAGAAGAACTTACAAAATCAGATCTTAAACTGATCAGTTAAAGAATTTTGCTGATGACAACAAAAACACTGTGCTTAGAGTGGAAGCTTTGAATGTATCCTGAGTGTCCTGGGACTATGTATCTAGCAAGAGGTACCTTGCTGGAAGGTTTTTCCTGTAGTTCCCTGTAAGATGGTAGGACTTCCCACAGAATGAATGTGGTGAAATAGCTAATCTAACTGTGTAATCAATCTATTTCACCAAGAAATCTTCCTGAAATAGAGACAACTACTGTCACAAATTCACTGTCCTATACAGTCCCAATGACCCCAGTCAAGCATCAGAAGTTTTGGAACTTGATTTTATGGTATGGAATATTATGAAGAGGCTTCAGTTCAAACTGACTTGTCCCGTGAAAGTTGGTCCAGATGGCAATAGTACTACCTGGCTTTGTTTGAGGTAGTCCTGGGGAGCAAAACATACCTTATGCACAGTTTGTGCAGGCTTACTGATTAGTTCCACTCCCAGATGAGGATGAGCAGCTCTTTCAGGAAGCTTCACTGTCAGACTCATCAGGGCTTTCTGACTGAACTCCATGCTGGTGTAGTCACTCGAGAGTGGTACAGTAAATGAAATAATACCTTGTTCGCTTGTAACTGCTTTTGCAGGAATTTCTTCATGCCTCAGGCTTATGTCTGTGTTATTGCTAGGTTTTTCAGACTGGCAGGTGTCACACATGGTGTCTTCTCCACCATCTGCAAAGAGGTCAAGCTTCAGAGGAGCCTTTGACTCGTGCTCTATAACAAAAAGACTGGTGGTATCATTGTCTGACAGGGCCTGAAGCAGTGACCTTGAAACAGGTTTCCAGTTAGCCTGTGAGACAAAGCAAGGAGAAAGAATGATATGCTAATTAATCCACTTCATCTCATCTTTCAGTTTAGAAACATGAAGGAAAATACTTGTTTCCCTAATTTAGAGGACCAACTTCTCCTCTTCCATAGTATTTAAGCAAAGTTTTTCTTGCTTTTATATGTACTTGTGTCATGGTTTAGCCCATCCCCCTCAGTATTAGGGTAGAAGATGGTTGATTCCAGGTGAAATTCAGGCTAGGTATCCAATCAGAGACTTTTGTGACGCCTCTAAGAATTACATATTTAACTCAAATCAGAAAAGAAGGTAGTTGTGTGTGTGGCGCAGGAAGAAATTCAGAGCCATGGCATGAAGGAGGCAGCAGGGCCTCCCCTGAGTGGGGGCCAGGCCCCCTCCTCCCCTGGCCTTGGGCCGGGGGCAGGCATGGCACTGAAGCCTCTGGCCAAGGCATGTAGCAGAGTGGAGAGGAAACTCCAGAGAAAAGCTGCTCGGCTGAGACGTTACAGAAGAAACTTCAGCCGGCGGAGAGCAGAGAAGAGCCTGAGATAAGACAGAGACTCCAAGGTCAGTGAAGGAGAGAGTGCTGCGGCGAGGGGGAGCCCCTCGCTCTTCCCCTCCAGCAG
>VXAY01003583.1:0-64246 GCA_013399855.1 Oxyruncus cristatus | reverse complement strand
AAAGCCTTGCTTTGCTTCAACATCTCAAAAAGAACAGAGTGGACTTAAGAAAAAATACAGGGAAGATCACTGAAATGAGCAAGGCAACAAAGGAGCTGCAGAAAAGCTTTGGACTTCAATTTGGGAAGGCTTTGGGGTATATGGCTGAGGTTTACGAAGTGGTGGAGGTAACAGTAATAGTGAATGTAGAACTGTTATTCTTGCTCAATACAACAATTTGGGGAAGTCGTTGAAACTGTTGCGAAACTGTTTAAAAGCACATAAGAGAAATTATGTCTTCAAGTGCTGGGCAGTGACCTGGAACTCATCTCAGTGGGAATTGATGGAAGCGGAAGATATCAGCAGGTTCAAAAAAGGGACTAGACGAAAAGAAATGCAGTTACAGTTCCATGAACAGATACTAAAGGGAATGGGCAGTATTATCTTCTAATTGATGTCAGTGAAAGAATATGGACAGCTCATTTTCCTAGTTTCTCATAGTCCTAGTTTTTTTTCGCATTCCTCAGAAAGGAATTTTTCAAGGAATTAGTTAAGCAATGATGACTTTCTACTTGAGACTGCCTCTGCAGTGCTACATTAATTATTAAATATACATATTTATATGCATATATAAAAATGAAAAAGTCATTCTTCAATTATTCTTAGACACCACAACCTCTCTGGTCAGTCTGTTCTAGTGTGTGGTCACTCACACAGTAAAGAAGTCCTGCCTCGTGTTCAGGTGGAACTTTCTGTTCATCAGTTTCTGCCCATTGGTTCGCATCCTATTGCTTGGCATCACCAAGAAGAGCCTGGCTCCATCCTCTTTACACCCTCCCATAAATATGTGTCTGGCAGGTTGGTCCTGCTGTCTTTTCAGACCCGAATTCAGGTAACTCCCTTGGAAATGTTTTCATACTGATAGCTCTCAGATCAGATTCAAAGCTACTGTTTTGTGGAAAGGCTGCTATTTCTTTCCTCGGTTCTGTTTTCGCACAGGTGTAACTGTGCTTGGTTAGTTCAAGCTGGGCAGATGTCATTAGGGGGCTGTGAGTTACACTCAGACAGAGTGACCTAAAGGGTCCCAGTGACCTGCTCCCAGGGTTGATTGGGCTCAGGGCAGGTAGAGCAAAGCTACCTTTGCACACATAGACATAGATGTATACATCTCTGCCTGTGTGCATGTGTGTGAATTGATTATGGTATGAATGTTATTTTGAATCTATAATTAAGTCACTGTTATAATTGTAGTAAATCCTATTGAATCAATTTATATATGTCCAATTAGTCAATGATTAAGCGCTGCTAAGCCCTTTTGTACTTTCATCTTTTTGCATCCATATTCTTTTCACCCTTCCCCAATGTCTCTTGTAAATCATTCTGAATTGATTTCCCTTTGTGTGCTTCATCCATGTACTAAATAACAGAGTGAACCTTGCCATTGAACTCTGTTAAGCTGAACTCCCGCAAATTTATTTTAGAACCTGCCTTTTGCCAATACTTTTGATGATGATTCTCTAAGCAGCCCAAACCACCCATTCATGACAGAATGGTCCCAAAATTAGGGCTACAGCCCTGCTACTTGCTGTGGGACAGGTTGGTTTTATGAGGTGGCACTCTTGTATGAGTGTGTTGTGGGGAGACATTGTCTGTAATCTGCATCTACCCTGACTTAAGTTGATAATTAGCTTGCACCATGAAGCTGAGAGAAGAAAGTGAGCTAAGGAGCAGGGCCAGGAGCTGGGCAAGCGACCACAGACACTGGTCACATCTGGATTCCAGGTGATGAGCTGGACCAGTTTCCAAAGCTCGTTTTTCTCTTTCTTCCTGGTGGGAGAACTTTATGAACACATGAAACTGTTCCTCCCCAAGGCAGTTTATGCATGGAGAAACACTTTTTCTGTTTGGCTTTTGTCATCCCTTGGCTCAGATTTGTTATGCTCGCAGGTGTTTTTTTGAATAGGCTTAATAAAGGCTTTCAGTTCACCTGCAGAGTGCCAGAATCTCACTGAATTTTTTTGCAGTGTTGGAAACACTGTGCAAGATGCTTAAAATCTGAACCTGGAGAACAAACCATGAGTTGCTCCCCCTGGGCTTTATGGCTGTGGGGGACATGTGCCAGCACAGCATGCTTGCACAGGGTGCCCCTGGGCAGCCTCATCCTGGGGACAAGGAAAGTTCATTTACAGCACTGGATGAAAGCCAGCATCAAAAGAAGCACTTAGAAGTCATGACAGCTTATGTAAGGACAATCTGCAGCCTCCAGGGAAATGAAACAGGAGTTCACCCACTTGATCTCCTGTAATCACACACCTGTAATACAGTCTAGAAGTGAAAGACGAATGACAGCTCCCATGTTGTGCTGCTTGTCTCATGGTGAAGACAGAACTGAGCAGCAGCTGAAATTTGATGGACAGATTTCCCAGAAATAAGAGGATAGGAACCCAAACTAATAACTTCTTTTTTTTTTTTTTTTTTTTTTTTTNTTTTTTTTTTTTTTTCCAGTTATATTGGATGAAGGCATGGCTGTGAGTATTCTTTATCTGAGCTGAGCTTTCTGTGGGTGAATATGATTATTCCAAGGTTTGAGGCTTGTATCATTCATACTAGCAGTGAGTTGAAATCAAAAGGCTCATTGAGGGGCCAGGTAGAATGGGATGAGTGATTTCAGTTTAACAGCTAATGACTGTCTCTTCCTCATGTTCCCAAAGGGCTGGAAAAATACCCTTCTAACCTTTCCATTATATTTGTCAAAGATTATTTTTGTGTCTCCACTGGGCCTGAAATATTTGATGAGTGCTTAAAAGGCATTGTCAAAATAAAATATACTATTGTGTTTAATGCTGCAGATCACCTGGCATTATTTCTGATGCCCAACTCACTGATGTGTAGAACTGACTTGTCGGTGAGAGCAATGATGTCAAAGTGCAGATATAAGCTTTGATACGAACTTAAACATTGGGTTTTTTTCCCCCTAAATTATCCAGGCTTATATAAATTTAGAAGGATTTGAAAAAATAAAATGCATTCATATAGTAAGTGACTGTATACATATGGGGAAATTTGATATGTTTACCTAAGGCCAGGCAGTAGTGATGGGTATTTTGAAGTGTAAACATCCCACAGAAAAGACCAGCAAGAGCTCATTTCAACGATGTTCTTGAAAACATTGATTTGCTGACCCCTTATTTTCTACAAGATTTGCCCCCCCACACTTTCTGTTCTAAGGTGTCAAAATCTTCTTTGAGATGATGCCTTGTTCTTGGCTCAGAGGGGACTGGCACAGTTTGAGGTATGTTGGGTTTGCTTTGCATAACTGCAGAAAGGAGAGGTGATGGCACACCCCGTGCCTGCAGGCTCTGAGAACTCCCTGGCCAGTGAAGGGAGGAGAGATGCAGGCACATGTGACATGCCTGGGGCTGAAGATGCAGAGTCTGCAGTGGCTTCAATCCAAAATGCTGAATGTGAAGACTAGGAACTGACCATATGTCTCATAGCTCTTTGTGCTCCCCACTCAGCACAACAGGGAAGGAGCCTTTCTGCCACAGCAAGCCTCATGCCAGACAGCACAGGGATTTATTCCTTCCACTCAGCAGTGCTGGCACACTTTGCAGTGGTGTGTGCCCGCAGCTGGATGCTGCTTGCTCTGTCTGACCTCTCATCATGTCAGTCTGAGGCAATAGCTCATGTGCATGAAAAAATCCCTGGGCTAAGAGGGTTAGTGCCAAAGCCTGCGATTGATGGAAGAACTATGAACACTGTCTATACCCTGAACCTGGCAATCCTGCACATCCTGACTTGTGTCTGACTTGTGATATTGTTCTTGATAGGGCTTGGTTTTCTCCTGACATCATGCCCAGCTGCCATGACTCTACACCCTGTTTTGCAATAGTTTAGTCACCAGTGATTTGCACGGCAGTCTCAGTGGTCCGTAATCTGTCAGTGGTCCATAATCTGTCAATCAAACCCACTGGACAACTTCAACTGCACACTTCTGAGATTCTAAAAGTGGCTTATAATTTGTTCTGGAGTTGTTACAGTTCCTGGCCGTCAAGCTTTTCCCCAAATTTTCTCTTTTTACAACAAGACCGCCTCCACCGAAGAGGTGAGAAGGCAAGGAGTGTTTGTCCCTGTGCTGGGAGGTCTACTGGTCTACTACGAAAAGACCATAACATAGGCTGAGAGAGATCTCTGTTCACATCTCTAGTAGCTGAAATCACTCTAGGTGGTATTTTTGGAGAGAGATTTTTGAAGGTGAGGTATTCTGAATTTCTTTTCAATGTACCTGGCTCTCCAATTTACACAGTCTATTTCTGCCATGGTTTCATCTCTTCTCCACCCATCTTCTGAAGGCCTGGCCCAGAGCTTCTGCCCAGCTCTTACAATAAATAGATTGGTCAATGAAATCGCATTCAGTTGCCAAAAAACTGTTCTCAGTAGTTCCAGGCAGTGCAGCATGGGTTAACAGCTGTAGGCTGTGATTCAGAAGTTCTGGTTGAACTGTAAGAAAAATTACTTCAACAGAAGCATAGTGAAGCAGCTCATAGGGGCTGTCAGATCTCAACCTTGAATCTTTTCGAGATGTGGCTGGATGACAGCTTAGCAGATCTGAACAAGTGATGGTGATGGTCCAGTTTCAAGGAGGAAGTTGAATTAAGTCATCTTCAAACAACATTTCTATGGTTTTGTGATTGTCCATGTTCTTCAATTGTCAGGAATGTCCTTTGACTGGGTTTGGCCTGGGAGTGGTATCAGTGTCCTGAGCCATGCCCAGGGATTACTTGGAAATTAGCCTAAGCCATTCCCAATGCAATTTGTATGGTGCCACCTTGTTCATAAGGGAAAGAGAATTTTATAGCATGCTAAAAGCCATTCTGTATCAGTTCTCTTCTGTATCAGAGCATCCAGAAAACATATAAGTGATTACATTTCCTTGGGTAGATGTGTTTTGTCAAGGAGTCCAAGGGACAACCAATGCAGATGTGTTTCCCACTTGGCTGCTCCTCTGGTAAAGGCAACCGCAGTGTGGTCATTTTGTTAGTTTTGACAGATGACTAACAAAATATGCACTTATTTACTGGAGCACTAGCATCACTAACTTATTACTTTTAAAGTTCTCTAAAACCTGAAAATGACAACCATTTATTACTGCTGTCAAGAGAGTAATCTAGTTGTGATCTTGCAGATATGTTTCCGAGTATTCTGTAGCAAAATAAAATTTATCATTGTCTTTCTCTGTAGTGTGATATTAAATTCAATTAGGATATACAATAAGAGGGAGTGCTGTCACATAGTAATCTGATTTCTAAGACCTGAAGTTTATTGTCTTGAATTCTTGGAGAGGGCTTTCCAATCAAATAAATGTGAGACTCCGGCAATCTTTGTTCAACAGTGGTGTAGTTCATGGGCTCTAGTCTAAATGTATCTCTAAGCAAGTTGGTAATTCAGTGCTTTCACTTTAGGAGTTAAATATCGCCATCATTTTACTTCTAGGAGGGATCATGAGAATTCTCCTTCTGGATCAGACCTGTGCACTTATTCCAACATTCTGTCACAGGTGTTATCTAGGCTAAGATTCAGTAAGAGCTGAGACTCTGGAAACCAGTGGACACAATGGTTGGTTGTGAAGAAAAGAAGCTGCAAATAGCCCTTGCTAATAGCAAGGGATCTGGAGTGAGAGATCAAGGAAATTCACAATAACTATATTCAGACCTTTTTTTCAGATCTTTACCAGCGGGTTTACACTGCATCTGAAAAGTCTGCTCTGTTTCTGTTCGTGTTCCCCAGTATCAAATGCTGAACGCAGAGGAGCTCGGTCTCCAGGGTGCTGTGTTCAGGCTAAAAGGAAGGACAGCACAGTGCCTTTGGGTACAGCTGGCCTCCATATCTGTCATGGGAAAGGGAGTCGGAGAAAGCTTGGCCCTGGGCAAAAGCTCATGCAAATAAGCTGGTTGTCAAAGCTACGAGTAAAGTCTGCCTCAAACGATTCTCGAATTGCCATTTGGGAGTGAAACTGGGAAAGTGGATTTTCGTACAGGACAGGATTGCTGGCTCTTCCTCATAAAAACCTTCTGAAGAAGAAACTCTTATTTTCATTCCAGAGCTGGTGAAGTTGCAGCAGTGAGATTACACTTTCTCCAAAAGTGCATGAGGATTTAGTGAGAGTGTTTGAATTACAACCTGTCTCTTATACCTCCAGCCCTGAGCTCAGACTTGCAGAGCACGCTGCTTTCCTCTTTGTTTCCCTTTTTCTTTGTCCCACCGTAACCACTTGGAGAAAGGTGAAGATATTATGTCACCTCTCCAGGTTCAATCCCTCTGTATTCATTCAGTTAACTGACAGATTAACTTTTGATTGTAATGCAGCATTTGTCTCATTAGGGTTTTTTTTCCTGCTTTGGTTTTTGTTTGTTTGTTTGTTTTGTTGTTGTTTGCTTTTTAACTAAGTATTTTTAAAATTTAAAAAAAAAAGACTTTTTGTAGTGGCACTTTGCAAAAGAAACATTTTTTAGCAACATGTAGTTACACTCTACAGTTGTCAAACAGATCAGTGGTTAAGTGGTTGTTCAATAACGTGCAGCAGCAATGCTGTATCAGGTACTAATGCTGCTTACCTTTAAGCTACAGAGTAAATTATTGGTATTTTAGGCAAAGTACTGCATTCATTCCCATGTGAAATGCTGCTGTAATATGGGAAAGTATTCTTAAATCATAATGCTTATCAAAGTTCATGTGCATATGAGTGAAAATGAACATGTCAATCACCCTACAATGAAAATGGAGAATTGCTCATACTTTCTAAAATCAGTAGTTTTTAGAAAAAATAGAACTGTATTAGAGACACCTGACTCTTGTGTTCCAAAAAAAGTTCTGCAAATGTGGTTTTCTCCTTCTTTATAGAGTAATAGAAGGGTCCTAAAAGAACACGATGCTTGAACATAGAGGGCAGTAGAACACAATGAAGGGCATTTGACATTACTCAAACTGGTAAGTGGATGAAAGTATTCAGTTCAGCATGTTTTTTATAGCACCCTAAATTAAACATACAAAATTTTTAGGAGGTTGCATTTGAGCCTGGAAAAACTGGAAGAACCAAGTAATCTCTTAAAATCTTGAGGTCAAGGTGTGTTTTCTGTAGTGTTTTCTGCATCTATATGTGTTTCTATAGGCATTAGTTTCCTTCAACAAGATGAGTGTGGGGATTTAGGGAGTGCAGCATTCTCTTCAGACATTGCATCCTTGTCACTCAACAACACTAGCAGCCTATTAACCTGTAATAGGCCAGACTGAAAATATACCTAACATCCTTTCCTATGCTATTACACAACAGCAGAAAGGAAAATGTATATGCTAATACGATAGCAATTTAAAATGCTCCATACTAGACGTATAGGGGAAAAAATATTGTGAACATCTCTTAGAATTTTGAGTTCTTGCCCACGCAAAGCATTTCTTTACTAAGCATTTCTGTGAAAGGGTGCTTGACAACGTCTTTTCTATGTCTGAATACTTATATTCATGTCAAAAAAGTCATAGCTGCAGAGAAACAAGAATGCTCTCTGGTTTTAGATGGTTGTTAGTTGTCCAGTGTCATTGTGCTTGAATTTCTAAAAAGATTTGTCTGGGGAGCAGAAAGGTAGCCAGTCACATGCCAAATAGAGATTAAATACCTATTTATGGATTAGCTGAAATGGATATTTCTTATGTATTAAATTTCTCTTGTTCTCAAGAATAACTGACACTTTCATACAAGACAGGATTGTTTGCAAAGAGGTTAATGGCTAAATGTGTCAGATTTATTCACAATGAAAACTACCTCACTCAGATTTTTTTTTACCCTTGGAATAAAGAACTACCAATAGATAGAAAGGTAGTCTTATTGTCCAAAGATGGAGCACAAGATACTGGTTGGAAACGTAGCTGAATTCTTTTGTATGCACATAGTTGCAGTAAATGTACAGAAATCATATTTGTAACATGTCTTTCAGAAGTACTTTCAGGTTCTTTCAGATGGCAGCTACCTGCCTTGTTATGTTGCATCCTGAGATGAGTAACTAAACCCCATTTATGACCTGTATTTTCTTAACAAAACAGAAACTTTTTCATAGCTTTAGTAAACTGTGGTGAATATTCCAGACCAGGTGAGTTGCTCACTTACTGAGTAGTGTCAAGCAAACCTTCTTTGGTGTTAATTCTTCTATCTCCAAATATTAGGTAAAATCAGTAGCTGACTAAGCTAGAAACAGGGTGCTGTCACCTACTGAGTCAGCTGGTAGCTGGTAACAACTATCTCTGTATGGGATGTGCAAACTCTTTCTCACAGGTTTCAGTTTGAATCACTAGGTTGGACATCACAAATAATCTAGCACCCATAGCCTCGCACCCATCTTGTCAAAGATGGAAGGACAAAAGATTTGAGAATCAGAGAGAATTAACAGAAAATTTTTTGGCTGATTCTCCCATCCTTTGAAACTCACAAGGTAGCTGCAGAATGAGCTCCTGCAGCCTTTCACTCAATATTAAATAAGTGTGATCATCCCACCATTTTTTTCCACATCTGTGACATATGCACATCAAAACTCCCTGGTAAAAATCACCCATAACTTCAGCTCAGCTTCTCTTTACTACCTAGCAGTGTTTAAAACTTTCAAGTTACCTGGGAGCTTACTGGGAACTCTTTTTGCAGAAGAAGAGCAAAGTCACTCTTAACCCTTAAACCCTCTTTCTTCCCTCCACGTTGGCACTCTGCTCATGTTATTAGTTTTCTCCTCAGCTATGATGAAGTAAGCATTTGGCACCAGAATGGTTCAGTGCTCCCAAAGAGCCATCAGTTGGCTTTCAGGCTGATGGACAATGAAAGACAAGAGAGACACTGGGAAAAGAGGTCTTTCTGCTCTTCAGCCCTTGTCTGAGTCTGGCTCAATTCTGTAGAGACAGAAGCCAACACAGCTACATGCAGACAGTTGTCTCTGTCAGAGTCAGCCCTGAAGTATTAAGTGCTATCAAAAATAAGTCAGCATGGCTCTACAGTTCATTTCCCATGGTATTCTACTCAATAATGTGCTTAGTATTTTGATATATTTCAGAAGCATGGCAATAAAGAGATATTTCTGTGTAATGCCATCTTTCACCTCTTTGAATACAGCCGATCTAGGCAAATTCAGTATCATCTGTCCAAAGTGAAGCACAGAGTAAAACCAGGCACTTCAAAACCAGATAAATAAATTGTTTAAATGCTAAGGCATGAATAATTCTGAGTTTGGACTGGTGAGTTTCCATACTTGGCACACCATTTTTTTCAACAGGTGATTGAAAGATGGAGAAGGCCATGACCTGAGACTGTTTAAAAATCAATGATGAAGTAGTTTAGCAAGCATGCAATTTACTTCTTGAGCTTTCACATAATGAATGATTAATTTAAAAATGTGCATAATAAAAAAAAAATCCCATAATTAATCTATTTTCTCTTAATGGCTGATGTGTACTTTTTTCCTTCTTCTAATGATTGTTTATTGATCTCACTTGTTTTTTGTTTACTGAGGTTTGGAAATGACCCACTTATATTGGTTCTGCTAAGAATTTTTTGTGTTCTGAAACTTATCTGACACTTTTCCAATTAAATGCAATTCTAAAATTCCCAGATGGTTCATCAACCAGGGCTTTGGGATAACTGTCAATGTAGTGAAAATAGAGTCAAGTTCCTGGTACTGATGCACATCTTATGGCTACAGATTCAGGCCCTGGAGAAACATAAATGGCTATATTTCTTGTTTCAAAACAGGAAAACATGCATTATTTATCTTCTGGAGTGGAACTGGTAGAGTTACAGTAAGGCTAGATAGTGTCTGAAATATATCCTTAGTGTCTATTTAATTTCAGGAACCATGATCTGACAGCAGAAGAACATTCCTGTTGACCCAAATAAGCATTTTTTTTCATTCTTGCAGACTGCAGACTCAAGACATCTTACTGTAGTGATTTAACAAACACACTGGCTTAACACAAAAATAGTGGGTAGGTCCAATAGCTTCACAATGACTTCTTCCATACACCGAATCCTGATCAAAATCTTGGCCCTTGTCTTTAAAATTCTCCTTAGAAGCTTGAACTTAAGCTGATCTGAAAGACTGTGGGAACATAAAAGATGAAACATGGTTGGGAACACAGTTCCTTTAGCACTACAGTGTCTGTGGAGGTGGCATCTCCTTTGCTATCTTCTTCCATGTCCTCATGTAAGGTCCATTATGTGCCCTACATGCACAACTAATTATTGCATTAGCTGCACAGTTTTGCCTTTTGTCTGGAGTAAAGGGTGAACAAACACCAAACAGTGTGTTGCTTAATGCAGTAGCAGAAGGGATGTTGACATTCCGGGAATGATAAAGCTGCAGGGATTTCTGCAGAAGAGAATGAGTGGCTGATCACTGCTCACAAATCCCTCTGAGCTTTGTACATCCAGCTTCTGAGGTTATGATGAGGCTGGTCCATTAAGAAAGGTTTTCAGAAATGTCAGTCAGCTTTGTTTAACAAACAGAGCTTACTGGCAAGTCTCATGGCATAATAGAACGGGAGGAGACTGAATATGACTCATGTGAAAGGCTTCCAGTCTGAAAACTGGGGTAAACAACAGCAACACAGAGAGTATTTGTGTGATTGAGAACTCACTGAGCTCCAAAACATACAACCAACTGAGTTGGCACTACTGTCTCAACAGCAAATGGCCAAGCTAGCAGTGACAGCCCACCCGGTGTTTAGAGTTCAGATGCACCTAAGACTGATCGCAGAAGCAGCAGAAGACCTATTTGAAAGTGCCAGAAAACACTTGAGCTTGACTGGCTTCACACAGAGCTTGTTTCAGCTGGAGGTGGACAGAGCTCATTGTTTTGCTCTGTAGTTTTTATGTACTAACACTACCAATTTGTGTCCCAATCCACTTTGGGATTTTGGATGCCGGCCCACAGAAAAATTTAGCTTTTTCTGCAACTTTTCAAGCATTGGCTATTTCAGGTTTGTGACTTTTCTTTCACCAAAAAAGTAATGATCTGCCATCTCTTACTTGAACATCACCAGTGGGGAGACCCGTTCACATTACTCGTCTCTGTATCTCAAGCTTTCTGGTGGAAGTTGCCTAATTGTTTTTTTCCAGCTGACTCGAGATCATTGAATCATAGAATGGTTTGGGTTGGAAGAGACCTTTAAGATAACCTTGTAGCAATCACCCTGCCATGGGCAGAGATACCTTCCACTAGAGAAGGTTGCTCAGAGCACCATTCAAAGTGGTCTTGAACACTTGCAGGGATGGGGCACCCAGAACTCCTTTGGAAAATATGTGCCAGTGCCTCACTACCCTTTGTGTAAAGAATTTTTTCCTTATATCCAGGTCTAAACCTACCCTCTTTCAGTTTAAAGACATTCACCTTTGTCCTATCACTACATGTCTTTGTAAAAAGCTGAAAAGCATCTTTCTGGTAGGCCTCCTTTAGGTACTGGAAGGTGCTATAAGGTCTGCCCAGAGCCTTCTCTTCTCCAGGTTGAACAACCACACATACTTCATATGTTGGGGTCCCCAGAGCTGTGCAGTGCTGCAGGTGGGATCTCACCAGAGCAGAGTGAAGGGGTAGAATCACCTTCCTTGGCCTGCTGGCCATGCCACTTTTGATTCAGCCGAGGATACAGGTGACTTTCTGGGCTGCAAGTGGACATTGCTGGGTCATGCTGAGCTTGTCATCCACTAACACCCCCAAATCCTTCTCTTCAGGCTGCTCTCAATCTATTCAATGGCTTCTCTCAATTCAAGATGTGATAAAAGATAACTACCATGGGATAAATACAAAAGACTGATTGCAAGAAGCAAGACAGAAGGAACTCCCTTGGTTCTACTTCTCTCTGCTGTAAAGAAACACGGAGAACAAGGGGTATTTAAAACATAGGTCCCAGAGACTAGTGATGGCTTGTGTCATCACAGACCTTCTGCTCTGGTTCAGTGCAAGCTTCCTTCCTGTTACTGCTAGGATGAAGAAACAAAATGCCAGTTTTATTATGGCTGAGACTACACAGGGGTCCACATGCCTGCTCAGATTAGTACTTACACTTTATGCATCCCTTGATACAGTAGTATAAAGTAGTACAGAGAGGGGAAAAGAAGCCTATAGCTTGATAATACTGTCTCTGGAAAATGGGAGAGCTGTGCCCCAATATTTGCTATGAACTGGGTGAAGCAGAGGGTGGAAGCTAAATTTACAACAACTAGAGCGCTTTTCCTCTCTGACTACTGAAGTTGATAGGGAGGCAAACGCTCACTGCTGTTCTGCTGTGAGTAGTCGCCCTGTATTGCCACTCTGGCCGTTCGCAACCTGGTGTGGAGTTGGCCTGCATACCTTTCCCTGAGGCACCTGAATACCTAAAGCGGGTAGATGGGGATGGGGCACGTGTCACCACGGTCACTTTCATCTTGCAAAGGTGAATCGACTCCCACAGAGCTCCACTTTGCAGAAATCAGGCTGGTTCATGCCTAAGTCTTGTTCTATAGTCTCTATGCTACCTGGCAACCTGCACAGTTGAACTCTTTTTTAGTACGCTGTGATTACTTCAGACTAATTAATTCCTAATTAGAAAACTGACTAGATGCCAAACCTGGCTTATATTCACACACAGGTGCATACTTTTGGGGCTGGATTTGCTTTTTATAAACATATGTTGAACTATTTTTACCTGTTATTCATGCTAACAATAAATTATTGTTATTTTCTCTCTTACTCCCTGGCCACCCGTTACCACTCTGATGTTTGCTAGTCCCAATATACACTGTAAATGAAAATAGTGGCACCAGTTTAAGCACAGGCAGAGAGGCAGTAATCCATGGTAACAGTCTGTAAGCACTGCTAAAATTGTGGCAAAGGAAAGCCAGAATCCTGCCTCTGACTTTGCCAGGACTGGTGCCTTGAAGAATCAGGCTTGCTCTTGGAGGGGACATGAGGATTAAGAAGGCAAAAGCTCCTGCTAGGAAAAAGAAATCAGTGCTCTAGATGAGATTTTCCAGATGTTGAGAGGAGAAAATTCCCTCCCTCTACCTGTCTTAGCCCCAAAATGCACTGAGCCCCTTCCTCTAACCTGGCCCTATTCTGCTGCTCTGTTGCTCTGTCCCAATTAGTTTTGTCAGGAGAAGTTGTGGGCCAGCTTTGGGAATTAACAAGATCATCCAACTACTTATTCCTTGATAAGTTTTTTTAACTTAAAACACCTTACCATTAAGAGTTCAGTCCTGTTCATCCTGAGTCTGTGGTGAGAGGAGCCTGGCATTGCTTTCAGGACGTGGTCTGTATTTCAGGTGTCTGAGAGCATGTCTATTAAGAACAGGAGAAAGAAAATGCAACTTACACCACAATGTATTAACAAGCTATTAAAGACTATATTTTCCTTGACTTTCATCAGTATCATTAATGTGATGCAAGTATGACCTAATGGAAAGAATATCAAATCCTACGGATTCGCAAAGTCACTGTGGACACTGGGTTTGTTGGTGAAGAGTTTCATAGTCGTTTTTCTGACTCCTGCAGTACAGGATGCATTTTAAATCCCTACCACAAATCCATGAAGAAAAATATTTATAGCTCCTGTGGAAGGTAATCATTTCAGATATTTATTAAAAAACAAAACCCCTTGCAATTCTTCTTCTAAAATAAGTAAATTTCAACCCTCTACTTTTTAAAGAGTAAGCAGCATCACAGGGAATTTTGGTGTTTAATATTCTATGCTTATAGCACTCTGAAATCATCTAACATTTAAAAAAATGTCACTGCACAACCAAACACCAATGCATATTTTTAAGGCTGCTCAGCTTTTGCTGTGATAAATCAGTTTGATTTTGAGAGCTTTTTATAGTGATAAGAGAGTTTCCATGAGAGTTTGCAGAGTTCGTTCTATCTGAGTATTTACCTGGGACTTCATCTCAAATGATGAATCTACAAAGATTTTTGTGGCTCTGGATATTCTCAGAAAGTTACTAAAAAGGGATGGAGGCATCCACATTTATCTGAGAAAAACACAGCAAGTTGGAATCTCAGAAGAAATATGTACAGCTGTACACTTTGGATAATTTAAGAGATCTGCAACTATATTTTCTGTGGGTTATTTTTGCATCTCTGACTACTAACATGGAAACATTTCCTGAATTTTGCCCATTGGAAGAAGCATCTGTGGAATGACAGAACATGAAGGCACTGTTGAAGTAGCATTACAGTTGCTATATTTTTATAGGCTTAGCAGGGCCTACTCTCAAGGAAATTGATCTAGAAAACAATTTTTATTACTTAATGCATAACTCGACTTTGAAAGAACATTGGTAACAAGTTCCAGTTTGGATTAATTTTACTTGGTCAAAAGTTGGAGTTAGCAGACCTTAAACTGTACAAAGTGACTGCACTGGCCTGTAGTATAGAGGAGGAAATGGGAGGTGCACAAGTTTGTGTGCACACCAGTCTCTCTGCAGAAGATGGGTACTTGCCTGGACGTGCTATGAGTAAGCAGTGTTTTGCTGTGTGAAATCTGAATTGACATTTTCCAACCCTCTCATTGTCCCTGAGTGGACCAAGCGTGGGTGCTAGACTGATCAAGGACCTGCTGTCATTGTGTTGTTATTAGCACTGCAAAGCCTCAGACAGTGCCAGTTCGGTGCACACAAGCTCAAGACTTTCCTCTTTTGGTCCCTGAGCTTAGCATCACTATTGGACAGTGGAAATGGAATCCCCCAAATTTTTTGAGACTGCACATCTCACTGCATTTGGACCTTTTCATATAACTGAAATGGTAATGTTAATTGTTTATTTTGTCCTTGATGGGACAAATTATCAATCAAATGTTACCTATCAAACTCTGACTCTGGACGGGGAAAAAGCAAAATTTTGTCTTCTACAGGTAACTGAGCTTTCATTTAAAGAAAGACAACATTTATAACTTCTCATTTCATTAGCAACTTCTTCCCTTTCTAAATATCTGCTAACAGATTAAAAAAAACCCCAAACACCAAAACCACTGGCAGAAAATATTATAAGAATTCCTGACCTCGGTTATAACTAAAGCAGTTCCATCTGGGTAATTGGATTTATCAGAAACATGGAAAGAGTATCCTACAAAAAGAGGATATGCTGGGCTGGGCTGGAACATGCATAGATTAGAGTAGCTCAATTTCCAGTTGCCTATGCAGAATCTTCTTGTAATTCTGGCCTATGTTTAAGTAAAAATGAGTTTAAATTCTACATAATTTAAATTATTTTTGTAACTAAATTTAAATTCTTCAGAAGTTCATTTTGATAGAGGGAAGATCAAATACGCTTAATCCATCTGTGGTCTGTGATACTGACACTTGTAGCCAAATGTTGAAGAATGAATTCACTTCCTCTGTCTACCACAAGGCAGGGATGTGGGCAGAGCAACAGAAGAGAACGAAGGGGACAAAGTGTGGACGATGCCATAAGGTCTGTGAGAGCCATTGCACCACCTTCTCAGACCCTCAGATGTTGAGATGAGCTCCAAAAACATGCAAGCAGAGTTTGCATGATCCACAGGACACACTTCCTTCCGAAAGCTGCTATAAAAACAAACCTGATACGTCAGCATATTCTGAATGTCAGATATGATTTATGAAATGAGACTTCAAGACTTATTTCCTTTCATTACCGAATAAAAGTTTTTCAAATGCTTATTAAGATAACCTGAGATCAAGGAGGAAAACAATGAATCACTCGCAAAGAAGAAATGAATCTTTAAGAGAATCCTAAAAAAGAAGCATTCATAGTTCTTCATTAATCTCCCTAGCCTGAGTTACAGTCCCATCTGTGTGACTGATGCTGTCTCTGAACAATGTGTTTCCCTACCTCCTGCCTTGCTTTTCCTGGGTTGGTCAGGTCACCCAGCCAGATAAGTCAGTTAGTTGGAACTCCTCCAAGGTGATGTGACAGAATTTCTCTCCCTTCCCCCACTACCATTCATATTGCAGCCAGTTCAAAGAGTGAACACAAATTGATATTCTCAGCTGATGAAATCAGGCAAACCTTACGGGCTGTTCTGTGTTGTCTTTCACGATGAAGTCATTTTCCAGTAGTGGTTTCTTGCACTGACATTACAACAAGAAAAAGAGCAATTTCTCCAACTGAGGGGTTGAAAGGCAAAATGCAGTGATATTGTTTGATCCTGGTCTTCACCCAGAAGCACCTCCTTGTAAAACTGAAAGATAAAAAATAATTAAGACCTTCTTAGGCAATGTGGTTTACATCCTTGTGTCTAGGTCAGAGGTAGGGTACTTATTCTTTTCACTGAGGCACTCCTTGATGAATGATCTGTTTAATCTCCTCGATATATTCAATCTCTTCTCCAGTTTAAAACTATTTTGATCCTACAAATCTTCTCTCTCTTATTACAAAAGCACTACAGACAAATAAATTGCTTGCTGTGCTCATCTGTGTGTTAGCTCAAAGATTGATTTTTCCAGCTTACAGCATCAGTAACAAACAGAAAAGTTTGGAAGTGTTTCTGCATTGCATTAATGGATAAGCTTCTGCTCTTCATTCCACTCAGTGCAGGGATGAACTTGTGTTGCCAGCAGTTAGTTTAGAGCTATGTTTGAAAAAGTCGGGAAGAGAATCAGGACTTTAAAAAGTTAGCTCTCCACCTTCAGAAAATGTTAGTTTCAGTTTCTGTGGGTAATAGTGGCTCCAGCACTGGAACTGGACTCCCTCTGTTTGCTATGGCACTCGAGAGAGAGCTATCAAAAGCATTATTTACTGCTGATGTTGAGTACAAGGATGTGTACAGTCAGAACGGCATTGGGACCCTGGACTTTCTGTGAATGTTCCTTGGAGGTGAGAGGCTTCCCATGTATTCTGATAACTTCGGAATAGGTAATCAGCAAATAGATTTCATTAGTTCTAAAAGTGAAAACTCAGAAAATATTGATTTGGGAAAGAGCAATTCAGCACTTAGCACTACGTAAGAATTAGAGTTTGGTTGTCTGAAGATGACCTGGGGAATTTTTTGGGATTGATTATCTACCAGGCTGCACTGGTTATTCTTTCTTCAGCAAGAACTTTTATATTGAACATTGGCACATAACTGCTGTGTGATGCACAGACACAACACACACACAAACACACACACACACAGGAACACAGGCAAACCTCTTTTGTTTCCTTAATGGAATGAAGATATCTCACAGTTTTTAACAAAGAGTGCTCTGAATTTTTCCATCTATTGAGCCATTTATCTTCAATACATCCCCCCATACCTTGGCCTGACTCCTGCTGTCAATATATAATTATCCACTGAAAAGTGGGTTTTTTTCAGAGTTGCCAGAGAACAATGGAGCCAGCACCCACATCTTTACCCAAGGACATAGATCGAATACTGAAGTGAAGCCATAGTCTACCATAACATTAACTAGTGGTGATTTAAATCTAAAGCACTGTAGCAGCAAGCAGGGCTTCAGTGCAGCCAAATACATCCCTCCCCTTGTGCTTTTACATACAATTGACAGTGCTGCTATGGAGCAAAATCTGAGACTGGATTCGAGCTCTGTTGCAGACCTATTCTATGGTCCACTTCACAGTGCTTTTAGAGATCCCACGTAAAGAGGCAATGTATGAACACTATAGTATGCACAGATTATCTGGAGCTGTGTTCTATTGCCATTTAATTTAGGAGTAAAACTGCTGGTGATTCACTTGTACAGGAATGGGACCTCAGGTATACCTGTTTTAAATGTTATATAAAAATAAGGGATGTTTTTATTACAAATTCTGTTGAAAAGCCAGATTAAATGGCATGCTACCACAACTATGAATTAAAAAAAGCCCAAACAGTAAGCAGATAGCCAAATAGTAGATCATATTTCAAAACATTTTGACTATATTGATTGGACAGAAATGGACAGGATGGGAGAAATTCCATGTCTTCACATAGAAGAAAACCAAATTATGACAATTTTCACTGCATACCCTGCAAAGGTCCAGCTATGTTTTGATCTGAATTGTTTCAGCTGTATTTTTAAAATACTGAAGCTCGTAAAAAGGCTTGAGGAGATCATTGGAATTTACATGATGCCAATATAGATTTTATACCTATATTGTAGCCATCACACAATACATTACACTACCCTGCACTACAATGTGCTGTGCTAAACTATAACAATATTGTGCCGCAAACTGCCACAGAGATGGAATTCTTCCTTACAATTTGGTATCATTTTCTCCTTAAAATGAAAAAAAAAGAGAAAGAAGCAGTTGATTTCCTCAAATCAATGAAACTGTCTCATCTACTTGCCCAGTACCACCATGTGCATTTGCGTCTACGTGTGTATTACTGGAAAGAAGCAGAACAGCAGAGAACATTTGCAAGAGCAAAGAGTAGTTTTAGGGATATGGAATCATGACAGACACTCTCTTTATCCCATTAAGATGAGATTTGACCTTTAAATGGAAGAATGATACTTTGGAGGTTGACACTTGGTTTCCCAATGTGCTCCTAGCATGTTGTAATTTGCTACAAAACAATGAGTAGCATCCATTTGAGGCTAAAAGTTTCTTCAGCAAGTGCACAATATGCCGTGAAAATAGCAATTGCGTTTTATGACTTGCCAGGCACTCTTTCAATGTGCTAGTGAAATTATCTGAAAAGAAATGGGAATAGTTTTATGAATATTGCATGAGAGGAGCTGTACAAACAAACAAACAAAAAAATCTGTGGTTACAGACATACTACTCCTTTTATTAAAGCAGTATTTATTCATACATTAAAAAATCAAATTAAAGAGTTTGGCCTCAGCTGGAAAAACTGTAACCACAGCTGCTTCAGTCTCTGTTTTCAGTGTTCTCTCTCTCACCACTGTACATTTCATACTCTGCTGTGAGCATAACTTTTCCTCTGGACACAACTCTTTGTGTTGTGGGAAATCTTTATAAAACTCTTTGTCTGGCCTCATCTCGGGAAAGGAACTGTTACTTACAGGGCATGTTGGTTCCTCCAAATGATGGATCCTCAAAGCTCTAAGGAAAGACATGAAAAACTCCAGGGACAGGAGCTTGTTTGCTCTTGGAGGTGAGCAGAGGCAAGGTTTTGCCTTGCAGAGCTGTTTCCCACTCAGAGGACTTTGGTCTTGCATTTCCAGTGCCTCTTCTGTTGAACTTTCTGGGAAGAAAATGGTACTTCCCTGCAGGGATAATGCTGTGGTTAGATATGGGCATTGCAAGTGCACATCTCAATTTTTTTTCAACAGATTTAAACAAGGTCAGCAGATGAACACTGTATTTTACCTACTGTCTCATCAGGGTGCAGCCCATCCTCTGCAAGTCCTACTGTTTCAGTGACCTGCAGGCATGGCAGCTCTTTCTCCAGGCTTACAGCCTCCCTTCACAAGCTTATCCTTTGCCACTCTGAGACACCGATGCTGCTATGAGGTACTCATTATCCCATCATTATTACCTTCTTTTTTGACATTAAGAACAGAAGGTTAATATTTTTCACTATTCTTTGTTGTTGATTTTTGATGGAGCAGACTCTTGAAGACCCAGGTCATCTTACCTGTGAGAAATAGGACAGGCTGTGTTTTAACCCCATGTGCCTGTGTCTGTTGTTGGAGACTACGAGGTGATGCTCCTCTGCTTGGAGTTTGCGTCCGCAGCTACTCTTCCAAAATTAGCCATTTACACCAGCTCTCCCCCAGTGAAGGTGGAGCTCATGTTCTGCTCAGAACTTTCTTGATCTGGTAGCTGAATTATTAGGAACTGGCAAATGCTCAGTGATGGAGAGATGTGTGTTGGTAGAAGATATCCCATTTGGGGTTCAGTACTGCTTGTGCACCCACAGTATGTCCCCTGGCTTTGGGCAGGAGCTGAGGGATTAAAATTAACAGCAAATAGCCACTGAGGGCAGGTAAATGGAAAGAGAGCAGGATGAATATGCTCTATTCACACTCCATGCTGGGAATGATGGACCCAGGGAGAAGTGTAGGTTACTGGGACTCTGGTAAGTCCACACTGGGACTGTAAAGACCACTGGTGTCTGTGACAGCTGTAGGGAACACAGGAGAACAAAAGGGGTTTCATTGAATTCTATTCATAGTTTTGTTTTTTGTATATTTTTTCTTTTATTGGGGGTAGGGCTGGGGGTTGGGATTTGTTTCAGGAACATTTGGGGAAGACAGAAAACCAGCAGAAAAACAGAGAATAAATGTAAATGTTCATCATTAGTACTTTATATCTTTTTCTTGCAGAGTGCTGAACAGGCAGCAAAACTGTCAGCTCCAGAAGGGTGGGTTTGTTGCTGGCAGTTGCTGGCTTGGACAGCTTTTTCCAGCTTTATCCACCAAGACCGTGAAAATATAGCAGATCTGCTGAATCTGAGTGAACTGGCATGTCACATCTTCTCAGGTCATTAGTACCTCCAGCTTGTTGACAGCCAGGATTGTTCTGTAATTATTTTCCATCTCTACGTGGTTGTTAAATGCTGTTATTCAATAAAAAATGTTTCTCAAAATGCTTCTGGACTGTTTCATTAGTAATAACAATTTTCCCAAACAAGCAAAGCAGAAGTGAGCTTCAAGGTCTCTGAAATTATTGTGAAGGTAATTATACTAGTTCCACTGATGCCAAATAGCATTTACAGTTTTGGGGTTTTTTTGTGTCCAGTCCAGTTATTAATTTTCTTTAATAATTTACAGTTTGACTGTCATCATGGCACCACTTTGCTTTGTACCTAGCAATAATGGCACTGTAGCTGGGAAGCTAGCCAGGAAATGAACAATATCACCTAAAATCTGAAGCCATGACCGAGTAGAGAATTTTGAATGAAAAAAACTCAGGTCCTGCCAGGCCAGACTGACAGGAGGGTAAGACCAAGTGCTGGAGGTAGAGCTTCCCTTCACTGCATCTCTCTGTTGGCTCCAAACTCACTGTATTTAGGGGATGCAAAAATGACTAGATCCTCTGAGCCTGAAGCGTGTGAAATAGTAATAAGTACATGTTGCCCTTTGTAATACTGTTTGGCCTTTAGAAACACATTTTAGGCAAGATTGACAACTCCTAGTGAATCTTTATTCTGTTTGTACTTTGAGACTAGGGAAGAAGTTGAAATTGCCTTCAAAATCCTACCCTCCCATATATTTTAAACTGAAAAGCGAATACTTCAACTGTCTTCTCATGAGACAGTGTTAAATGATATGTTAGTAAACACTTGCCCTTCTCCTCATCATTATTATTGTCTCTCATCTCCTTTGGCACCAGTAAATTTTCTGCTTTGGTTTTAACAATAGAGAGGGTGATAGCAGACTCCATCTGCTAAGTGTCTTCTCTGTAGAAGTGAAACACTGTGTATTATTTGCACCACAGTGAAACAGAAAAAAGTGAAAGGAAAAGGGAAAGAAAAAGAAAAAGAGAAAAAAGGCAAAAAAAAAAAAAAGGAAAAAGAAGCTAAGAAAAACTATTCAATTTTCAATCTAGAAAAACTTAGATGACACCAAGGCCATTTCTTGATTATGATTTTATTGATAAGAAAGCAAATATCTCCAAGTTTTTGTTAAACTGCTACATAAGATGATGACAGATCTTAATGTCTGTTGAGAGTCAATAAACTGCCTGTGGGCAAGATATGATGCAGAATACTGGGTTTTTATTCCCAGTCAAGGGTGCTGGAAAACTAATCCCAGCTCACTGTCCGTGCTGGGGCACTCTGCATTGGAAGCACGAAGGGCTGGGATTTCCAAGCAATGCCTGGTCCCTGAGACTTTATAATCAGAATGCAAATCAGTGAAGTCCATATGGGCTGTTAATAAACATCTGAATATTTTTGTCTAGATGTAATGTTACATTCTCTTTTACAAGGCTTTAACTAAACTCTATAGGTTCATTACCCTTTCTGTAATGAGTGGTAAACTACCTCTTCCTTTTCATTTCTGCAGTCCCAGCTTTAATGAATGCTTTTATCATGGAGGGGCACTGCACAGGGAAGCACCAATTTAGATGTGTCTGCTTCACAGGGGACATTAACTTGTCTCTGATTGTTAAATAAACCAATTTATATTGATTTTCTGTAATATAATGGCAACAAAATTTTACTTGAAATTGTTAAGGGAAAATGTGTCACCTAAAATAATCTAAATATTAAATCTAAGTATAATTTTACTTTTGGATTGATTAAACCAATATGCATTACAGTATGTTCAGCAGTTTTTGAATAGTTTTTGACAGCAAATTCAAATTCTGGTCAAATTTGACTGAGATTTCATTTTAATCTTCCATTATTCATTTTCTGGTGGCATTTGTGTACGAATTCATCATAGACAGCACCAGAAACAGGCTTTTTAATTTTAAATGCTTATTTTCTGGATTGTTTGTGTTATGTTCCTTATGTGGCTAACTTTGAATGCAACTTTTGTTGAACTTCCTATTTGCGAGAGATGTACTTCGCAAGGTGGTCTTAGGCTAGACTTTCCTTCCCCGTCCTGTTGCTCCATAGAGGATTGAGTCTAGCTTTGTACCTGGAGTCTTAATGTGAGGTCCTTTTTTAGCCCACACAGCTACAGGGCAACAGACTAACACCTTCTGAGACACACATCTAAGTCATTTTACGGACTGAAGACTGACCTGGTTAAGTACGAACAAGTCTGTCTTACTGAGCTAAAGGGAAGATGGTCATTCAAGGTAAGCAGTGTTTATCTTCTACCCTTTTCCTTTTCCAGGGAATAAGTAACAAACATAATTAATTAGGCATTTCTTTCACTGCTTTGCAAAAGCAGAAGATGCTGCAGGCATAAACAAACAGCTTCTCTTTTGGTAGAGCTTACTGGTTTGGAAACACTGTCTATAGTTAGTGTGAAGAATGTCACTGGCACCTGCTGCATTGCTCATTTTAGTTGAGACTAGTGTTTATAATTTACTCATTAAGTCATAACCTAATTGAAGAGGAAGTTGAATGTCAAATGAAAATGGATACAAGAGAGTGTATTATAATGTATGTATCTTCCTCCTACTTTGCTTCTACCCTTAGTTCCTTCTGCTCCCCCTAGGTTCTCCTTGCCCCTCTGTGTTTTTCCACTTCTGTACTTATTCCCTTCATGCAGCCTGTTGCCACCGCTGTGCTTTCAACTCTGCAGTGTCTTAAGCAGCCTTCATCTTCACACCTCGAGATCTGTCTGTGAAGGTCCTCCTCACGACTGATCCTATCCCTTTCGTAATGTCTTCAGGAAAATTGCTGTTTCCTCTGTTATTTTTCATTCATCCTTTGATATCTCTGCCTACCCTGTGGTCCTACCCACTCCCCTCCTACAGGGGCTCTCCATTCCCCTCCTCTGGCTCGTCTATGTTCTTGCTAGAGTGTGGCACCTTTCCCCATTCCTCACTGACCACTCTTGGATGTTGGTAGAGAAGAGCTGACTCTTTGTAAATAGTGACCCTCCAGAGAATGTGCATGTATTCTTTGAGCTGCCAGTCAGCTGCCTGCCAGTAAAGAAACACTGCACATTTGTCTCAGCCTGCTGGCCAGGAAACCCCACGTTCTGGCTGGAAATCACTGGTGCTCTGCCTGACACCCTAACTGAGGGGACAGAATGCGTGTGCAAGCTTTTCCTCAGAACTTGCTTGGTAGCAAGAAGGGATGAATTCCAGTTGAAGGGTTTTACCGCAAAAATAGAGTATCAGTGCTTACCAGAAATCCAGGAAGATTACAATAATACTCTGGTAAGTGAAATAATTGTATTCCCATGCAAATAGAAGTCAAATGCTTTAATAACCAATATTTTCATTTTTGGATGGAAAACTTTAATCTGATTGATAGGTAGACAGTATGACGGCAAGTATTTCAGTGTTACATTAACAGACAATTGCAGTCTTTCCTCCATGAAGTTGTCCAGGTGGTGGTATTCTCCCATCTGCAGTAACTTTTAGCTGCAGTCAACAATTTTAAGACTTGCTGCATAGGAAGTGAGCTAACAGGGTGGTGCTGCTCTCTGCTCTTCCTGCTGTGGGGTCCCCTGCTGTGACCCCCTTTGCCTTTGTTCTCCTCTAGCCTCTGAGCCTTGCTGTCTGCTTCTCTCCCCCAGTTGCTCCCAGTGGTCATGTTCACACCACCCCATGCTCTATGCTAACAGTCTCTCCCATAGCTTCAGCATCCATCCTTTACATTCTGTGCAAGATACACTTACAGCCAGCATTCCCACTGTTCTCCTGTGTTTCAGCTTATAACCCATGTGTCCCAATTTTGGGACCTTTTGCCTTAGATTACCAGGGCTACAAAAATTAGGGTTGTTCAGACACCATTAACAGGCCTTAAGAGGTCGATGCATAATGACACTTGACATTTTTCCCGTGTCACAATATGACTCTCTTTTGGGAGGAAAAAAAGCTCCTCAACAGAAAAGCAAAGAAGAGAGAAATAAAGATATGCCAGGTCTGAGCTCACTATGCTCCAAAAATCTGCTGGGACTGAAATCTGAAAAGTAGAATGGGGTATGGGAGACAGTTTATTTAGGACTTGTCATGGTTTAGCAGGATAAAACCTGCTCCCTCTGTAGCTTTTGGGAAGGAAGCTGAAACAGTTTGATATTTTTGACAATTGAGATCCAACAAGGTGATACAATCGTTGGTCTACTTTTCCTACATGATCTACCTTTGCATCAGGGATGTTTTGTTACATCTGACTACCATGCTCTGACTGGTGTTGTTCATCTGTGACTTCAGTGTTTCACATTAGCATTAATGCAGTAAAGCAAGCCCCAAGCAATAAAAAAGTCATGAGCATTCCCTAAAAACATTTAAGGGAGTGTTGTGCTTTTTTTTCTTTCTTTCTTTTTTTTTTTTTTTGAGGCTGCACTGTCGCAGAAAGAACTTGTTTAAACTGAGATGTAACTGAAGTTGCAAAAGGATGAACCTTTTGAATTATCTCTGTTGAGCAGCCCCATTTCAAAGAAATACCAACCTGCATTATTGTTCTTCTCTCTCCAGTCCTGAAAGCTCTCCCTGGTATTTAAATGACAGATCAATCGCTTCAGCTCCAGGCTAAGAAATCCATCATACAATATTACAGGGCAGGTAGGCTTTCAGCTTGACATTCTTTTCAGCACAGGGATTGCAACTTGCAATTATAATTTTAATTTTGCCTTGTGAAATTGTAAGAGCCTATTCTAATGTGGAGATCTAGATCCTAAGAATTTGCACTTTCTTATGAAATACCTGAATTCCAATCAATGCAGCACTTTATTGATATGCAAAACCATTCTGATGAAACATGATTAGTTTCAAGCTGGCATGGAATGACTTCTCTGCAAAAAATAACCTATGCAACACATGTCCTCCTGCTATGTTCATGAAATTTTATTTTGAGCATTTCCTAATTTGTTTCTCTTGATTTGTTATTCCAAACAGTTCAACCATAAATTTAGTTCTGTTTATCTGTCTGGGATCTATGCCTAGACCTGGGAGACCTGGGAGTGATGCTGCAGCTGTGGATATGCAATTGACTTACGACTGGTTAGTGAAGTGAATGGAACTTTCTCTGCTTCTCGTGAGATCCACAGAAGCAGGGAGGGCTCACAACTGCCAGTCTACACCCTTGTTTGTTGGCTGGTTTTGAAACATACTGCTTTGGTTTGGCCTGCTAGCAACATTGGTGGTTTTTAAATTCTGTTATGCTGGTATTCCCTGTGACTCCAGCAGGTAACCAGTGTCCAGGGCTTGTGAGCAGCTCCCCCTGGAAGAATGAAAGTCTCAGCCCTCTTTCTTGAGAAGAAGTATTCATCAAGTCTTACCTGAACAGGGAAGAAATAAAAATGAAATAATTTATTCATTCCCAATTTCAAGCTTCTGTAGAAGCAACACTGCATCAAAATGCCTATTTTGTTTCAGGACACATTTCCTTTTCTTTTGTTTGTTTGTTTTGTTTTTGTTTTTCCCCTTCTTTTTTCTTGTGGTTTGGTTTTTTATTGTTTTTTTGTTTGTTTTTTTCTTTGTTTGTTTGGTTTTTCTTTTTTGTGTTTTTGTTTGGTTGGTTTGGGGTTTTTTGTGTGTGTGTGTGTGTGTGTGTGTTTGTTTTGTTTTGTGTTTTGTTTGGTTTGGTTTTGGGATTTTTGTTTTTGTTTTTTGTTTTTTTTTCTGGAAACTTTCCTGTTGCTGTGTCTGTTCTCAGATGCACACATTGCTCTCTAACAGGACCCACCTCATGCAGCTCAATTTCTGAGCACCTGTGTGCAGGCTTGTTTTGGACTTCTGTCTCCTACTGCAAGTGAAATCACAACTTCTACCCCATCCTGCATGAAGGAGAGGTGTCCAGCAGTTCTCTCTTGCTCCCCAAGGGAATAAAGTAAATGTTTTTGACAAATGAAAAGAATTCAGACCACGATCAAAATGAATAAATTCAATCTCTCCCAGCTAATTAATTCAACAGTCTGATAGTGCTATTAATGGCTACTCTTAGAGAAGATATCTTACATGCTGTTTGTGTGATTCTGGATAAAAGAATAAAAAGAAAAGCAAATAAAACCAATGGAAAAAAATATTCAGAAAATCTAAATCATGTTCACATGCTTATGAAGTCTATAATTCAGCCTCGCCCAATACAATCTGAACTATCCAAATAGTGAGGGTATGCTCTGCAGAAGGTAGTTCTGCACTCCATTTGGACCAGTGCTTCCATACTGATTAAAGACAACAGCAGAATATTTAAGAAACTCTGAAAGCCTCACAGATAATTTTATTTTAATATGTCCAATTTGGGGGAAAATGGATATTTTTAGAGGAGGGAATTAAAAAATTGTTACAAGAAAAGTCAGGGAGTCAAGTTAAATTGATTGTTTTTCTTCTGCTTTTGTCACTCATCTCTTCTAGAATTCAAAAGATATAGTATTAAATTAAACACTTCCTAAAGTTTACTTCTCTCCATATTCATGGTCCTGAATTTTGATAATGAAATCTTACAGACTTTTTTTGAGTAATACACAAACAAGTTGCTATATCCTCAAAGTAGCAGTATTTTACACACTAAAGCTGGAAGGAATTCCACAGAATTGAAGCAATAGAGCTGAATTTTCTTTTCTGCAAACAATCCAGCATTTGTTTGTGTAAACTTCACATTACTACTGTAGTGTTGTGGTAGAATGTTTTGACTCAGATTTAAGAAAGGATGTTCAAGAAGAAATATAATCCCACCTACCCCAGATATGGGTACATGTCTTTCCTATCAGGAGTTTCTTCCACAGAAAATGACTGATAAGAAAAATCTGCCCTACACAATAGAGAGGCTTAAACTGTAAACAAAGAAACCACAGATTTTAGAACTGAAGCAACTGAAAACTAAACTACCCCTGCAACATGAGTTTTCATGTCTGACTTGATTTTTCAAGGTAGGTTCTAAGGTTGTCTTAATCGGATATTCAAGCAAATCAGGGAAGAGGGGATGGAACTCTGGTTTGAGTTGTAGTTCAAAGGTTCTAGTCTGATATACTTCCCATGTAAGCTTTGTGAGCCACTTACTTTCTTTCTGTCTCAATTACCTTTTGCATAACTCCCTGTCTTGCCTAGTATGATGACAAAGATTTAGTAGATAAAAAGACACTGTAAGCATTGGTTCCATAGTATATGTACTATATAGATGAAATCACATATATAATAATACTCTCACAGCCAGCAGCTGGTCTACTATGAAAATCAAGCCTTGGACAGTAAGCCACTGTGAAGGTAGAACTCTTCCAACTTTTTTTTCTCTTTCTTTTGTGAGAATAAGGCATTGGCTTCCTATCCATTTACTGAGGAAGACAGGGATTAATTTCTGTGTGACCTATCTTTTTGTTCTTCAGTTATTACTACTGGAGGTCTTCGACAGGGAGTTGAAAACTTGAATCTGAATTCTCACACCAATTGCTTGGTTTCAGTTCTTTTGTCTGTATTGTTTGTTTTGTTGGGTTTTGTCTGTGAAGATTTTTAGCAACGAACACATCAGATCCTTAGCTCTAAGAGAGAGCTTAAACTAGTCTATTTAGCTTAAACCGTATGGGATATCAGTAAAGCCAAACTGTAATCTATACTAATTAAAGATTATCATAGATAGTACATTCATGAAGCACCACAGACTTAATTTAAGAAGCAGCTGGGCTAAGTGGTATGACCACACAGATGATTCCAGCAGTGGGAAATGAGATGGAGTCCCTGGAAAGTGCACATATAAATCCATGTGAGAAAAAAAAGGTCGGTAAGGACTTAAGGAGACTTTTCCTTTTTTTTTTTTTTTTTTACATCAGAAGACTTTTCCCTAAGCATTTAGATTTTAGAGGCTGATAATGCTGGGATGAAACAGAAATATGGTACAATTTCCCCTAGAGATCTCTTCCTCTCTCCTCATGCAAGCTGAATGTTGCCCTACTTAGAAAAAAGTCTGTGTTGCAAAAGACAGAATACAATTTCTGCTTCCTACATTTTCAGTGGTGGCTTGATGCTGGCTAATGACACCCTGAAAATTATTTTGGCAAATGTGTCAACCAGTTCTGAGTTGGCTGAGCCCACAACTTGCTGCGGCCATATGAGTGACAAGGAGTCAAGAAACAAGGATGGGACATCCAGATCTCTCAGGGGGCACAATTATTTTTGAAGCTTCTCATGCTGCACATGTGACAGAAAAACAGTGGGAATGAGATGAGCAGCATTGGGTGAGGGCCATTTCAGTACTGGCTGCAACTACAGAAGAAGTGGTTGGGAAGGGAAGGCAGCAGCATGGCCATTCCCATTCTTCATTTGTGTTCCAGGGTGTTTGTCAGGCTGCGTCAACAAATTACATTCTTACAAATATATGAAGATCTCCTGTAAATCTGCCATTATTTTTCACTGCCCTTATCTTTTATAACCAAGTTTCTTAATGTTGGCATGAGTTTAACTGGAGAGTATTGAAAGTAAACCATAAAAATATCTAGAAATAACCTCAAGTAACTCTTCTAGACCTAAAACTTTTCATGTTTTAGTCTGATGTCTCAAGAGATCGTAATAAAATAAAATTTCTACTTTTGGGACCAGCTTGGTTGAGATGTAAAGCAAAATCTGAAGGGTTTTTTATCTTGTGGAAATTCACAGCAAGCCCCAAAAACATGGATCAGGGCTGAAAGGAGGTGAGGAATAAGCAAATACCACAGATGAAGGAAAAGTGCTGAAAACTAGGAAATAGCGACATATTGAGTATGGGCTGGTGGTGATGGTAGCAAAAAACCAATAAGGAAGAAAAAATATTCTGGGTATTTCAAATGAAAACGTCCAATGTTGATATTTACTTGATTGCTCTTTACAGAAATAGCTCATTTGCGGCAATTCTATTTTTGATCACTACTTCTATCTCCTGAGAGCAGTAATTTGGTGTAACTTCCTTTATCAAAGGGTTATTAGATAAAGACAGACATAGAAAAAAGCATTCTTAAACAATTTATAAACTAATAAGATAATTAGGGCAAGAGGATTCCACTGAAAAGCCAACATTTGCCAACACCTTCCACATATTTCAGATGCCGGAGGAGAAGAACTGTCGGTAAATACTGGTTTGAGAAAATAATGACCATTGTAAAATGATTTTCTGTTTCACTTGACTCTATAAGGCCAGTAATGTGTTGCTAATGAAGCACCTAGGGTGCACAGCATTGCCTTTTCTGGGACTCTGAGAAACAAGCAGCCATATGTACAGCAAATGTCTCTGGTAACACTGTGCAGCCTTAACTGGAATTTCTGTGCTGTTACGGTTTTATGACTCAATCATAATATTATTTAAACATAATTTTTCTGTATTTAATTTATTTATTGTCTCCAGTGGTAGACACAGAGACTGGTGAGCTAGATTATATTAACATTTCAGAGTAATAATAGAAGAAAGCAATTATCTTTGGGCATAAAAATCATTTTAATTAGACAGTCAGTAAAGTGGGAATGGACAGACAATGATGAATCATTATTCTGTGGTTTAATCAGACAGTCAGAGAACTGGTCTGCAAGAGGAGCTCAAGAAAGTGCTCTGGCTGATTGAGGGAAATGTGGACAACAAGGAGAAATGGTCAAATTCCTTGAGCCTCTTTTCATTACTGATAAAATAAATACATCGGGCTATCATTTCCTTGAAATCACGGGAACACTTGGAGCTTGCTAATAGTTAATGGAAATATTTTCTTTAGTCTGTCTTAGATCCTATCAAACCAAAAGTAACTTAATGCCCATAGGCCATTCCTCTGAGCCTTCACTGGCTTTCCTTTCACCATATATCAGTCTTTTTCTGTCACATGGGAAAATTTGAATGGAAGTCCTCCTCTATGGCAGTGTTACATGACTGTACTCCCAGATAAACCTGTGCATAATACTAGATTTTTTCTGTGGCCTTCTTAGTGCTTGCTATTTTCCTGATCAGAAGATGAGAAAAGAGAATTATGTCTGAGACTTCATTGTCTCGTGTGAGTGAGAAGAGCATTTTACTACTTCAAACTGCATCCATGGCCCTGCTTTATTCCTGTACCAATTTTCGGGTCAAATATAACATAGTGATCCCCTCATGTAATCAAAGATGAAACCAGATGGTGTTGCAAACTCAGTGTAATTTAGGTGCCGTGTTACACAGTATCTATCATATGATAAACAAGACTCATTTGCATACTGAGAGTCTTGATAGGTCTGCACAGAGCCAAAATGAACTGGATAATTCATCATGATTTTTTATCAGCATACAACGAGGTGCAGGCTAATGCAGCTCCAGTGTATACATGCTGCTCAGGCAAACAAAGGCAAAACCACAGCTCGAGGGCAGCTCATGAACACGGGCATTTTGAGGCTGTGTGCCAGGGCACAGCAGGCATGCAGACTCCTGGTATGATTTAATAGCAGCCAGCAACTAAGTACCACACAGATGCTCACTCACTGCCCCCACCCCCGGCCCCAGCGGGAGGGGAAGGAGAACTGGAAAAAACATAAAACCTCTGGGTTGAGATAAGAACAGTTTAATAATTGAAATAATGTAAAATATAATACTAATTAATAGTAATGAAAAAAGAAATAACAAAAAATAGAGAGGAATAAAACTCAAGAAAAACTAGTGATGAACAATACAATCAGCTCGCTACCCGCTGACTGATGACCAGCCTGTCCCTGAGCAACAATTGGCCTCTCACAGCCAACTGCCCCCATGGTGGGGGCATGGTGTTCTATGGCATGAAATATCCCCAGGATGGGCTGGACAGGGTAGGCCAGTTCCTGATTTTCAGATGTGCTGACACCTACTGGGATGCCTTCTGTCACAACCCACAGTAAGGGAGTGAGGTGTGTTTTAAATTCTCATCAGGCTGAGCAAAGACACCTGACACGTGTGAGGGAACTCTTACGTTTTTATTGTACAGTCATCTTTACTCTGGCAATCAGCCCACTATTTAGACTCAAAAGGTGTTGGCTAACAAGCTCTTTAATTTAAACAATAGACTTCCACAAGAGTGGAGGCAAACAAGCCCTTTATTTTGTACAGTACACTTCAATAAGTTCTCAATTCTCACAACAAACTCCTCGAAGGTGCTGACTAACACCACTGTTCAAAGGTGCTGGCTTATATGCCACAATACACCATTAAACAAGATCCCCACTCCCACAACAAAGTTCAGTACAGAGTGTGGGGTAGAATATGATAGACATGCTTTGCTCAGGCATAGCAAGGGTAGAAAGCAAAGAATATCACCAGTCTTAAATTGTGCATTGGTACTGCCATGTGGATAGTCTGGAGCTGGAGTTGTGAGACAAGTAAGGCAAATGAGAAAGAGGAAAAGAGAGGAGAAAGAGAAGAAAGAAAAAAAAGAAAGCAAGGGGCCAGATCCTTCCCATTTTAGTTAGCCTGGTGCAGCCTCTCATGTAAATTAGAATTTTTACACATTTTGTTCAAACATGTACAGTCAGCCCTTCTCCAAGAACGAGCTGGGAGAGGGGCAACTAAGCATGAGTCTCACGGTGGAGCAGGAAATTGGCTCAGAACAGCACTGCCCCAGCTCTGCAGGACCGACCCTCTCCTCCAATCACCTTTCCTGCAGAAATATTCAGGATGTTTGAGACAAAACATGCTTAGGTCTGGTCCACTACGCCTTCTCTTCACCACATGTGGTGCCTGGGCACCTTGCCATAACACGTGATTAAGCTAGGTACCTGAAAACAGGATTCAGAGAGGTAAGCATGCCGAATTGAAAGCCTCCTTGATTAGTCAATAGGAAACCTTGAGTGCAGTCGTTGGGAAATATCTGTATCTCACTGTGATTTGCAACCTGAAGCTCCCACCGGAGCTGGTCACCCAAAGCTTTCTGAAAATTTGTGGTTCTTTCTCCAGTTTCCTTTCATGAGAATCTCAAGGTGTCTCATCTGAAAGCCAGGCTTAGGATCCCCTACTTGACACTGATAGCCACCACAGTAGTATAGTAAGTATTTTTGGACTCCTGTTCTCCATCTTTCTGGGTGATGCCATTTCATTTTCCATTCAATTTTCAGTGGGCTAAAGAGATTCCCAAGACAGCTGGAGTAAACGTGTCAGCCCTACTGGAGGAGAATTGTTGCTTCCATATGGTATGATATACAAGGTTAATTAAGAGTCAATGGGGGATAAAAATGGCCACCAGGAGATGCCTACTGGTCTCTGTTCTTGATGGCACCAGTAGTTATTTGAATGGATTAGAACAATCTCCTGGGAAAAAAAAAAAAACCTAAATCCCAGTGGAAACCCACATATTTTTTGTTTTTCATAACTGATGTTTGAAGACCCATGGTAAGTTCATGAACACTCTCTCTGAAGAGTATCCTCGGGGTACCTGGATATCCTCAGATACCTAAGTTCTGCTGAGATCAAATTTCTCCTAGTAGCACTGTGTAGTGGCCATTTTCCCCTCTCGTGTTTTGCAGATTAAATCCCCAGCAGAAAATCTTGGAGACAGAGAAAATCGGGGTGGCAGCTGACAGAGGGCATCTGGCATATTGTGAGTTCCACTGAGGGCAGCTCTGAGAGATAAAAATTGTCTCCCAAAGTAGAGCACATGTGAAGCATGAAAAAAAAAAAAAAAGAGTAATTATGCATCTGAGAAAGAGGATGATGAGCATATAAGTCACTAACTCCTAGAGGAGGTACTGGAGTTTGAAGGGAAACTGAACTCCCTTTTCAGAGACATAAAGTGGTATAATTGACTTTATTAGGGACACCAAAAGAGGTTAACTGATGGCTGCCTTTGACACAATGTAGACAGATGCTTTTCTTCATTCAACATTTAGACTATTCTGACCAAAGACAGCTCTTCTCACATGACTCCAAGGAGGGCAGTTAGTAGCCACCACAGTCTAACTCACCTGGGATTAGCAAGAAGATCATGCCAACTGTGTCTCCGGATGAGCTAAGTAGCACAAATGAATTTTAGCTGTGTTTCTCGATGAGTTTTTGAGAAATCTACAAAACTGATATCTTTAATCCCACGTCTGTTGACTGATGTGGTGGTCATGGGGTTTGGGCTAGTCTCATTGCCACCCCAGCTTGGTCCTCTTGGAGGGTTCTGGGAATGGGCCTTTTCAGCAAAGCCCTCGGGGTCCTGCTGTCACAACCATTCTCTGTGGGGCAGCTGGCCTGCACTGCCAGTCGATGGTAACTGTTGGGTCTGATGGCTGTTAAAGAGCTCCCAAGGGACACCACAACGACTGTGGCGAGGTCTCTGGAGGTAGTGGAAGACTCAGTTAATGTGTGTGAAAGAGACACCAGCCATTCTGAGGTCAGAACTGCTAGGGAGAGCTGATGACTAATGAGTCATTGGATTCTGCTTTCTGTTTGCTAATTATCTGATTTCTTTTAATTTATTCCTTATGCATTGAATAATTCCAAAAGTTCTTAGTCTATAGCTTGCATGAGAATTTGCTATTTCAGCAAATGCTCCTACATAAACCTGCAGGCTAAACATAGAAAATCAAGCTGAAACGAGTGTGAAAATTCCAGAAGAGGATAAGAACTATTTTTTCAGATGGTATTCGTATTTGTTTCACCCTCCCAGGCCAATCCATGAGGAACCAAGACAGGGTCTGAAATGGTGGGAGAGAAGCATGGAGCTGCTTGCAGGGCTGCCAGGCAGGATTTACTGCTGCAGCCCAGCACAGGATGTGATCTCCCAGAACAACGTAAAAGCTGCCTTGTGGAGGACCCTGGTCAACTGACTGCTGAATATTATAAAAAAATGGCCTGTCACTTTCTTCTAGTTTCATGTTATTCTGGATTCATCTCTGATATAGTCACATTTGAGTGACCTGCTAGTTCTGTCACACAGGCAGCACCTGAAATTCCTCACATGGGTTCATTGGCACAACTGTCTCTCAAACTGGGCAGCTCACCCTGGACATGCCCACAACCCCCTCCTCTGCAGGACTAGCAGGGAAGCTGCACAAATTTGGCTGTGTTGCCAATTGCCTTTTTCCACCCTCTCTCTGCCTTTGCTCGCTGTGTTACTGAGCTTCACTGACCAGGCACTGAACAAATACTAAGTATTCAACACCAGCCTTTGGTTTCTGCACTTACAGCACATAACTGCATCGGATCAAGTCCTAACTGAAAGAGTATTTAGGCATAACTTCTTGATGATTGCTTTTAATGACCTTAGCCAAAGACCCTTCAGAAGACAAAGGCAGCTGAGGGCATTAAGACTCGAAGATGGTGCTCGATGTCTCACAAATTCGGATCTTACAGTGACTAAGCTTTCTGAGTTGATGTTTAAATCAAGTGACAAAACCAGCTCAGAAGTTAAACAGTGATTAATTGTCTGCATTCATAAGTGAGAAGGTGGAAGAATTCAGCCAAGAAGTATTTTAAAATGAATCTACTTAGTTTCTGCACACAGTAGGAGATGAAAAACAGGGAATGTATTTTGGAGAGGATATTTACCACATTTTCCCACTTACAGCTAGCAGCATAGCTGGGAGGAAAAATACCCATTTATTCATCCATTCAAGTTATAAATGAGTGTGGGTTATACTAAGGGAATTGACTGAAGCATCGACTGAAGCATCGTCTCTTTTCTTAGACTCCCCCAAGAGCTACTCTCTACCATTGTCCATCCTCCCTGTCATTTACCTCCATTCCTTATTCCAATCCTTGTTATTCCTTACCTTATTACCCTCTATCCCTGATTTTGTGTGCATATCCAAGCTGTGAGTTGTATGTATAAATACTGATTTATAGTACTCAGGCGATGTAAGTTGTGTGCGAGACTGAACGGTAGAGAAGGTGAACACTGCTGGGTGCTCAACTCACAGGAGCAGACTGATGGGTGCACATTGGAGGTTGACTCACAGCTGACTATAAACTACTAGTATTTGCTGCGGCTACAGGGTTTTAAAAACATAATTAAAGATTAACGAACCTTAACAAGATCTCTGCCTGACAGAGGAATGTTAATAAAAGTGCAAAGTTCTGCATAGCCTTGTAGCTTAGGCAGCCCTACTGCAGTTAATAAAGCTGAAATGCTGGAAAAACTGAGGATGGTGGCACGTTGACTTTAATAGCAGAAGTTAGTCAGTTCTGTACCTTCTGTTTGTGCTTCTCAGACCATTTAGGTGTAAATAGTTTTGGACATAACAGAATGGTCTTATTTATTGTGTCACATCTAGTTGTTTCAAAGAACAATTTAGCTGGACACGTGCAATGGTGTGTGCACACTCCAAAGCCAAAACAATATTAACTGGTGTTCTGCCCAGTCACTCTCATCTAATGAATCTCATAAATTTACTCTTCTCCCAGCCCCTAACTACTGTTCAGGAAGGAGAATGGCCTTCCCAACAATGTATCTGTACGAATCGTAGCAGAGATGGAAACAGAGTTCTGTTGTAGTCACAGAAAAATACTTTGAAAGTGAAATTCTGTTACAGGCGGACGATAACGTTCTTTTTGCCACAAGAACCCATGCTTCATTTTCTGCTTCATTTAATGCATGTTATAAAACACAGCTTTATGAGCTAACTTTACAAACCAACAAAAATCTGTGACTGTATTTTATGCTGGTCTTTGAGGACTAATTTTCCTGAGTAGTGTGGATACTTCTGTCTCCAACAGCATACATTTTCCACAGTGTATGTCTAGTGGTGAAAGTATGCATATGAGGAGTGGGAGCCAGGGGTTCTCCTCTTTAGCCAAGGGTTTGTGACCACTTTCCATGTCTTCCGTGGGATGAAATTTTTTGAAGAGTATCTTGACTTTTTCACTCCCAAATTGACAGCTGTGTAAGGTAGCAAAAAGGAGAGAGCAGAGAGATAAGCAAAAGAAAGTACTTAAAGGAGACCTGCATTATCCTGAAGCATGTGAATTAAATGGGCTTTTCTGGTTTCTGTATTTTTCCTGACCAGTGAAAATTCTTATCAGTTCTACGCATTACCCTCCTCTTCCCTGCTGTCTTGAGAAGAAAGTGGTTCTGATTGGCAATTCTTTTCCCATGATTTGCCATGGGATAAATCCAACAGTTTTTATGCAATCAGAATATGCCTGGATTTTTTTTTTTCACTGTAGTTGTCTTATCATGGTTCTCCAGAATTTTCTGTCCCTGTTTTTTTCTATAGTGGTGAAGAGTATGGAAAAATCAGATTTATTGCTCATTAGATGGAATCCACTGTTTCTGTTGGACAGTTAATGTGGGCAAGTGCTGTTGAAACATATTTGGGAAGCTTATGGGGCTGTTCGCAACTCTGGACATACTTATCTGCTATGTAACTGACCTGTAAAATCAGAAAGTGGCCAGTGCTGACTAGAAAGATAAAATCCCCAGAAGCATTATTTTATAGAGGCCTTCAAAGTCTCCTACTTTAAGCAGCAATGAGTCTGACTGATGCTTGTCCTTCATTATAAATAGAGTATCCAGAGGGTGACATTTGCAGCAATACCAGACACACCTACACGTTGGGTGGAGAAATGAGTGAGACCAGCCCAGCAGAGAAAGATGGGGGTGATGGCTGATGAAAAATTCAACATGAGCCTCCTGTCCCAATGCCAGTGCACAGCCAGATTGTGGATTTGAGGGCAGTGGCACTGCCTTCCTAACCACTGCAGTAGTGCCAGCATTTTCCTTCCATCAGCTGATGGGAGGCTGCTGCTGTCCACACTCTTTGCCTTTCACTCCTGTTCTCCCCTCCTACTCCAACTATGATTTTCCAGTTTTTGCTTTTCATGCACATGAAAACCATTTTCTTTTCACTCAGTCAGAGCAGAGCTGATACAACAATTTAGCTCTACCTTAGCTTAGTCCTCCTCAAAAGTGCATGTCCTGAAAACTCTCCTTTAGGGTATTATGATTTGAAAAGATGGCCAAACCATGGCACTTTTCAATTTAAACTATAGCCATTGCACACAGAACATCTGTGCTCTCCCATTAAAAAACTGTTCCTCACAGTCGCACCTCATTATACCAATGTGTTGTTTTGGCTTTTTTTTTTTTTTTTTCCTCAGCCTGAGCATTTTGAAGGGTCATCTTCAACTTAAACAAATGGCTTGTACTAGGTGTAGAGGAGTAAGTGCAACTTTTCCAGCTACTATGATACACTAAGACAGAGTTTCCCAGGCTGGAACAATTTCTCAGAAGGACGTCTAACTTCTAGGCAATTCATGTGCCAGTGGGTCATTTCTTTGCATTTATAGATTTTATTTATTTCTAGATTTTTCTGTTTGTCTTAGAAAATTACAGTATCCTCATTAATTATCTACTCTTAGCTCAGCTCTGTACTGTCAACTTGTAGTTACTCTTTTGAGAGAGGATGCCTGGTCTTTGACCCACTTCTCAGATGAAGTTAATCTCCTATGATGATGTTTACAGCTTCGCCTCTGGTGAGTTATCTCATCCTTAGGCTTAGGTTGGAACCTTTTTGGTAGCTGTTCCTGAAAGAAAAATGTTGTATGCCTGAAAATGTCTAAACAGCAGAGGGTGGGATGTTCCTAGGTCAAATTTTGATGGTTCTTTTTTCACAGTTGAATCTATCTCTTTTTTTTTTTCTTTATTAAAATAGTAATATTCCCAAATTAACAAAGATTTGATGCTCATAGTGTTCTCACAGCAGCATGTCTTTACCTAGCCTTGTAAAACTGCAGGAAGCGAAAAGCTCTGAGGAGACTGGGGAAAGAGGGAGTTTATTTCAGCTTTAGCAGGTATAATTGTTTGATCTTTCCCTTACATGTCTGACAAAAGAAAAAAATTGTTGTGGCTATCAAACCTCTGTGTAGAATGAAATCTCCATGGATAAAGGGTCTGCTACTGAAGGGTACAGTTACTCTGTATTGAGATCTTATCCGTAGTTTGTGTATATTTAAAGATCTCTGCAGTTCTTGGTTTTATATGTTGGTGTAAAGTTGGATAAATTGTCTTGACAAGGAATACCATTCTTCCCTGTGGTTTTAACTGCAACATGCTGGAGAGCAACACTGCAAAACTCTGTCAAATGGAGTGCAGTTAGCAGAAAAAAATGAGGAAATGGTGAAAGGAATACTTCCCCAGAAAGACCAGTGATAAAATTCAGTAAGGATTTCACGTGTTACAGAAATGAAACTTTTTAAGAGAACTTAATTCAGTGCATTAGACTGAAATATATTTAATAATGTGGTGAAGCTCTGCATGCATAACTGAAGAAGGATTGAAGTGATTAATATAATACATTTTTCTCATTCAAAGAGACTATGCTTTTGATGGGATTTTACCAGTTGGAGGAGGCAACACAGTCCATGGTGCTTTCTGGTTACTTGTTTATGCAGGTAACTGGCACCTTCACTGCTATGTCTTCCCCATCTTATCTCTCCCACCACAACACCAGATTCCTTCTCCCCAGTGAAGCATGAGTGTGCTTATGAGCACTTCTGCCAGAAGGGAGGAGGCTATCATGAATCCAGCAAGAACCAAATGGCAGAAGTAAGCGTGGACTGACTAATCTCCACCTCTGCCACATGATATGTAGTCATGATATGTAGTGGTCTGGATTCTGGGTTTTATAGGAATGATTAAAGTCTTTAGGAAAGTTCCCAGAAAAGGGAGTAAGTTGCTCTTAGCTTTTCTTTTAATGTCGGATTTCAGAAGACGGTTTCAAACCTATTAAAATTTCGATCTCTAATAAGCTTAACGTAAAATACTGGAGCTTATTAATCTTCTCAGCCTCTGTGCTGAATAAAATAGAAAAGAAATGCATTCTACAGATAGGATCTCGCATTTTTTACTCAGAATGTTAACCTTTTAGGAACTGTTATATCTCTGAGCATGCAAAATCAAGAAAAAAGCACCACCAACAATATAATTGATTTTAAAGGTATTTTGCTTTGCAAACAAATCCTAGGTAAAACAAAACAACAGTTAAAGAAATAGACTCTTGACACCTCCACCATTGAATATCTATGCATATTGACGCAAAGCTTACTACTAGCTACTTTTATTTAGCCTTTTCCCAAAAATCAGCCATATGTTCTGTGGGAATTCTATCAGCTGACTGTGTGTTGCAGAACTGTCCCCAGATGCAGGATGTACAGGAACTCTTGGGTAAATTTAGTGAGTGGTAGAATTTAGTCTTTAAGATCTCTGTGCATTTTCTGGTAATTAATCATGATTTTAAATCTCTATGGACATTTCACAGTAATTAATCATGGTGAGACAAACATCTCTTTGACAGCCCCACTGCTTCTGAGCAGCCAGTTATCCACAGTCAGTGTATGATCTGTCTCATGCATAGGTGGTGCAAAATGGATCTATGAATCTGAAATAGACTTGGGCAGCAGGGAGCAGTAGTGTGACATACAGCAAAAAAGTGTACTGCAGTATTGAGAGACTAAAATAAATAAATTGCATTGACCTTACATACAGCTGGAAAAATTCGGTATCTAAAGTGTGTTTGAAGTGAGACAAGTTGGAGTGCTAATTCATTGGACTATTCTGAAGACACTCCAAGTCTTATAGCAGAGAATGCTGTAGCTGAACTCCTGGGGTACACTAGCTCAAGTCTCTACTTTTACCTACTGTGTAATACATCTAATAAGAAGAAAAAGCTGAATAGAATGAAGATGAGCACATTCATTTATTTAGATTAGCCTGCAAGGTGACAAGTATGTCTTGATGCCAAAATGAAGCTATGCAAACTATCCTCCTGAGAGTAGGCATATGCAGGGGAGGTGCTGGAGCATTGAAATGTGGAAAATGAGGGGAAATATAAGAAGCTGTGACTTGCTGTGAAGTATGCCACCTTTCCAGTCCTTCTTGACTGCAGTGCTTTGGTTAGTGATGCACCTTTCAATGCCTTGGACAATTGCTGCTTCCTTGGGCCTGGCACCAGCTACACCAGGCCACCAAAAAAGAGCATGGGCCCAAAGAAAAACTATGGTGACATGCTCTAGAGACATGTGAAAACTGGCACTGAACATGGGCTTGAGAGGAAAGAGACAGCTGTGATTATCGGTCTCAATGTGAATTAATGGCTCTGCAGCCTATACAGTGCTTTCTGCTATAACCAGGAGACAAGAGACAGGCAGTACTTGAGGAAGCCTTATTTGCATAGGAAAACCCCCCAAGTTCTGGCACGTGGGAGATATCTGAACTGTTTTTGATTTTATTTTTATTTTAAGGAGAGGGATATTATTACCTGCAGATGAGTACATTTCTCCTGTTACTTCTTAAGGCAATCACAAAATTCTCAGTCCAAGAGAAGCAAGACCAAGCACTGAAAGGCTGACATTTCTTCTTCCCTTCCCCTCTCTCCTATTTCCTACTTTCCTCCCTCTCTTCCTTCATCCCACCTTCTTCCCCTTTCCTCAATATCACTGTTATTCTGTCTAAACTTCCATTGTTTCCAAAACACCCTCAATGTGAAACACTGAGTCAGCTTTCTGGCTGTTTGTCTCCTTCCTTATGATCTTCAAGTCACTAAGTATTCCTGAAGGCCAGATACTGATACAACAATGCACAACGCTCAGTCTTCTTGCCAAAACACCCTATATACATTAAAAATACTGCCATTGTCCTTTATAATTTCTTACAACATCCAGGTAATTAAGTGGAGCTCCATGTTATTAACTTGGCACCTAGAGATCAGATGTTTAGGGTGAGCAATAATAGCAGCTCAGCATGAAGTCAGTGGTATGTTTCAGTGCTTAACTTGATATGATAATCTGAAAAATTCACAAGGTTTTCAGAGACAGCACTGGCAACATGATCAAGTACAGAATCTCTCTCTTATTATTTTAAAAACTAGGAGATACATCTATATATTTAAACAAACACTAGAAAGGGGATGGAAGGAAATTGGTAAGCAGTCTAAAGGGAGGAAAGGTATTTGGTATTGAGGGAAGAGTACTACCTACTGGGATTGGATATGGGCTGCTGGGAGCAAAATCGGCTTCCATAATGTGAAAGTTAACTGAAGCAGAAAGACCAAGGAAATGCTATTGTACTGCTACTGTTTCTAGAGAAAAGACTGAAGATAAACCCTTAAACCCCACAAGGTCTCCTAAGAGCACAGTAGCTTGGCTGGATGGACTTGTCTACTGCTGTTCACAACAATACCCCCACCAATGCCTGGGATAAATGGTCAACAGCCTGAACCACATCAGAAAACAAATTGGTCTTAGGTATGATGCCGAGCAAATCTTCACCATTTTTGAGCTCATCTCATGTTTAATCTCCAGGATTGTCTTTATTTGTCTCGATGCACTACAGTTGTCATCTCTGAAAGTTGGTTACCTCTCTGGTTTTGAATAGAGAGAGGATCAGTGTGGAAATGCCCCTGAATTGTCCTGGTAACCAGTGAAGTGTCTTTCCCAGTCAGGGTGATGGGGAAACCTCCCACCTGAAAGACAGTGCTGTCTTGGAAAGTGAATCTCAGTTGTCATGATGCCCTCTTGAAGATACTCATAAGGAAAAGGTTAAGGTGGAGGTGTAGCATGGGCTGTGTGCCTCAGAGGAATGTGTCTAATTACTCTTCAGCTTCTCAGACAGAAACATCCTGGAATTGAGTCTCAGACAGATCACTTCTCTTGCATATCAAACACAGTAAAGAGGAGAGGCATTTAGCACATAGCTCAGAGGAGTTGTTCCAGTAACAGAAATACAGTTCATCTCCTCCCAGAAAAATGTTTTTAAAAATTTGCCAAAGGTAGAAAAATTGAATTAATCTAATAAAGCAAAGACTTTTGGATATGTCACAGGAATGGTAATACTGAAATTGAACTTGTGAGTAGGAGATGTCGGAACATAGAAACTGATGACCTTCTTTGCCCAATTTAAAATGAGGGTCAATTAGTGGGCAAAATAATGAGCAGACAGCTATTCTGAATGATCACAATTTGATGTGGATACTGGTAAGATCTGAAGCAAAGACAAATGAGTTTCACTGCCCATCATTCCAGAGCCCACTGTATTAATAACGCTATGCCATTATCATCCTCATTCTGAGAGGTGCCATGGCCTGACAGTCCTAAATGGAGAAAACAGATGATACCAGGATCACCGTCAGGTTTTTCTGCTTGCCAGATGCCTTTTGAAAGTTACAAGTCCTACTGCTGTCTTCATTCACTGCTTTTTTTTTTAAACAAACCTTTCCTATCCTGTTTCTTTCAGTTTCTGCCTTTCCTTTTGGCGTCTGTTTAAGGAGTCTTTGGTTTAGCTAGCTGAGCCTGAGTATTTTGAACACCTCCAAAATGACAGCTATAAGCACAGATTAGTACTGGCATCAGATCAACAGTTTTTAGGTGGCTAACAGAGGCAAGTACTATGCCTAAATTTCTCTAACAATGAAACTCCAAGTAAAACTCCGAAATCAAAGCTATGCTTTCTGGTTTTGGCGTGGCTTCTTTTCCTCTGTTGCATATGTTTCACTTGTTTTCTTCAAGAAAGCAGAATCAGGTCACAGTTCTATCTTCAGACCATCTCAATAAATTTTTCTCTTTTTCAAAATCTTGACAGCATGCACTGAAAATGTCACACAATTTGTAGAAATTTTAACATACATGTTCGTAGAATTCCTTACTGATGATGCATTTGTGTTGGGTAAGGTTTAATAAAACAACTGATTTACTTCTCCAAGCTACAAAATAACACCAGAGATGGCAGATTTTACCTCTGCATTTTAGGAACCCTTAAAAAAAAACAAATGGAAAAGTAAAAATTTCAGTCACTTGTCACTTCAAAATAGTGAAGACTGAATTGCAGTAGCTGGTAATTGCTATTGCTGTCACAGTAAGCCAGGGGAGTTTTCTTTAAATTTCTCTAAACTCAGATATTCAGGTGCCAATAAAACACAGTGATTAATAGAAATAGAATTTTGTATGGTAAATTCATACTTTTCTATTTAAATCTTCCAGATCAAAGAGTCTGTTTTATACTGTGCTGAAATTTACTCATTTGGTAAGAGTCGGCCCACCCATTTCTTGTTGAGCCACTCCATACTCAGTATACATGCATCAAACTGAGATGTTTATGGAATAACTTTGTATGAGGCAGGGCAGACAGAAAAGTACCTCAATAAATGTTTAGACAGATTACCTCAATGTTAAAGGATGCCATATTTAAGGGGTTATTAAAATAACAATTGAGGGAAAAATGTGTCATAGGAACTTCTCTGTGTGAACTATGAAGAAAATTTAGAATGCAGTCACATCAAGTTCTCTAAGCAAAATTTGTATTTGTTTCCTGGTATAGCTCCCACACTTTGTTAGCACCCAAATACCAAAAAACAATAAAGAGGGATCATAAATACTGTAAAGTATTGCAGTGTTGTAACAGAAACTGAAATTCAGGTGTTGCAACTGGCAGTGTCTGCTATCCGTACATTCTGTACATTCATCAAAGACCTTTCAGAGACTGAATGGCCTTCAGATGTTGTTCTTTGATGCTGTGAGATGATTTGCCTCAAAGCTCTTCTGCTTCAGAGTTAAAGATGATCAGGATCCAGCTGCCATGGTGTCAGAACAAAATCGCTGACAAGTAGTAAGGGATACCATTATCAGCTAGTGGAAAGGTTTAACAGAGCCAGCTGAAGGCTTTTCTGGGATGTGCTACCTCTCTTTTGCCCTTAGCAAAGAATCTACTTAATTTCCTTAAATTCTGCATAAAGAGGCTCATTGCAGGCGGATACGGAAGGTCTATTGAAATGAAAATGTTTCTGGCCAGAGATCTGGAACACCTTCAGTCCTCTGCTAACTATAATAAATGCTCAGATACTTGCACAAATTGAATGGAGATCATTGGTCACTCTCAGTGTTTTTCATGACAGCCTATGTTAGACTAATACTTGTAGCTCTTTAGTATCTATGTGTCAATGTATTGAAGACATTATCTTCTAGCTTACTGACCAGATTTGACACTAAAAATCTAGGTGGGTCATAGTTGGCCCTTCTCAGGATGGCAAATTTAGTTTTTAGAGATACTTAAGTATTACTGGTAGGTATTTCTGAGTACCTGGCTCCTGCTTTATAAAATGAATGTCCATATATGCTACAGCACTTAAGGAATAATACCAAAACTTTGTAGCTGCAGACTAAAGTGTAAACACCCCACAGATAACAGGGTTATGTATCATCAATGACTTTAACTGTACAATTCTGTTAGACAAATGAAGTACAGCTTCAATACCCGTTGTTTAGGCTTTTGATCTTTTTTAAACCTAGCCTTAATTTTGCCTTCATTCTCCAGACGATGACATGGCAATGTTTTAAAGTCCCTTCATATTACTTTTTTTGTCTCTGGAGACTGAAATTTTCTTCATGTTTATACCATAAATGGGAAATCAGATTTACCTGGCTTTCTGAATTGAAGTTTCCTTGTTTTTTATTATGTCTGTAAAATCATCTTCCATACCACTCTGTTTCTCATATCATTTGTATCAGCTCTCTACTCTTCCTATCATTAATCTAAATAGTGTACCTGTTTCAAAGTTAATACAGTCTCCCAAAAAAGGGTACATTCAGAACCATTGCATGCTCAGCATCTTGGAAGATTGCCCTCATGCTAAAAGCAGAATTTAAACCTTTCCAGAGCGAAAAGAGAGCTATTCCACTGTGAAGAATTCTAAACTGGATGTGCTAAATTTTGCTAGTGTTCCTCTTTCCTGGGACAAGTCAGGGTTTGGAATGTGTCATTGATTTATTGCTTTCATTAACGTGACGGAACACAACAAGTGGAGTGCTGTCATTGAGTTTGCTGCACCCGTCCTGTAATGCAATATCCAGCCATTATCAGATGTAATTAGCATGTTTGAGGCAATATATTAGTCCACCACAAATGCTTTTTAAAAGGAGGAGGGAGGTTATATTGAGTGCTTTATGACTTTCCTGGAGAGTCTAAAAGCTTTTTAAAGGAGTAAAAAAATACTCACACTAGAAGAGCTGAATCAAGATTCTTCAGGAAAACATTGTTATGGATAGAGAACTGCTCTTAGCAAAGCAGTGACATGGGAAACCCAAAGGCATAAATTTAAAAACGTTGATACCAACAGTATAAGAAGAAACTTCTGGTAGCATCATTCATCCACAAAGCCTCCACACTTTACAGCTTGTACAGGAAGATCAATATCATGGCATAAGTTGATGGAGGGCTAAGCCCTAAATAATCTGGGATTTTGAACCTAATGTATCATAGAGTAGTGAAAAAAGAGTAGGCAGGTCGGATGGAGGATGAACACATATATCTTCTCTTTTATGCATGAAACAAAGAAAAAGGGGATGGTTTCTTTTATTTGTGAAAGGTCTTGAGGAACAAACCAATGACTGAGGAAAGCTGTGAGAGTTTCTCACAGAGGAATCCAATATGACAACTTATAATTGTAAAAAGCAGATCTAAGTTCAAGTTTGAAAGTAGCCCAAGGTGATTTTCCACCTGTAGTCTTGGGCCTGATGGATGTGATTTTGTGCATGACCTCAGCAGAAAGTTTACCTACTCAGAATAGCTTGTTGTACGCAAATGGTAGAGAGAGCAAACACCAAATGTGCTTTTTTGGTTTCATCTCCTACCTATGGTACTCTCAGATCCTACTGCATTCATCTTCTGTAGAAAACATGGTGTATTTTTTGATTAGCGGTGAGAAAAAATTTTCTCATGTTTTAAGCACTTTTGTTTCTCCTTCCAGTGCTAAGAGAAGACAGAATACATGAACACACTGTACAACACACATGAATGATAAACCATGAAGGAAACAAATCCTTGTTCAGTTTTCCCAGTCCTCAGCCACTGTTCTTTCACTGTCCAGCTCAGAGACTTCATCAGCGTGCTGAGGAACTACGGCTTGATGTGCACTTCTGTTTTGGGCTAAAGTAAGGAGTAAAAAGGACAGAAAGGGTCTCAGTGTTAACACTAATATCTACTAACTGACAGTTGACTAAATTAAAAGTCAGGGCAATGAGGAGGTTTTTTTCTATAGTTAGATCAAATATCTGATGGAGCAATTTATGAGACATTGTTGTAAGTTCCTTTCCTCTTGGAATAACTTCCTTTTGCCTTGGCATGTTTTTGAAACAAGGAAGTTGCCTGACGAGAGGTTCCACAGCTGCTGAGTTTGAAGCAGCATTCAGTGGCCTTTGCTTGTTATCAGAAGAGAGGAACATGGCGCTGCCTTGGAATCTGCTGAGGTTTCATGGCCATTTTGGACTTTAAAAATGCAACGGATGTAATGCAAGTATACTAATATTTAAATATCAGCCTATTCTGGCTGGTGACATAGATACCCAAATATTGATGACCAGCACCAACTGGGTATTGACATAGTACTGTGCCCAGAGCAAAGAAGACTGTGCTTCCTACTTGTATCTCTTTTGTCCACACACATACTGTAATGGAGATTTCTCTTTCTGTGCTGTCAGTTGCCTCATAGTGGGTTTTTTTTGTAATATTGGGCTGAGGAGAAATGTTCCAGAGAATATTAGTTTGTCCTTTCTTCTTTTTATAGGATGTTCTTATACTGATTGATAGCTTATTATCTTGATAGCAGAAAGTGGAGGAGCTGGTACAGAGAAGACAAAAGCCAAGGGGTTATTTTGTGTGTGTAAAGTACTCTGACACTAGAATGACAAACACAGCAAGAAGGCAAACACCGAAGAGAATTTGATTTAATTTATTATGGAAAACAACTGGCAAAGCTGCAAGCATGGTTGGCTGTGCGGTATAAGTAAAACTATAATAGTTGCCATTTATATACTCTGACTCGCAAACAGGCTGCTGTGCCATTTCTGTGCAGGTTGATATTGTGTGTTTTCCATACAAGATTACTTTTTCCCTTTGCGTGCCACCTCCTTGGAATCCATCAAACAGATTATTCCAAAGTGACCCTGTTGTAATAGTATGTATATTAAATTTATACCTAGCCTCAAATAAAGTACAGGTTTGCATTATTGAATATATGAGCAGGGCAAGCAGTAGCAGTATTAATTTTATTTAATGTTATGCCTACTATATGGAGTTAAAAGATAGGAAGATTTACTATCCATTTCAAGGGAAGTTATTGCAGTTTGATATTAACGTTCTCAGAATTTTCTTTTTTTTTTCTTTTTCTTTTTTTTTTTTTTTTAAAATCTGTAGTATAGTAATAGAGAAATAACAGCAAATTTCACAGCCTACTGTAGTATAGCCATCAGGGGCCTGACTGCCTTGTAGGGGCTGAGAGTGACAGTGGGACTGGATGAAATTGGTCATGGGGTCAGCCCAGACTCCATGCCCCACCGCCGGCTGGCCCCGGCGTGGTGGCACCGGGAGCTCCAGTGCATGAGTGCGGGTTGGAAGCAGTGGGCCCGCAGAGTGGGCAGTCCTACAGGCTGCCTGGGAGCCCCCTGTACCCCGCAAGCGATGGGGCTTTCCCTGGCTGTCCTGGTGCCATGCTGGACCTGGGCCCTGGCAGCTGAACCCTAGGAGGTGGGATGCTCTCAGCACTTTTACAACAGCAAGGAGAAATGGGCACTGCATAGACGCGTCTATGGAGCGATAACAGTGAGCTTTGGGGTGTGCATTTCTTGGGGCACACATAAGGCATTTACTTGCATTATTAAATATATGTGCAGAGCAAGCAGTAGGAATATTAACTGTATTTAATGTAGTCCATTCCATTTAATGGTCCATTTAATGTAGTTCATTGCCCTATGAAGCTATATAAATACCTACTGCGTAGCTCCTCATTCTCCCTGTGCTCAGCACAGGTGAGGCTGCACCTCAAGTACTGTGTTAGGTTTTGGGCCACTACCTTCAAAAAGGACAATGAAGTCCTGGAGTGCGTCCAGAGAAGGGCAACAAAGCTGGGGAAGGGTCTGTAGCACAAGTCTAATGAAGAGTTGCTGAGGGAGCTGGGGTTGTTTAGCCTGGAGAAAAGGAGGCCCAGGGGGTACGTTATTCCTCTCTGTAACTACCTGAAAGGAGGATGTAGCAAGCTGGAGGTTGGTCTCTTCTCACAGGTAACAAGTGATAGGACAAGAAGAAATAGCCTGAACTTTGCCAGGGGAGGTTTAGGTTGGATAATAGGAAAAATTTGTTCACAGAAAGGGTTGTCAGGCATTGGAACAGGCTGCCCAAGGAAGTGATGGAGTCACCATCCCTGAAAGCATTTAAAAGACACGTGGATGTGGCACTTAGGAACACAGCTTATTGGTGGACTTGGCAGTGATGGGTTAACAGCTGGACCCAACAATCTCAAATATGTTTTCCAACCTAAACTATTCTATGATATTACAATTATTTTAGCACAGATATTTAGATGACAATTTTCTCTACCACTACAGATGTCCACCTTTACTTTGGTATTGTCCTCGTTAAATCTGAGAGGAACTTTGTGTAATGTGTCTAAGCAGTGCATTTAACTATTGCACATATCTGTCCAAAGCTGAGGATGACAAGAAATGATATCTCTTTTCCTGTTCACCCTCTTGGAGGGCAGACTGTTCCCAAAACTCGGCTCTCTGCCTCCCAGCTGGTTTGCAGTTGCGCAGTCTCAGCCAGTGAAACCCACACAAGTGGCAGATCCCGGACAGAGCAGTGACTGATGATCCCAGATGCCCGCCAGCAGCACGGTGGGGACTAAGTCACATGACATCCTAGTCCCAGTGCCACTGGGTGTTAGTTCTTCTCCCTAGAGAGCTCTGATCCCTCTCCTGCTGTCTGGAGTCACAATTCTACTTCTTTCCTCATGGCTTTGTCACTTTGTAGGTGCTCCTAAGCCCTCTGACTGGGGTGGATGAGAGCCAGGGACATGTGGCTTTGAGAAAGAGCATGGGCATGCCTCTTTGAAATCCCCAGTCAGAAGCCTTAGAGTATAACTCAGTCAGCATGTTTTGGTACAGGTCATTTCACTCCCTAAGCTTTGATTCTCCATGCAAAAGAGAACCCTATTTTTGCAGATTTAAACTTGCGACACCAATGAAAAAGCAATTACATTGCACAACACATAATATAAAAATTATGACAGACATCTATCTTTCAGAAGGTTTTGCAGTTTTATTCAGATTTATCAAAGACTTCTTTTCCCCCAAATTTCCCTGAATCTTTCTGTAAGTCCACTTCATCTACCAGAACTTCGAGTCATCAGAATGTCCCCAGTTAGGAATCATTAGAATCTCATTAAAACACGATCCTTATTATCAGTCATGGTCACAGGAATGCAATAAGCTAAGCCATGGCAGCACACTTAGAGCCATCTAAATGTTTTTTGAAGGCTAATACACTTTTCACTTAATTACGTTTCCGAATTATACAGCCATTTTGCAGTGATTCATTGCAATTATCATCTGTATTAATTTAGAGCCAAAAAACATACATAATCGTCTTTGGTGTAAACACACTTTACTCAGTAAGCAGGGTTTGTGGAAGGATGAAATTAACCCCACAAAGAGACTTTTTCATTATTCAGCTTTCCCATGCAAAATATTAATTAAAATACCCCTAATATCAGTACAAAAAATGTGAATAATTGGAGTCTTGTGAAGCTGTGTACAAAATCCCTTCGAATTTGCCAGAAAAATTGCCCAGAATAATGATTTCCCCTTCACAAGAAACAATGTGACTTCAACTCTCAGCTTACAGGTATCTATGTTAGCAAAAGCCTTTTTCACAGCTTCTCCAGGAGCAGCCTGTATCTTAACATCGAGTTATCACCTGTAAAGTAAACATGTTCACAATATGCTCCTGAGCCTGGACTGTTGTGCACATAGTTAGTAAGGGCAACCCACAACGAGTATCTGAGCATACAGAGAAGTAAGCAGAATCTAAAGGTAACACCATCAAAATCATATGCCAAATTCAACTTAAGGGTAAGATGAAATGACGTGGTGAGGCTGACTGTGTAATGTGTTGTTGGGTAAAGCCCTCCAGTTTTAATAAAAATCCAAAGACAGAATCTGATAGGATATAAAGCATATATTAGCTCTTCACTCCTGCTGCTTAATACACGGGTTTCCAAAGCCCAAACAAAAACAATGCCACGCCCAGCATAAACACACCTGAGGTGTAGGTCTGGTATGTCCTCTGTTTACTTTTCATGAAAGAGTTCCACTGAGTATCTTCTGTTTAGGTTAGCTCAAAAGTATTACGTTATCAAAATTCTATGCCTGGTTTCCAAACAACATCTCACCTAATGATTCAAGGTGGACTACTCTATGCTGATACAAATAAGAACATTTTCAGTCCTATATATTGTGATAGTGAATCTGCTGCTATTGTGGCAGGTTTTTGTTTAGTGATTTTATCTGCTCGTGCTTGAAGGGAATTCTAATCCCAGATTATCTGCAGTTGGAGACTTTTAAATCAGTGGAGTTACAGAAGCAAGAAATTTAGCTTATTATTATAGTTATTTGTTCTTTTGTAGCACCTGAGAAAGGACTGGATTTTCATTACAATGGGCAAGATCTGAACTTAGAGGAAGAAATTCTCTTGTGAGGGTTTTTCAGTTACACGTCAAACAAGGTAGAAAAATTTGTTAATATGAAAAATTGAGGATATTCTATGAAACAGATATTATTCTAGAGTTGGTTGGATATGTAACCTAACTGTCCTGAATGAATTAGCTTTATTTAAAATGAAATAAATGAATAGGGACAGCATTCCCCTGTTGACCCTCATTTCCTTATTGCAGTAAGTGGACCACTTATAAGGAACTGAATGGCTCAGACCTTTCCGCATTTAACATCTTGCTATTTGCCAGAACATTTGCAACTGAATCAGCCTGACTGAGCAGTTGCTTTGTGACTGGAGTTGCTTTGATTGTGTCAAAACTCAAAGCTTTGTTGAACACTCGCTGTTCCTTGAGCACAATACTGTGCTCAGTCACATGTTGACAAAATTTTCTTATGCTTCACCATCTCAAGATTGATAAGATTGATGAGCCTCCTGAATCCTAGATTTTTAAAAGCTAGACCACTCCACAGCATTCTGAGCATAGAGTAAATCTTGCATGTGAGAAGCTGGTGTGAAGGAGTTGCAGCAATTAGGGATCCTGCTATGATTCCTTTCCCTACTGCTCATTTACGAAGACCCTTCCACAGGCACTTCTGGAAATGCTGACCACCATCCTTAACATACTCAGAGCACTTTGCTTTGATCTGGAGAGTTGTCTTGTACTGATGGCTGCATTTGGGACTTGCACGACAAACCCACTGTTCAGGTTTTCCTGTTGCCTGTCCTCCCAGGAAATTTGGGCCCTGGGCCTGGGTAAGGTTCCTTTCAGGAGCAGAACCTAAGGCAGTAATTAAAATGATGCAACTCTCCACTCATGAAATGTAGATACTGCTCATTGAGATGATGGTTGTCAAGACAAAGCATAGGTGGAATACAGCAGTTAGTTAACAGATGAGTACCTATGAAATACAACAGTGAACAGAGAGAAAAGTCCTGACCAGCAGAAGTTCAGTTTTGGCTTATGTGTTTTGTGTGGGAAGATGTGTCAGTCTGTGTTCAGTCTCTCCACTCTCGTGCTGCTGGATGGTGTATGTGAAGCACAGCATCAGGGCTCCCTCTTGGATGTTCAGGTGCCAGCTTGGAGATAGTGTGGCCAAGGGCAGCCCCTGGCTTTGGTGAATTTGGATTCAGGCTCCCAGATGGAGCAGTGGGAATGGCCCATCCAGGGTCGATCCTGCTTCCCAGGGCAGATGCTTTTAATGTCAGCAACTACCAGCTGGCCTGCTCTGTGCCCTGCCATCTCATGGGAACGACAAGTGTCAAGGCTTGTATTTAGGGATCTGTTTCTGTTAGTTATAGCATCTGCAGTTGTGGGAATTGGTTCTTTTTTTTTTTTGGTTTCTCTGTTGGTGTTTTTGTTCTTGTTTGCTTGTTAGTTCGTTGGTTGGTTGGGGTTTTTTTTGTAAGAAAAAAGACCAATTACTTTTTCCACAAATTGCAAGGAAAAAACTGCTCTCAGCCTATTTTTATATTATGCCATGCTGGTATGCTTCAGCTTGCAGAAATTATGATCTATTTGACTGCACTATTTATAATGTCACCTGATGTGATATCAGCCAGTTTTGCATGGAGAAGGAAAACTTTTCAGAAAAAACTTGGAAATTAAAGTCCCGTGAATTTTTTCAGGCTCTTTACTCACAGCAAGTTCATGTACAACTGCAATGCTCTGTCTTCCCCTTCAGTTGCTGCTGACATATGATGTTAGGAACAAAGTTTGCCAGAGATGCCAACGTAGCTTCTCATAACTTGCATTTCTGTAGTCTCTTGATACGTTGATTGCCCACAGTTGCTGAGAAAGAAGAGCATCTGTCATTTCTGGACTAAGGAAGCGGCAAGTGCAGATGCAGCAGCCTTGAATTTTCTTTATGGCGTGTACATCATTTGGGGGCTGACAAACTAGTTTTGTGGAGTTAATGGGTTTGAGTAGTAACTAGATGCACACAAAACCATCACCTATTCACTGTGTTTAAGCAGTTCAGATGCCAGCACCTTATTCAAGTCTACGCAGAGCAAATAGCCTCCAAAAAGTATGCTTTCCTGCTTTTATTGACAGAAAAACTTTATAGGTCACAGTTAATGTGCAACTCGTGTTTCTGGAAAGAAACATGGAAGTGGCAGCAGTGGAAGCTACAGGTCTCAGATCAGCTAAAAATCACGGAAGAAAAGAAGGTAAATTGTAGCAATACTACTCTGAGGGTTAGAGACCCTTAAATCAAAAAGATCTGGTCATACCTCTGCCAACCTGGGACCATTCTTTTTGAGAAGAATTAAATTTATGCCAGCCTGTATTTCACTAAATTATCGAAGACCCCAAGTAACCTTCTAAAGATCCTCCAAGGTCTTTTTTTTTTTAAAAAAAAAAAAAAAGTGGGAAAAGTTTATTTTTGTTGAGACAGGTTTTCTTATTGACTAGTATTGACTTGTGTGGAGAGGAAGATTTACTCCATGCCTGTGTTTAGATAAACTTTGTAGCATTTTACTGCACATTATTGGGCTGTACTTTAAAGATTCTGGTGCTCTCTGTTCTTGGGGAATTTTTTTTATTTATTTGATCACCCTTGTAGAACTTTAGCTAAGCCAATTCCCAGAGAAAGGAACACGTTATTTCTACATAGAATTAGCTGTTCATTTGGGGAATTTCCAAGTGCTGCACTGGCGCAGAAGAGTATCAGTAGCCATAGACATGTACAGTCCCTTCTAGATATCCCAAAGCTGCAGTTTTCTCTCTGTCTATAAAGTTAAGGGGAAAAAGACTAAAATATAAATAAGGAATTTATATAAATACTGGATCAAAACCCAACAACAACAAAAGAATTAATGAAGTATTAAGTTCCTAATTTGGAATAGCTACTTGCTATCGTTTAGGGACTAAGGAAATAATGTTTCAGTAGTCACGCCCTAGTCATAGATGAAATTCTAGCCCTTTTTGAAGTGGGAATTCCTGGAAATATTGTGAATATGTGTATTGGGTCAGTCTGAGGTGGAGTTAACCTTCCTTATAGCAGACCTTCTAGTGCTGTGCTTTGTATTTGTAGCTATAGGGGTGTTGATAAGCCAGCAATGTTTTGGCCATTGCTGAACATTGCTCACACGGCCTGAAGGCTGCCTCTCCAACCCTCTCTAAAGGCCAGTGGGCTGACAGTGGGTGAGAGGTTGGGAGCGGTCACAGCTGAGACAAGCTGACCCAGACTAATGAAAGCAATATCACATACCACACGATGTCATGCTTAGCAATAAAAGCTAAGAGAAAGGAGGAGGAGGAGGACAATGCTCAGCACTGCGATGTTTGTCTTCTACTGCAACTGCTGCATGTACTGAGGCCCTACTGCCTAGGAAGTGTCTGGATATCACCTGCTTGTTGGAAGTAGAGAAGGAATCTTCTTGTTTTCCTTTACTTCCATGTGCAGCCTTTGCTTTTCTTTTGTTAAACTGTCTTAATCTTGACCCACAAGATTTTTATCTTATTTTTCCCCTATCCATCTGAAAAGAGGAAGTGATAGAGTGGCTTGAAAGGGACCTGGTGGCCAACCAAGGTCAAATGAACACAGTTGTAAAACAGTTTTGGTTTCATCTTAAAGTGTTGCAAAGCATAATTAGGTAGTTCCAGACAGGAAGAAAATCAAAATTCCTTGTTCTATAAAATCACTCAAAACCTTTATTTAGGAGAACACTTTTCACTCTTTCTGTGCATGAAATGTCTTTCTAAATTGGTGGAACATTTGGCAGAGCAAGAGATCCATCCTAAAAACTTAAACTCTTGTTGCAAGGGAAGGTCTTTCATGAAGTTGCATTAAAATTCCCAAGGGTCCTAATTCTGAAGATGTTCACCTGCTTCTATAAAAGTAATTTATAAAAATATGGGATCAAAATACTATAAAGCAAATGGTTATTTTTCCAAGGTTAAAGTGCATTTTTGGTTACTCAATTAGAAATGAAAATTGGCTCTATTAAATGTTTTCATTGGTACATTAAGCTTCATAAAGTAAGTGTTATGTAGGTCACAAATTTCCAGACACTCTGTTATGTTATACTATGTTGCATTATGTCATGTTACATTTAGAACCAATCTAAGTTTTCTATCAGTTTTAATTTACAAACGCACCTCTTGAAATTGGAAAACATTTACGAATTACAAGATTTAGTGATATAAGTAAAGAGAATAAAATACGTCATTGTTAAATTATTTGAGTGTGGAAAACAGGTACTGTGGGCCCTAAGTATACAAATAAAATTTGCAAAGATAGTCTAAGATCCAGGCTTTTGCTTAATGAGATTCAGAAAAGCACTTAAACTATTGGTTTATGATTTATAAAATTCACTGGCTATAATGTATTTTTGATACCTATATATTCTAGAGACATGTATCAGGAATACCGGCTCTTTGCTCTGTGCAGTCCCATGTCAGCTAACACATGGGAACTAAAGTTCTAATCTGAAGTGGAATTTCTTTTCTAACTTTAGGAAAATTATACGTACCTCCATCTTGGGATGGTTCTTTAAAAGAGGTAGGCTGTCAGTCTTTCAGCTCTTGTAATTGTGATTTAATAACACTAGGATAATGAGACATGGCATTTTTAGATTAATAGACAACATAAATAAGGAAGACTAATTATAAACAATTTAAAAAAGGAAAGCAGTAACTTATTGCAACAGTAGCTGGCAGGGAAAATTTATGTTTACTTATTTTAATGATTCATTAAGTATATTCTAGTTTTGGGTGGATGTTCTACCTGCCAAATCTATCTGAGTAACATTTGTCAAGCACACCTGATGGACAGCAGAGCCCCAAAAAATAGTTTACAGACAGGCAATGAGTCTTATGCTGCCTGGGCATGGGAACTGTCCCAGCACCACTGGGAGAAGAAGACTGGCAATAATTTACTGCATTGGTTATGACCTTGGAGCAGGTCCAGGCTTAGTTCTGCCCACCTGGGATGTCTCCCCAGTTGTCCTCTGGCATTTCCCAGCAGAATATATTCCATCTGAACCAGTTCTGATAGAAATTTGCCCAAACACTTCTCAAAAATCATCAGTCAAAAAAGACACCATCATCTCCCCATGTGACCTATTCCAGTGCTGGGCCACTTGTGCTGGTAGAAATATATTCTTGTCCCGTTTCTTGAATTTCCCATGTAAACATCTTACACTTAATCCTTTAACCTGTCAACCTGGACAAGACTTTATTTCCTTCCTTTGTGTAGGAAACTCGGAAATGTTTTGAAGACTGTTTTTGTGTTTCCCTTTGGTTTTCCCCAGTTGAGACTAAAGCATTCCATTTATTTCAGGGTAGCAGATAATTCAGACTTGGTGCATCACAACATACACTGGCAGATGTCCTTGTGTTGTGTGTCCCTCATACTTAGAAGTTTCAGTACTGAATCAGAAGCAATGTATTAGTATCTAACTATCCCCATACATGAAAATATAGCTCCCCAAAACATAGATCCAGAGTCTCTTATACTAACTTCTGATCACATCTAAAATGCTCTTTATGCTCGGTGTGAATACAAACTGAGAGGACAAGGGAAAACAGCTGGCTCCACTGTTATCCACAAATATTATTTTGTAAAGTCTTTGTGCTTTGCTAAACCACAGAAACTGCTTTAGAAAGTGTTGATGGACATGGATGCTTTATGTTGTATATGGTCTTAATTGTTAAGCTTATTTGTTCAGGACTTAGTTGTCATAATTTTCATGTATTTGAGGTTTATATCACAGGCTATGATAAAATTCTAATTGTCCACAAAGACAACTGAGGGGTCAAGAAATACAGCACTCAACTGTGAGTTAAGAAAGGTAAACATGAATTTGTAGGAATTACTCAAAAAGAAAAATGAGAAGTCTTTTTCTGGTTTTAAAGGTATTATTCCATTTTGGTGTAATGGGTTGGTTGATGATCTCTCCAGTGCAAGGGTGATGTGAAATTGAAGTATGTAAATGTCCCACTGCACCAACTGGACATGGGATCCTAAAGCCAATAAGGCAAGCTCAAAGTGAATGGAAAACTGGGCATCTTTCTCTCCCCAAATACAAGAAAAATCAGAGCAAACCACCACAGAATTCAATTTCCAGCTCCTGCAAAGCAGCTGATAAGCATATTTTCACAAAACAGTGCCTTGGAGTTATCCTTTTTGTCCACTTTCAGTGATTCTTGTAGCTCTAGTTTTAACTGGATGTATTTAAGTGTGGCAGGAGTAAACAAGGTAGCTGAAGACAAAGAAAGAAGATTGAGCAATGACAATTGATTATTCAGCTTTTCAGTCCCTGAAACAGTATTTCAAAGGCAACTCTCCCCTCCCCATCTTCCCCTACCCCGCCTCAGAAAAAGACCTGGTATGTCTTACAGGAACCCCAGGTGAATGGTCTGAAGTTGTGTCAGGGGAGGCTTAGATGGGATATAAGGCAAAGGTTCTTCACCCAGAGGGTGGTTGGACACTGAAACAGGCTCCTCGGGGAAGTGGTCACAGCACCAAGCCTGACAGAGTTCAAGAAGCATTTGGACAATACTCTCAGGCACTTGGTGTGACACTTAGGGATGGTCGCATGCAGGGTCAGGAGTTGGTCTTGGTGATCCTTTTGGATCCCTTCCACCTCAGGATATTCTGTGATTCTGTGATACTATGCTTGGAAAGAGATTAGTTAGAACAGATTCAAATGTAATTGTCTTTATATGTTACTTAGTAATTTTTCTCAAACAACAGAAGACACAAGATTGTAATTAAGGCTTCCAGCTCACGGCAAGATAAAATGCACAGCATGATAGTAAGGCAATTGGTTGAATGGGTGCAGCATGTCATAAAGTTATTGCCTGAGGGAGAGACTTTTGTTCCTTTCTGAGCCTGTGAACTGTTCTCTAATTAACAAGGAAATTAAGAACAGATGATGACTTTGGAGACAAAGCTGCTTTTCTTCTGGAAATGTCAAATTTATCTCATCCAACAGCATCAGCTTAGCAGAAGAAAGCATACATAGACAAAGGGGTTCAGCTTGAGGTGTGATGACACCACTCAGAAGTGACCCAAAAGCTGTGTCTATATATATATGTGTCTGTGTGTGTCTGTGTATACACAGAGACCAGCAATACAGCCCGGGCACAGCGTGTCCCAGACAGAGACAGGAGAGACTTTGTGTAGGACAGGATTCCTCTCCATCATCTTGCACCATCACATTTTTATTTAACAGAGCTGAATTGGCCTCTGGCAAGGCATGTGTCCAGGCTGACACACTGAAAGGGGGGAGCTTGCCCAGTGTGGCCTTCTGCCAGAATTTTAAAATCAGTTTCTTGTGCATGTTTTGGTTTTTTATCTCCTGCAGAGAAAGAAGGCTATTTACTGCCTTAGCAGAGGAACTTGGTAAGTCCAGCAATACTTGAGATGCCTCAGAGTCAGAAATCTCTGCAAATGCAGTACATTCCCCATCTAATTTCACTCCATTAAAGGGTTCATCTGAGAGGGTAGAACCTTTCCTGATGGAAATTGCCGAGTGGAGTTCAGTGAGAGTATCTTAGCTGTCTGGTGCATGTACCAACTACCAGGCTAAAGGCTGTTTATAAATGAGGTTATTTCAGTCTGCAGTTTCTCATGACAAAGCAATGCATTGCAACACTACTTCAAAATATTCTTGCCCTACTCTTCCATCCCTCATCCTTCTCCCAGATCTCCCTGTCCTCATTCTTATGCACCCACTTTCCAGCTCTGCTTCCCGTGGCTACACTGCAAACTGGATTCATTGATTTTGATTTGAAACAACCCTCTCTTTCCTGAATTACTTTCTTTAATGACTGGCTTATTTCTGAACTGGGTCAGAAACCACACAAGCAGCTATTCCAGTCCTGCAGAAGAGCAATGGCACACAGCACCAGGTAGGAATGAGCTGTAGGGCATGAATACCTTAAAACTTCTCGATGCTTCATGTTGTGAAACCTTAGCTTAAGTCATTCCTATTAAAATTACTCTTCTGGGCATAAACTATGTATAGATTGACAAACAGTGTAAAAGCATATAAAAATGACACTCTTGCCTACTATTTTGGAAACTCCCTGGATGATGATGGATTTCCAGGCTTGATTTACAATGATTGCAACTGTTGGTTGAAAAGAGAAAGAGTACTCCCAATACATCACATCTGCAAATGGGAAATATGCAGTCCAATCCTCAAAAGCAGCAGCAGCAGCAGCAGAAAACAAATCTATAATGCTGTAAGTTCAAAAAGCAATGTAAAAAATATAGTGCTTTCTTTTTCTGGCGTTGCCGGGGATTTTCCTAGGCTTTCTTGGAATGAAATGTTTTGTTTCAGAAGAAAGGGAAGCTTGTAGTTGGGATTCAGTTCAAAAAAGATATCCAAACTACCGTTTCTGCAAAATAAGCATTTGCTGGGAGTTGAAGCCCCCGTCACCGTCAGTGCAGTCCTTTACGCCTGTAGAGCAGTTCATTTCACCCGAGAGCAGCTGCTCAGGGTGGGACTCAGTTAGTTTCCCCCATACAGGCTTCCTGTGGTGTTTGAGATGCCCAGGAGATCTGTCCAGGGCAGGCTGATAGGGCAGGCACAGCAGACTTCCACCTCTTGTGGCAGCAACTGAAGACATGAACGATAATTCACAGCATTTAAAATTACACTGCACACCTTTATTTAGGCTACCGAATATTACTGTTGCAGTTAGTTTAAATAATTTTACAATCTCAATATACAGTTGATGAGCTATTGTCCACAGACTTTAGTAGGATCTCACATGGACATATTTGAATCCATATACAGAGATGGACAGATTTGGATGTCTTATTCTCAGTTTGAATTTCATTCTACTTGTCAAATCAAACAAACAACAAGTTGCTTATTTTTGAGAAAAATCAAGTGTGGTTCAATGTGAATACTTTATACAAATATGGTAGCTCTGCTGATAAATTGAGAAATCAGTCCATTGTGGCATGTCTGGGAATGCACATATTTAGCAGTGGCTCTGTCCACTTCTGATCCTAAATACTGACATCTCAGACTTTGGCACTTACACAGAGTGCCATGTGAGGCTCAGCTCTTATTTTGTGCATCTAATTGGAATGATCAGTAAGTGGTCAAACCCAGGAAATATTCATGCTCACATGAATGAGATCCTTGTGGGTCCCTTCCAACTCAGCATATTCTGTGATTCTGTGATTCTGCCAGTGGTCTTACAACGACATTCCTCCAAAGATCTTTCTGAACAAATCCTCTTTTCCTAAATGAATAAGAATGAGGAGAAAAGCTGAAGGAAAAAAGCTCCCCTAGTCCATTCAAACGGCACATAGCAACTGCAAGATGTTATATTTAATTGTGTATTTTGGTTTTTCAGCCTTTCACCCAGATGTAGCAAAATTATCCAAAGTTTGAATATCCAATTTTTAGTATGAATACTATATTCCCAGTAGCTAAAAGTGGCTAAAAGCCTCCGGTGTTTCTAGCACAGGGCAGATTTCCCATCAGACAGCTGAGAGAAAAAAAAAAAAAAAGAAACAATAATGAGTGTTCTGGTGTTCTGAGGAAATTTTCTCAACTGGATAAAAATGGTATCTCACTATCATTTATTTCACTTTCTTTGTTTGTTACTACTTAGTGTCAGAATAATTCAAGAACTTTTTTTTACAGGTGCAACCCCAGGAAAGAATTTATGTCAAAGTACTGTGACTTATTCCTTTCACTGATTGAGACTGACTAGAAGAAATGAGTTTAAAATATGATGAAACACCGGATGTCTAGTCATAAGTAGAATAAATGATGATGACATTTACATTCTGGGCATTAGCAAACTAGTGAATAATTCTTCCTGTTTAAATTCAGTAATTTTTAAAGAAGGCAAGTAGGGTATTTATTTCCCTGGACACATTTTTTTAAACTAGAAATTAACTATACTGTTGCTTATATTCAATTTGGACAGTGACAGGCTTTGGCATCTAGAGCAAATATTTTCTTGAGGTTTGGATTTGCATCTGATACACTACCTTTTCAGAAAATAAAGACCTACTAGCCTACCCATGGAAAAACTACTGGCAAAAGCAATAAATGCTGATTTCTTTACCCTTCTAATATTGATCAAGGTTGCCAATAAAGAGGTGTTTTATTTCATTGGTCTTAGAATTTGAGTTTCTCCCCATCATCTTTCCTTTAATCTATCTTTAGCCACAGAGAATGTTTCTGGTTTGGAGAAGAGAAGCCCTTTTAGTGTTGTGCTGCCAAAGGGAACTTGAGCCTTCAGATACCCTAATTGGACTGATGTTTCAGGGCAGGCCAGAAGTAAAGAATGAGGAAAGAAATAAACCACTTTAGAGGAGAGGAAATTACCAGTGCAATACAGAAGTTCTTGAAGCAAGAGGAATAAATTTTCTTTTGATCTATTATTGTTAGTGTGCAGGCCTGAATAAAATGGATAGACTAATTGGAAAATAGCCCATAGCCCATTCATAGATAATGAACTAATTATGAAATCTTTAAACAACATGCCCTTGCAAATCAGATGACTACAGGGTTTACTGAGGTGCTGCTGCTTCTGATTTGGCAATAAATAAATCTTGTTTGAAGTAAACTGACGGACCTCTCAAGCTCCCATATGGCTTTTGAGTAGCCTGCAGATTTTAAAACAAGCTAAATGTTTGCTATTAAAAAAAACCAGTGCCTTCTGTAGTACTGAAGTTGCTTGAGCAGAAATGGAAATAAGAAACAGGAGTATTTCTGTGGCCAGCTGCTCTGCAGAACCAGCATGCTTCTACCATCTCTGAGAGGTGCAGAAGGGACCCATTCACCATTGTAATTCATTTTCACAAGTTCCTGGTCCCGTGATCCACAGTCAGCCCACAGGGCACCTTTTGTGAGAAGCTTTGGAGAGAAGTGGAGTACCATCACTCTGGCCACTGTCAGGCGTGCAGAGGGCATGGTACCAGTCAGCACTGGGTCTTCTGATCAGGCTGAGCCTGCTGCTCCTGGTGGACTGGCAGAAAAAGAAATAAACTCTGCCATGGGCGGTGGCAGACTGATAGCAGCATTTGTGAGGCCAGAGCAGGCCGTTAGCTCAGCATATATTATTGAATTTTAGGCAATTGTTCTTATCTTTAGAGTGATGACATGCACCTGACTAAAATACAGCTGCAATGCTTCCTTAGCTTATTCACACTAACAGGAGTGCTTCAACTCCCTATTAAATTCTTAGAGCTCTTAAAATCTGATTTCTGGTGTAAGAATTTAATGGAAAGTGAGTCTTGATGTTAGACTTCAACACTCATTTAAAAATTGTTGATTCTTTAGCTCTACCAACTGTGAAACCCATGCACTGGGGCTATTGCTGGACACAGTGAAGAGCATTCATTATAAAATATCGAAGCAATAATTCACTGACATTTCTTGCTGTATTTGCCTAGCTCTATTAGTTCCTAAATCTCTAAGACCTTTTTAAACATGTGGAGTGAGACTGAGAAAATAAAATGAATCTGTTCTGATGCAGACATTTGTCACCAAGGCAGATCAGCAAGCCTGAAGAACAGACACTGGGAAATTGAGGATATTGCTGAAAAAAAAGGTTAAAACCTGTGATCACAAGAATTCATAAACTGAAAGAGCCAAGAGTAGCTGAAGCCCCAGACTTCATCCAACTTCGTTTTTCTGAGCAGTGAACTGGAGCAATGACGATAGCTGAAGCACTGGCAGTCTGAAATGCAGAAATGCTGAGCATCAGGAGTAATTCTTTCCCAAATAAATGTCATGGGAATGGCTTAAAAACTATGTGGCTACTTAAAATATTCATCAGTTACCTAAAGGTCAGAAGAAAGAAGTAACTGTACATGAGTCAAGCATTCTCTGACCTTCAAACTTCAATAGATACTTGGAAACAGAAAAGAAATTGTGTAGTCAGAAATGTTGGACTTGAATGCTGAAAAACAAACTTTCTGCTGGTACAAATGAGCCAGTACTGCTGTTTATTTCATGTGATACATAAATTTTTAGGCTTCTATTATTTACAGTGTAAGTTGTATCTAGAAAAAGTACTTCTAATCAACCATGCTACCTCTCATTTTCAGAATATGAAATATATGTTAAATATAAATCAGTCCTAAATACTTATCCTTACTTGTATATATGGATAAGACACTTTTCTACTTTGCTTTGTATCTCTACTTCTATTTCTACTTATTAGTGTTGGTCTTTTCAAGTGTATATGCATCAAGATTCCAGTGGGGCTGAGGAATCTGTACTAACACCTGCTTTTCAGGCAAGATATCTCCCATAGATAACAACCTCCCTTATAATGAAATATTTTTTGTACCCTAAGAACTACCAAAAATAATTTCTAGTAGTATGTAAATGGTTCATTGCGGAGCTATAATGAAGTGATATGTTTTCATTCCAATGAAAAAAAATAGATATGCAAATCATGTAGCATTACTAGGTGTATGGAGCATAGCACTATTTAGGAAATTTTTGTTCTACAGAGCCACTGTAGAACAGTGGCTTTCACTAACAGAAGACAACAGCAATATATATTCATAGCTGTACTCAGAACTGCTGGCACTTGGCTGCTGCCGTCCACACTGGCAGATAAGCATTTTTTCTTTAAGTTGATAATTTTTACATTTGAAGGACCAGAAGCAACAAAAATCAGAGTATGGATTTTGGGATTATAAATGGTGAGAAGAAGCATGTCAGGTCCAGTTTGTTAAGTAGGAAATGAGAAATAATGATAGCAATATAATAGGCTGCAAGGAACCATAATTTCTAATTGTGGATTGTGCAAGTTGTGGGCTTTACTGATTAAGATTAATAGTATTTTTTAAATTATCATTTATTTGTGTATGAATGCACGTATAAAACATTTCTTTCCCAGAACTGTAGACACTCTTGCTTTCTGCATGATCTTATGAGCAAAATAATTACACTCAACATCCACTTGAAAACAGGGACAGAGGCATAGGAACGCTGATGACAAACCCTCATTTCACCCACAGACTTTCTTCACCTGACTTGATGAGAAAAGATGTGCAGTGGCCTACACAGGTCTACACAGAGAGGAGAATGATCCAGAGCAGTCCCTGTCTTTCTTCCTTCTCCATACTCTTTCCAGGAGCACCTTGCTAGACCAGTCCTTGAAGCTTTTCTTTCTCCAGAAAAAGGCCCCAGATTTTCTCTCACCTGTTAAACTATTTGCCATGCTTTTAGGTGTCTGATGAAACACAAAAAACACAGATATGGCTTTCTCTTGAGATCTAATAGAAAATGAATCTATCCCATCTCTCAAATGGATATAAAAATTCAGGAAAAAGAAAGAGCAATGGGGAGAGTTGAAAACGTGACATTCTGGGAGACAAGACACAGCAGCCATCCTGACTCTGCTGCTCCTGGGCACTT
>VXAY01003575.1:30435-59385 GCA_013399855.1 Oxyruncus cristatus | reverse complement strand
CCACCACCGCCGCCGCCGCCCGAGGAGCCCCGGCCGCCCCCCGAGCTCTACGACAGCGACTTCGTCCTGCCCAGCCGGCAGATCGAGCTGCTGCGCATCACGGAGAAGCGACAGGCGTACTGCGTCCGGACCAGCAGCCTGGACTTCCCCAAACCCCACTGCCAGGCCCCCAGAAAGTCCTGCCCCGGCTCTGTCAACAGCTCCCCGATGGAGAGCAGGACCACGGGCCACTGTGGCCAGCTCAGGCTGGGGACTGGCTCCACAGCCAGCCCCGAGCACCGCCAGGGCAGGCAGGGCCCTGAGCCCGTCTGCCGGACGCGCTCAGATGAATGGACTCAGAACTTTCCAGAACAGCAGCCGGAGCAGCCAGGCTGCTTGGCCGACCAAGGGAAGAAGCCGGGCTCTGTCACCTTGCGGGTCTGCCCTCAGTACGAAACGGGACTCTCCAAGGAGACCAGTGTCAAGGTACTGGAGCCCGCAGCGGGCAGTGGTGTGGCTCTGCCACGTCTGGAGGGATGGGGCTGGCAGGATGGGGATGCAGGCAGTGGGGCTTGCATGCCTCACCCCTGGCACAGCCCTCCCCATCCTCCCAGAGGTGAGGTCTCCTGGAGACCTGCAGCACTCCTGCCCTGAATCCTTGCTGTAGCGCTGAGGCTCCTGGCAATGAGGTGCACGGCTCTGCAGGAGAGACAGCCACTGCTGTAGAAGGAGTGGGTCAGGGCCACATGTAGGGAATTGAAAGGGGACAGGGCAGGGAGGCTGCATTTCAGCTCTTGGTCTGTGATTCAGCAGCTGACAGTAGGTTGGTGTCACCCAGTGTGGGCAGGCAGTGAGCAAAGGACACATTGGTGGGTTTCCCTCCCCATGTCCTGGTGTTCAAACACATGATACTCCCTGGCTGAAATTCAGCCATCACTCCCCTACCCTGTCCATGTCCCTCCCACAGCCTCCCCTCCCTGTGTCTGTGCTCCCAGCTCCAGCCTTCCCCTGGAGAGCAGAAGTCTCCAGCCTGTGGCAACTCCAGTGGCAGGACCCCCTCTGGTCCCAGCTGGGGGAGCAGGCAGAGCTGCCTCTGTGCTGCAGGCACTGGGCTCTGTTGGTGCAGCTGTGACCTGAGTCCTCTCCACAAGAGCTTTGCTACCAAGAGCTGACTTGCTCCAGGTGGGATCTCCCATGGAGGACAACCCCCAGGACAAACATCCTGGACAGACCTCCCTGTGGATCTGCAGCCTCCTTTGGTCCCAGCCATGGAAATCCTTTCCCTGTTGAAATTTCCCTTCTGAGACATTCCTGGTGCCGAGGGCTGAGGATGATGGAGCAGAAAATGCTTAAATCATGGAGTAGTTTGGGTTGAAACAGACCCTAAAGAAAGGTCAGAGGAAGGACAGAGCCAAGGGGCTGATGGGTTTGTTGCTGGGGAGGTTTGATAGCCAGTGTCTGTGCACCCGGCAGGGATGTCCCAGCAGAGAGGGCTCTGCCTTGCAGTACTCTTTTCCACTTGAGGAATGCCCATAGATTTCTATGGAGCTGAAGCCCTCGAGTTCCTGGCGGGCTGCCCACGTGGCTTTTGAAGTTGCAGAGCTCTGGACACGCCTGCTTGAAAGCGTTTCATGATGCTCTCCTCGAAGAAAGCCGAGTTCAAAGGCGCAGCTCCTCGGCTGGCATAAATCAGCTGAGCCCTGCCACGGCTGTGCAGAGCTGGCAGGGCTCACGTGGGCCGAGGGCTCGGACCACCCTGCCGGGGCACTGCTCCTGGCACTCTGAGGGCCCCTACGGATGTGCCAAAGGAAACCATCGCCGTGCCTGGGCAAGGATGGATGTCCCGCCTTTGGGCTTTTGAAGTCAAGTAGCAGCTCCCGGCGTTAGTAGAAGCCAGAGCCCTGATGAGCTCATTCTCTCGACAGTATTTGGGATTCAGAGGGCTGTCCCCAGGGTAGTGGAGCAGGGGGAGGGTAGCTGTTGGTGGGAGAACCCTAAGTTGTGAACGGGATGAAATTTAGCACCATGTCCTGAAGAGGCTTCAGCTGTCGTTTGGCCGAGCTGTTGTGGTCCAGCTGGTCTGATGGTCTGGACCCTGCTCACAAGAGGGGCTTCACACAAGTCCCTCCATGGTGTCAGGAGCAAGGCTGGGACTGTCCCTCGCCAGCTACAGCTGATGGGGTAGTGGGGCAGCCTGAGCAGAGCTGTAGGTGACACATGCAAGAGTTGAGCAGTAAGGACTCGGAGAGTGCAGTGGAGGCAAGAGAACTGTCCATGGGTTTGGGCCCTGGCACCACCAGGCACCACTGGTGTGGCTGTTCCTCCACCCTCACTGTTCCTCCACACCGTGTGCTGCTGCTGGCCCCTGGTTCCTGCTCATTCCACCCCCTCACCATCCGTCTCTCGCACCTTTCTCTCTCTGCAGCTGCACATCACCAGCCAGACGTCCGCCGGGGAGGTGGTGAAGTTGGTGGTGCTGGAGATGAACGACATCTCCCGGGGCGTGCTGGGCGGCTCGGCCGCCGTCTGCTACAGCGAGGAGCAGCTGGAGCACTTTGGACTGGTGTTCGCCTCCGACGAGAGCGAGCGGTGGCTTCCCGATGACTTCTTGCCTCTGTCCCTCCAAACCAGCCGGCCCGAGGGGCGGTTCTACGTCCGGATCAAGGAGACCTCCCCTCTGGTGCTCCAGTACGGGCCAGCGACCACCGTATGAGAGGAGGAGAGCCGGCAGGGCGGCGCGGGGACCTCAGCTTCCAGAGCAGACAGCTCGTCTCTGATGCTTCCTTCTTCCACAGACACCCTCTCATCAGGCGTCCGCGGGGTGGAATGGGATCATACTGGGCTGTGTGTTATTTGTTTGTGTTATTTTTTTAATTTTTTTTTTTTTTTTTTTAACCAAAGAGACGTCAAGACTCAGTTTTTCTGACTGGGGAAGAGGAGGGTGGAGTGCAGAGACCTCAGAGCTTGGGAGGAATCTCTGCAGGAATGGAATTTTTGAAAGTAAACATTTTTAAGGAGGAAGAGGGGGGAGAAAGAAAGGAAAATTATTACAAGAAGAAGCAGCAATACCTTTTTTTTCCCCTTTCTTCTTTTTCTGAAAAACCTTGTTTGGGATTCACTGAAGGCAGAGCCACAGAGGATTGCTGGGGAGGGCTGTGGTGTCAGTGAGGAGAGGGCACGAGCCACAAGGCCAGCCCTGGGAAAGGTGTTTTCCTATCTGCCCTCCTTTCATTGCACCTGGAGAAATGATTCTTGCACATAGTTCTTGGAACAAAATTATATTATTATTTTTATTCTGAAAAAAAGTCAGTAATCATTGTGCCACTCCCCAGTGGAGTTGGGGAAGAGGTGAAGACCCTTTGACTTGTTTCCAAGGACCCCATGCTCGTGCAGACGTGTCAATACCACTAGAGGTGTGCTATAGGGCATCTCCTGCAACCCCCTGGGCTTCCCTGTCCTCCTGGGTGCCGTTTTGTTCTGGTGATTGTGATTGGCCTCTCTTGTATGTCCTACAGCATGACATTTTGTTAGCCACTAGGTCTCCTGTTCCAAGGTTATTTTTCTGATCTCCTGTGGTCCATAGTAAAGATGACTGCTGCTGACTGCTTATCCCTTGTCCTTCTTGCTGCTTGATGCGTAGCATTCCATCATCTCCCAAACCAGCCCCAGTTCCAAGGGCTGGGCTTATCTTTCCCAGGAGCTTTCCACACTGTGGAGTGTCACATTACCATGCAAACCGCGTGTGTGGGAGAAAAGCACAAGTTAAAATTGTTTTTCTGGGCTCCATTACTCAGGAAGGCGGTAGAACAAGCTTGGGCATGCCGAGGTATCGGCTCTGTGTGGTGGTGGAAGCCCAGGGTTGTAGGGCCCGAGCATCTGCAGTTCAATGCATTGATCTGGTCCCGCAGCCTCCAGCAAGGGAAGAAGCCCAGGAGAGGAGTGGAAAGGCAGGAGAGCTCCCAGCTGTAGCACAGCTGGCACAGGCACTGGGAGCAAGGTGCGAGTTGGGTGGCCCTTGGCAAGTTGAGGCTCCTGATGCTGATGCCCCTTCAGCAGCCACCTCGCTGCCCTTCTCTTGGTACGGAGGGGTTAAGGCTGGGCAGCAGACCCCGGTCCCTGGGTGCTGGGGTGAAGGAGGGGCTCTGTGGGCAGCCACACAGCTCTGCTGCCGCTCCTCAGAGGGTCACGGCTCTCGCCTTGTGGCACACACTGTGCGGCACGGGCAGGGATATATCCCAGCACGAGCCCTTCCCTGCCCCACGTCAGAACCCCTCTGGAGGGGAGGATCGTGTGTCAGCCCCTCAACTGGTGCAAATCAACGGCACCACATTGACGTCAGCGCAGGCACTGCCACGGGACGTGGAGGCAAGCGACAAAGGAGCGCTTTAAAAGGCACTGCTCCCATCTCCTCTCTCCTTTGCTTGTCTTGTGCCTCAAGTTAAAACCAACCCTGCTCTCCCAGGCCAAGGGAGAAGTGGGTATGTGAGTGTAGAGGTTCCCATGGAGTTTGTCCTTGTTGGGCATCCACGGGCATTGACATCCCAAAGAGGCAGGAGCTGCAGGGTGGCCCTTCCCTTCACATGTGTCACCTACTGATGCTCAGAGCCTGGGGCAGGGGAGAGGGAAGGCACAACTGGTGGAAAACTAAATGGCTTTCTGGAAGTCACAAAATGAATACAGTGTTAGATCAGGGCTACATACGGAAAGCTACATCTGGGTTCCTGATGCTCCTCAGCACAGAGCCGTGCAACTCCTGCTGCCCTTTTATTTGACCCCAGAAAGGAAAAAGGCCTCCCCTTTCCTTAAGAATTTGTTCTCCCTTCCTAGAAGCCCTGCTCCATCAAGAGAGATGGAGCCATGACCCAAAGCCAGGTGCTGGCTCTTTGGCCAGGGTGGACATGGACCAGCTGGACCCTGCTGGGAGCTGGTTGCCCACCCTTCTCCGTAGGGAACTCTGCCTATGGAAGGATCTCACTGGCTGTGAAGGCTTTTCTGCAGGATTTTCTCTGGCCACACAGCAACATGTATCACTTGGGTGCAAGGAACAGTACATGGGTTTATGGGACCTCCTCCCCTTGCCTGGAAGAGGAACAGGGAAAGAGCAGGGGCCTGGGTAGGAGCAGAGTTGGATGCAGTCGGAGTGGCAAGGGTAGGAGTTGCATCGCAGTTGCATAGGAAGCCCTGCAACCAGGGGTAACGGGACGTGTGATGTCCTGATGCAACTCGCTCCTCACAGAATCACAGAATAATTAGGGTTGGAAAGGACCTCTGGAGATCATCCAGTCTAACCCCCTGCCCAGGCAGGGTCACCCTGAGCAGGTGACACAGAAACATGTCCAGGTGGGTTTGGAATGTCTCCAGAAAGGGAGACCCCATGACCTCTCTGTGCAGCTGTTCCAGCGCTCTGCCATCTCCATGGAAAGAAGGTCTTCCTCATGTTGAGGTGGACCTGCTTGTGTTTTAGTTTATGTCCATCACTCCTTCTCCCATCGCTGAGCACCACTGAAAAGAGTCTGGCACCATCCTCTGACACCCCTTGGAGACATTTGTACAGATTGATGAGGTCTTCTCTCAGTCTTCTCTTGCAAGGTGGTTGCTTCCTTTCACATTCTCATTCTCTCCTTGGGTGGTTTCATGGGTACATCCCAATGTTTTCTTCCTGAACAGGTTGCAAAGCCTTCAGACACTCTCCTGACCTTCCCCATGGCCAAGGAATAGGAATAGAAACCAGTAGGCTCTGTCTGTGGCAGTTTTTAAGGCTGCAGTCTCAGTGTTAAGGGCTGTGGGGAGCCAGCGTGGTTGCCCGAGGTGACATGGTGTGACAAGGTGTGCTGTCAGGTGAGGAGCAGCCGGGGCACTGACCCCCAGCTGCACAAGGACTGAGAGCATTAGTCCTGGTAGGTCTCCTGGCAGTGGTGCAGAGGTTTGGTGAAGGGGCTTTCTCCATGGGGACCTGGCATGCACCCCATGGCACCAGCGACAGAGGAAAACTCCCAGAGCACCTGACCTCATCCCTGCTCTCTCCCAACTTGGGGAAGAAGTGGAGGTGGAGCTGGAAGAGGCAGAAATCGGCTTGTAGCATCTCTTTTCTCCAGTATTTTAATGGGCAAGGCAGGTGAGAATTCAGGAGGGCTGGGCACACTGCTCCTGCACAGACCTGTGTCACCCAGCACAGACATAACTGTCCCTGTGGTGCCCATGTCCCCAGTCCCACAGCCTGTCCCAGGCACAAAGGCACCTGTACCTGAACATGCACCCACCTGAGTCCAGGTGAGCACCCCTGCACTAACCCCTCTGCACTGCTATCACAGAATCATGGAGTCATTTAGGTTGGAAAAGTGCTCTAAGATCATTGAGTCCAACTGCTCCCCCAACCCTGCCAAGACCACCACTAACCCATGTCCCCAAGTGCCACATCCACACAGCGTTTAAACCCCTCCAGGGATGGGGACTCCACTTCTGCCCTGGGCAGCTGTGCCAGGGCTAGACAACCCTTTCCATGAAGAAATTTCCCCATATCCAATTTAAACCTCCCCTGGCACAGCTTGAGCCGTTCTCTCTCCTCCTGTCCCTTGTTCCCTGGGAGCAGAGCCCGACCCCCCCCACCTCGGCTCCCCCCTCCTGTCAGGGAGTTGCAGAGCCAGAAGGTCCCCCCTGAGCCTCCTTTTCTCCAGGCTCAGCCCCCCCAGCTCCCTCAGCTGTTCCTGCTGCTCCAGCTCCTTCCCAGCTCTGTTCCCTTCCCTGCACACGCTCCAGCCCCTCCGTGGCATTCCTGTCGTGAGGGGCCCAGAACTGCCCCCGGGACTGGAGGGGTCTCAGCAGTGCCAGCACAGGGATGGGCACTGCCCTGGGCCTGCGGCCACCCCAACACCCCCCCTACAAACACCACGCTTCCCTGGGTTTGGTTCCAACCCTCTGCAGACAGCCCCACATGCTGGAGACGTGCATCCCTACAAATCTCTCCTGGGTTGGGGTAGGTCTGAGCAGTGCCATGTGGCAGGTGGGGCAGAAGCAAGGTCTGAGGGCAGCAGTGGGCACCACATGGGAATGCATTTCCACCTTCCCTTGGAGGCAGGGACCATTCTCCTCAGCTGGGATGTATGGGCTCCTCTCCCAGGTGCTGTGGAGCACCAAAAGATGACGCTGTGGAACAATTTGTGTTTTGTGAGGGCTTTTTTTTGTCTCTCTGTCAAGGTCACTTGCATCACTAACAGCATTTAAATGCATAACAGTGTATTAGTTGTTGCTTCTGGGCATAGTGAAAGCAAAATACCAGCTTGTGCAGGTGGGCAAAGTTCTTCTCCTCCTTCCACCTGGAGGTAGACCCAGGTCCAGAAGCACAGGAGAAAACTGGAGTACTTCCATGCAGGTTAATGGGAATGTTTTCGTTTCCATCACCGGACGATCCCTACCTGAGTGGTATTGTGCTCACATTGTGCATATTCATGGAAATAAACCCAAACTGTGACACTGAAATTCCTCCCCAAAATGAGGAGCTTGTTGGCATCAGTTCTAAAGCATCAGATCTGCTTTTATCCCATCCAAAGGGAGTTGCTCAGTTTATCAGACACGAATCCAGCTTAGTGCTTCCCAAGGTTTTCTCTCTGAATCTGAGACACTGGGATGTTTTGGGGTGGGTTTTTTTGTTTGTTTGGTTAGGTGGGGTTTTTGTTGGTTTTGTTGTTGTTGTTGTTGTTTTTGTTTTTGTTTTGTTGTTGTTGTTTGGGGGTTGGGGGTTTTTGCCTATTTTTTGGCCTTTTTCTTTCTTCCTGCCCTCTCCCTTCTTTCGTGTTCTTTTTTTTGCCTGGGACATTTCTTCTTTCCTCAGTTCTGGTTATAGGAAAGCTGAAGAGATGCTGAAGTGACCACAGAGTCAGGATGCTCTGAGCCTGCCCCGGTGAAGGCAGAGGAAGCCTTTCTACCCTCAAACAGGGGGGCAAGAACACAAGCAAGAGCCACCCCAGCCAACCCAAACACAGTGGAAGTTCCAGGGCCGTTCTGGCACATTCCTAAGTTAATCCATGCTGTACCACCTGTAGGAACTCTGTTCCACGCCTGTGCAGTGACTGTTTACCCACGCGGCCGGTAAACGATGCTGCCATACAACCGAGGCGTGCCGTGGTCACATTCATGCCGGGTGAATCAAGGGGTTGCAGGGTGCCCACACTTCCCGTGGCCAGCCCAGATGCCCATGGAGGATGCAGCTTTGCTGAGCAAAACTCCACTGGCCTGAGGTTCGTGTCCAGGAGCCTTTGCTCCGGCAGCCCAGGCTTCCCTAAGAAACCACACACCGGTCTGCTCTGTCCGCTGTGGGCAAAGCCGCTTCCCATATGGAACCGGGCTGGACGACACAGATTTTAGACCAAGACTGCAATTACCCAACCACGAAGACACTTGGGCTGGAGGAGATGAGAGTCCGGGTGACATTAGCACCATCAGAAAGCTCCGGCTGGCTTTGGTGTGTCTAGGATTTTTTGGCTTGAGGTTCTCCAAACCCACCTACAGAGCAGGCAGAAAACAGCTTTTCCACCCCAAGAAAATTCCTGGGACACAGGGAAGTCTTCTGTTCCCAAAGCAGCCTGAAAAATAAAATATTGTGAAAACAGGAACTGAAAATACGAAGATATAAATTCATGGGGCAGCAATAGTGCATTATTTTATTTTATTTCCACTTAAAAAGGAAAAGCAAATCTGTTTGTTTTTTTTTTTTAACCAAACTCACTTTCACTTGAAAAACCAAAACGTGGAAACAGACTGGTGACTATAAGTTTATTCTAACTCAAAAATCTGGGAGGATACCTTCTGTTGAAACCAAGAATCCTTTATGAACATTTATATAATGGCTAAAACTGGGGGGTTTTTTAGTAGGAAGAAAAAAGAAAAATCCAACAGATGATGTGCTAAGACAATGTTTTTATATCAGTATTCCCTCAAGCCCCAGCCTAATGTGATAGTTCATAAACCACATGCTCAAAGCTGAGCATGTGCCTGTCTTGGGCTTCAGAGAACCTTTGGCGATGCCCATGTGCTTGTCCTGATGAAGTTTAACTTGATCTGTACATAGAGATAGTGACAAATTATGCTCCTGCTCTTCCTTTTTTGAAAGCTTTTAAACAGATGGAGCACAGTCCTTGACTTCACAGAGCCCTGGAACGATTTGGCTTGGAGGGGACCCTAAAGCTCATCTAGTCCCACCCCCTGCCATGGGCAGGGACACCTTCCACTAGCCCAGGTTGCTCCAAGCCCTGTCCAGCCTGGCCTTGGACACTTCCAGGGTTGGGGCAGGCACAGCTTCTCTGGGCAACCTGTGCCAGGGCCTCCCCACCCTCAGAGGGAAGAATTTCTTCCCAATATCTCATCTAACCCTCCCCTCTGGCAGTGGGAAACCATTCCTCCTGTGCTGTCCCTCCATCCCTTGTCCAAAGTCCTTCTCCAACTCTCTTGGAGCCCCTTTAGGCACTGGGAGGGGCTCTCAGGTCTCCCCAGAGCCAGCCACAACCAAACCACAGCAGAGCACTCTGCAAACAAATGTCACCACTCCTGCTTGCAGGTGTAGAGGACCTGTCACCGTGATGGTTTCAGTTAACCTGATTCCCAGTGTTCTCCCATAACACAGATATTTTCTGAGAATGCCCCAAAACTGGAAATCAAATGCACAGGGTGTGAGGCCATGGAAATCCATCCCACTGAGCCCCTGGCCACACTGCGTGGGGAAGGGGGGATCCTAGAGAGGATTAGAGCATGTGCTGCGCTTTACAGGTGGGTGACGTGGTGGGGCAGAGTGCTGGGAGGTGTTATGTCCCCAGGTGTTCTGATATTCCCGATTCCCCGTCCCAGCACTGCTGTTCCTGATCCTTCATGAGCAGCACACCCAGTTAAATGAGCTGCATTAAGAGCAAAACCCAGTCTGGTGCTGTCCATCAATACAAAGCTCAGCAGGTCGCAGGTGGAGGCTTTTGTACAGCAGCACGATGTAGAGGGGAACACCACTTCTGTCCATGCTGGACTGTCACTGCCCTCAGATTGCCCTACAATGACACCAGCAAACTGGAACCAGCTGCCAAAGTCTGCTAAATTTATCTTAAAGGAAAGAGGAAATGACCAGCTAATTATAGATCTGAATATCTGGATCTGTGGTGAGGCCCTGGCCCAGGCTGCCCAGAGAAGCTGTAGCTGCCCCATCCCTGGAAGTGTTCAAGGCCAGGTTGGATGAGGTTTGGAGCAACCTGGGCTAGTGGAAGGTGTCCCTGCCCAAAATGAACTTTAAAGCCCCTTCCAATCCAAACCACACTGTGGTTCTGTGATTTTATGATATCTTTAAAGAAAAGGTCCTTTGGGTGACATTCAGTAGAACAGCCACAAATACTGTGTGTGTTTGGGCACAGAAGCAAGGGAGGGAGAATATTGCAAGATCCCACTGTTATCCCTGTAAAACATGAGTGTGGATCACACCCCTAGGCTGGTGGACAGGCCCTGGCTGTTCCTGGTCTCATCCTCTCACAGGAGCTGCCTTGTCCTGCCACCATGAGTGTTGCAAGCACCTGGAGAGAAACCACGGTGAGGTGGTAGGACCAGGAAGGAGGGTGGGAAGAGAGGTGGATGGGCTGCCTGCATGGTGGGACCCGGTGCTGCCTGGTTTCACCGAGAGGTTCAGCTTCCTTGATGTCTAATGAAGGGGAAGACCCTGTGATAGGGTTTGCAGTCTAGGCTGAGCACTGAGCATGGATTATCAGTGCACCCAAGCCTGCCACAGGGATTTAAATCCCAGGTTTTGACCGAAAATGGAAACATACCTTTTTGTCCCAGGCTGAAGCACAGATATTTGTACCAAGTCCAGGATGTGAGAGTGACTGGCTCAGGGCCAACTGGTGCCACTGCTGCCATGGCCAGCAGAGATGGAGTTATGGTAGCAAAAGGCTGTGTCCCTTTGCTGGTCAACCCTGAGGGCACAAAGATGTGCATGGTGATGCAGACAGGCAGCTCGTACGCTGCCAGGGGCTGGGTTTCCTGGATGCCCATAGTGTAAGTAAAATAGAGGTAGAAGATACATCGGAAAGTCTCTAGGAAAGACCCATCTGGACAATTCTGTAGTGGTGTTTCCTTCCAGATGGCTTTCCCAGCCCTCCTGCTTTGCCAGGTTAACTCAAGGTCGAGTCTCAATGAAGTCAACTGGAGAGTTGCCCTTGACGCTGGTGGGACCAGAGGTTTGGCCTAGGAGCAGGGGAGGAGATCCACGGCTGCAGTGAGTGCCTCTCCCAACAGTGGCACATGCGACAGGTCCCTCACCAGAGGCCCTGGCTTGGATCTCCTTTTCTGGTCTGTGTGGTGATGAGGAGCTGAGGAGGGACACTCGCTCCTTTTCATGGGCAGCTATCTCCCATCTCCATGTGAGACCGGTACAGGACACACCAAGCCCTTTTTGACTTGTCACTGTCTGGGGGTGACTTCATGAAGCCAAGCTCTGTTGCGCCGTCATGCTCTGGCTGGAAGTGGCTTTGAACGGGTGTTTAATGAAGATGTTAATTGATAGCATGTGGGGAGGAATTTGAGCTGCTCTGAGCTGTCTCCGAGCCCCTCAGATCCCAGAGCCATCATCCCCTCCAAAATAGAACAGAAGAAGAGTTATTACAAAACAAATCATGTTTATATAGACACTTAAAAAAACCAGTCCTCTCCAGCTCTGTTAAGCTCATATTACTGGCAGGGCTGAGCTAGAGAGACCATGTGCACCATCGAATGCCTTCAGCAAATTAAACCAGCATCTAGAGGAGAAACGAGGCACTGCTGTCCAGAACCTGTCCAGACTGAAGCAAGACAAGGCACACCGTGGGTCCTGCACTGCTTGGCCAGGTGCCCTCGGCACGGCTGCGCTCCTGGAAGTGTCCATCCCCCGCGGAAGAGAGTTCTGCCCACTGGGAGCCCATGCCTTCCAGTTAAGAATCCCTCAGCCCCGGTGCTTGGGGGAGCTGGAGACTTTTCAGCACTCAGCTCCACGCATTCTGGCAGCCATGGCTTGCAGCAGACTCTGTCCTCCTCTGCCCAGTAGTGCGTTAACGAGCTGGAGTTCGCGTCCTTCCGGACACGCATGTTTCCCTCAGCTGATGGTCCGCATCCGGCTCTGGCCACAGCTGGTGAGGTCCTCTTCCCAACAGGGCTGGGAGCTACCTACTGGCCACCAACTGTGACCTTGCTGCTCTTCTCCGTGACTTTGTGTAGGAGATGCTCCTATTCCCGGCTCGGTCCAAGTTACCTGCACCCCAGCTGGACCCCCAGCGTGCCGCCAGGAGAGTGGGGAGGATGCCATATTTTGAGACCTCTTCTCCTCCGACAAATTGGATTGGAATTGGCTGGTGGACTGAGAAGTTATTAGGAACAGACACCCCCAGACAATGTGATTGCACAAGCTTCATTTCCTTAGAAAACCAGGCCAACAGCGCAGGAGTCTGTCAGTAAACATGTTGATTCCAGGGTCTTTTCGGCGCTGCTCGCAGGAAGGAGCGCGCAGCACTGGCCCCCGGCCCGCACCTCCGAGCGCTGCCTTTAGCTCAGAGATGCCTGGACACAGCTCATCTGTCGCAGGATCGGCGGCGTTGGAGCCAAGGGTTGGAGCCATGGTGCCCATGGCCCTTGGAAGTTGCCAACAGCCCAAAACTTTCCCAAGGCAGGCAGAGTGGATGATGTGGGGTGAGCCACTGGTTGCTCTGTGGAACACTGTGTGCAAGGTGGGCATCAGGGCAGTTAGACTTGGTCCTGACTCGCAGATGCTTTAGCCTCCACCACTGCCCAGAGGAGGTGAGGGCAGAACATCACGGTGTTCACATCCAGCCCCATCCATCCTCTGCGCTCAGAAAGGTACAGGAGGATGAGATCTCCCCGTGGTGTATGGTCCGTACAGCCCCGGCTCACTAGAGCCCAGCTTGGCTTCCAGCTGGGACTTAAAGTTGGGAACCTTGGGGCTTTCCTTCTCCCTTTCTTTCACCCAGACACTTATCCCTCAGCTTCCCAGCCCCTGGAGTTACAGCCTCCCTGAAGCCAGGCTGGAGGAAGATATCTTGCAACACTGGAATGCTCTGCAGTCATTACCTCCCTCCCTAGAAATTTTTGGGGTCAGAGGACATAAGTCTCAGTAATTGTCCAACAACGTCAGAGGAGCTCTGTTGATTTACACCAGCTGAGGATCAAACTCCTCCCTTTCCTCTCCCATATTTAAGATATTTTCCAGACTTCAGACGGATACAGAGGAGGGAGTTGATGGCTCCTGGGTTGTTGAAGAGGTTCCAGCTTTGGTCCTGGCCTGGAGTAACATGAATAAGGTGGCTACCCTGGCTGTGTCTCCGCATGGAAAAGCTGTGCTCCCGTGGTGTGCTGGCTGTCGAGCTGGCAGACTGGCTGAGACAGGCATTAGTGAGCCCACACACATTTTGAAGGTCTCTTTAGTCAGAGATGTGGCTCTGTCAACATTTCTCTCGTGGCCAGCACAAAATGCTGTTTCTGCTCTGCAGTGTGGTATGGACCCCACAACCTCCTTGTTTCTGCAGCCACAACAAAATCCAGCCCACTGAAACCTTGCATGCTACACCTTGGGGCTCAGCACTTCCCTCCTCGAGCCTTTGCCAAGCAGGACATCAGTGCCAGGGGGCCATTGGAGTAGGAGCAGCTCCACTGAGCTCAGGATGCACCAGCAGGGACCAGAAAGCCCAGACACCTCAAGCACAGACCTGTCTAACTGCAAGGAAAAACACCCACAGGCCTTGAGTCAGCATCAGTTTCGATAACAGTGACAGTTTGTAACAGTGAAAGTTCATTCTGAGCCCAGTGTTTTGGTCTGGGCAGCTGGGCCAGTCCTGAGGGGAAGCGCTGTTAATATTGCTGATAGCTGGATCCAATTTATAAGGCGCTCAGCAGAGACAATCATCAGGGAAGGAGACAAATAATCTTCAGGCAATTAAATTTAATTGTTCCATCTGAAGATTATTTATCTCCCTGCCTGATGAATGTCTCCTCGAAGTGCCTAATAAATTGGATCCAGCTATCACTGATAGTGGCTGCTTTTCCCTGGCAGCGGGGAAGGGTGTGGAGAGCAGAGAAGTGCTCGGCTCTGTGTGTTGCTTAAGATCTGTCACCTCAGAACATCTTTTTAGCAGACTTGAAAGTGTCCACAGGCTTTATCAATACCCAGCTCTGGTGCAGAGAGCTTGGCAGTCCTGGGCTGGGTCGTGCGAAAGCTCCCAGACCAAAGTACCATGTAGAAAGAGATCCCCTTAGGAACTCGTGTATTAGGCACCAGTGAAGATTTGGAAGTGTCTCTGTCTGTCTGTCTGTCTCTACTTCATTAGCTTTTGGCCTGGCTGTTTGTGGAAAGGGATGAGGAGAAGGAAGAGGAGGAAGCCCCACCAGCAGGAGGTGGGCGAGAGCTGATGTGACACAGCCCAGGCGTTTTTAGAGGGTTTCCCGTAGGATCATGGAGCACAGCATCACTCCTGGAGACCCCCCACCAGGCCTCTCCATCCCTGCCAGGGAATATCTCAAGCCTGGAGTGGGTCAGTTCAGAGCTGGGGCAAGACCTGTCTCTTTTATCCCACTTCTCTTCCCATTGCAAACACCGGCCTTGCCACTGCAGTCAGCCCTTATGTCTTTGCTTGTTTGTACCCTGCGTGTACCCTGTAAGGAGGGTGTGGAGGCCATTCTGAAGAGGCAAAGAGAAATTGTGGAGCAGGTTTTGCTCTGGATGGTCTGATTCCGGAAGAGAGGACGAGTAATCTTTTTTCATGTTTGTTTAACCCCCTGAAGTGGATTACATCTGTGATCATAGAATCATGGAATAGTTAAGATTGGAAAAGACCTGTAAGATCATCTAGTCCAACCATTAACCCAAGACTGCCAAGTCCACCACTAAACCATGTCCTCATGTTCCCAGAACTCCTCACAGACAGGTCACTTAACCTGTGAATCCCCGTCCTGCCTGCTGTTATCAGAGTTGATTGCAGGCTGGGGATGCCAGTAAAAGCCTTGGGAGTCTGTGGGTGTTCTGGGTGTGCTTTCTGAAATCAGGTCTCTATTCACCATCCAACCATTGAATAGTTCAGTAGTACTTAATTAACATACAGTAACTGCCATTGAATTTGATGGAATACATAATTTTGGAATGCTATTTACAGTGCTAGTTTTCTTACAGAAATCCATGTGTCAGAGCTTTATCCATTATGATAGTCTTTAAAATAGGCAGATGTGCCTTTCATGGCCAACTGCATGTTTTATTAATGGGCTAGAACTATCAGATGTATTGTAAATCATGGGACGTAGCCACCAGTCTGCAGCTTCTCTCCTCCGAAGTCCCAAGGCAAGAGAGATTAATTGCCTGAGCAGCTCATAATGAGCTGTGGGGCACGTGCTCCCTTCTCCGCTGTAAGAGCACGTTCCCCCAGCCACTGGTAGGCCTCTCTGCCCTGCCATCATTGCCTGTCCTCCTGGTCACATCTGCTCACCTTTGCCTGCTCTGGAGGTCGTGCAAATCTCCAGTTGGCACTTGCGAACCTTCACATTTATATATAGATAATACAATTAACGTGGGCTGCTCTGCTTCTCCAATTCCCTCTTTTGCCTCCTCTGGTTCATCTTTCACCTGCCCCTCTCCTCAAGGGCAGGAGCAGGGCACCTGGGACCTCTCCAGCAGAGTCAAATTCCTCAGGTCTCTTCTTGAAGCCCTCATGCGTTGTGCATGTTGAACAAAACTGGGTCCTGTCTTGCTCGAGCCAACAGAGCAGCATCTCTCTTCATCAGAGTATTCACTAACAACTCAAATGACCTCTTTTGGCGGGATTGAAAATACTGCCTGGGTGATCACACCACTGGAAATAACCCGGAAAGGCAGGGGAGGGACACACCGAAAGTGAAAGCCGGAGTCAGGCTGAAGGTTTTGTTGAAAAGCTTTTGGCAAAGCCACACTGCCCACAGTCAGAGCCCACCCAGGGACCTTGGGCACAGCTGGTGAGGGCCCATCGTCCAAGTGACAGGACTGTGCCCAAGGATATCCCAGCCAAAGGCTCATCTCAGCATTGCCATCTTCCTGGCAGGGCTGGATTTTGGCAGGAGCAGCCTGCTCCCTCAGGATGCTCCCAGCAGCTCCCAGCGAGCGGCTCCGCTGCTCTGCACCAACCAGCATGGAAACACCAGAGGAGCACCCAGAAACACCAGAGGAGCACCCAGACTCTCCCCTGCAGAGAAACCTGGCAGGCTTTACACCTGACTGTGACAGAAATGCCCTTTAGCTGCTCTCAGGGAGCACAGCCAGGGGCCAGGCTCACTAAAGAGGTGAGCTGCAGCAGCACACATCTAGCACTTGGCATGCTGCTGCCTGTGATGACATTTTGTCTGTATGAGGGATGAGTCTGCACTCTCTGAGGACTGTTCCTGAATTAGTCTTGGAGACCTCCGCTCTTTTCTCCGTGACTGGCTTCGGAGACGTGTGAAGGACCAGCCTTTGGCTCCTACCTGCTGCTTCCCCAGAGCATCAATGGGCGGGAAAAAGGATGGGAAAAGGATGGGAAAAGGATGGAAAACACTTAGACATTTGGGGATGGCAGGACCATGGGCAATGGGAGCCATGGCAGGTTGCAGATGAGGAGGACAGCAAGGAGGAGGGAGCTCAGGGTTATGCATGACCATCTCTGTGCATCTGCAGTGATAGCACTGGACGTGAGCACGATGTTAAAATCCTAGATCTGTGCGTAATACTCCACTGGGGACAGATGTCCTCTCTTGTTTTGTACACTGCAAATGCAGTATCGGTCCCAAACCCAAATGATTCCCCCCATCCAGCATCATCCCCCCTCCCATCAGCTGCAAATGGCACAGATGGTTGGAAAAAAAGAATAGCTATTTAAAAAAAAAAAAACCACCAAAAACAAAAAAACTCAACACCCCAACCCTGTTATTTCTGCATTTTTTCTGTGTGAGGACACTTCCTTCCTTCCAGGAGAAATCAATCCAGTACCAAAGTGTTAACTGCTTCCCAGCCATCTTCTCCAAACAAGGTAAAGTTGTCCTGGTCCCTGGCAAAAATGTTCACCTTCCCGTACTTCCAGGCTGCCCCACGTTTCCTGAACCACCCCTTGTTCCCCGGGAAGGGGGATGGAGGAGTCTGGTGGCACGGCCAAAGTCGCGGTGAGCCTTCAGGAGAGCCACGCGGGTTGCTGGAGGTGCTGGATGGAGAAGGCTCCAGCCAGACAGCAGAGCAGGAGAGGGTGAGCGAGCTCAGCCTGGCTGTCTGAGCAGTTGGCTTCCCAGCGGATCAGGAGCAGGATGAGTCCTTGGCAGGGACAGCCCACTAGCAACTTGGAGGGACTGGACGGGCTGGCCGGCAGACCGAGTCCTCGTGGGACCGCAGTGTGCTGGCAGGACATACCTCCGAGCAGTGCCAGGGACAGGCTGAGCATTACCTGCTCACGTGTCCTCCTCACCCACTCAGCAGACCCTGGCACAGACTTTGGGGGCTTCTGTCAGATGTGTTTAGGAATGTTTGAGAGGGGATGTGGAGCGCAGAGCTGGCTTGGATGCTCTCTGGAAAGCCTCTCAGGGTTTGCTAGTACAAGTCCACAAGCGAGGGTTGTATTTCTCACTGGGATCAAGCTACTGTTGGGACTTGGAGTCCCTCTGGCCATGCCCTAAGGAATTTTGACCCTCTGCTAGAGGTTCTGTCTCCTACCTGGAGAAGAGGGCCCAACAAGGATATGCCTTCCCCTTACCTTGGAGAACTATGTTTCCAGGGATGGAGGAAGCCCAGAGGTGCAGACCTGCAGCCCTGGTGTTGTGGTTTAACCCCAGCCGACATCAGGACACTCTAGCAGTGCAAGGAGCTGTACAGGAGGTAGGTGCAGATGTGATGCCATGGGTAACAAAGGCCAAGAGGCAGCCAGAGCAACTTGAGTGTTTTGGCAGCCCAGGGGCAGAGGGATGCAGCAGGATGTGCGGGCAATGCCAGCAGCGTGGTGCTGAGAGGTGTCCTGCACCCACGCAGGGAGGAGCAAGGAGGCACCAGCAAAGGTCCATCAAAACACAAAACAAAACACATTCAACATCACATTCAAACTTCTCCATTGGAAGAGCAGTGTGAAAACAAAATGCTCCCCCAGGTTTTGAAGAGCCAGCTCATGATTTAGGGGAGAAGAGGTCACATCTGCTCACTTCTGCTTGCTCTGGTGGTTGTGCGAACCTCCAGTTGGCACATGTGAACCTTCACATTTATATATAGATAATACAATTAACGTGGGCTGCTCTGCTTCTCCAATTCCCTCTTTTGCCTCCTCTGGTTCATCTTTCACCTGCCCCTCTCCTCAAGGGTCTCCTCCCCTTGTCATCTTGGAGCTGTAGAGGAGTGGACAGAAGCTCGCAGCCCTTGGGTTCCCTACATTGGAGATGGGGTCCCTCAGCACACAAATAACAACCAATTTGCTTCCATGGGACTCTGGAGGTGATGCTGCTTGGTGAGCATAAGCTCTGTTTGTTCTCCAGCTCCTTCTCCAAGGAACAGGCTTGTGACCCCAAGCCCAAGTGTTGCTCCCCTGTGCTCTGAGGTGGTGACAGCCTGGGTGTGAGAGCTGAGTTGGCCCCACTCTGCAGGGGACATGCTCCTGCCAAATGTCCTCCAGACACCATTCCACATGAAACTCCAGGAAAATCTCTAAATACTTGAATTTTGCTGGTGGAAGAGCAGTTGGCAAAGGGCTGCTAGCACCTCAGGCCCTGCCTGCAGCGAGCTGCACACAGGAACCCCATGATGACAGAGATCCCGGTGGTTGAAAGCCCCCCTGAGGTTCCTTTGATGTCCAGAGTGAGCCAAGGGATGCTCAGGAGAGGAGGAGGGCAGAAGGGCAGGAGTGGGGAGAGCTGCAGGACCCTCCAATATGGCCATCCCCTTTGGGCCATGTGCAGTTGCCTTGGTGAGATCCCTGTGCAGGGAGAGTTCCCTTACTTGGATCCTCCATCCAGGGAGAGCTCCCTTAGTGGGATCCTCTCATCCAAGGGTAGCTCTCTTACTGGAATCCTTCATCCAAGGAGAGATCCTGTCCTGTCCCTCCTCAGCTGCCTTTGTGGCACTGCCATGGCCAAAGGGATGGTACCTCAGCCTGGCTGTCCCCTTGGAAGGTTGTGTGAGGTGGGAGAGGAGAGGGAGCTTGGGAGAAGCAGCCTGGGTGTGGGCATGAATTGAGATTAGGAAGTATCAAGCCAGGCTGAAGGGATCTGGAGGCAGGGAGAGGGCTGTGTGATCTGAGCTGAGGAGGGACTCCAGGACATGGAATGGAGCTGACGGGGGGCTCCAGGACATGGGATGGAGCTGAGGGGTCATGAGCTGGACCTGCTGGAGGGCTGTGTGGGGGCTGAGGGGGGACAGACGGAGGTGCACTCGGGGGCTTTGTGTGCACAGCCCGCACAACAGCTGCCGGCAGTATGGTTGGCTCCAAAGCTGGTGTTGACAGTCCTTCACTTTTATGGGAACTAAATTTACCCAGACACACGCAAAATCAAAAAAAAAAAAAAAANAAAAAAAAAGGGAAAGAAAAAGATGGGGGGGTTGGAATTAAAATAAATTGCAGCAGCTCCAGCATCTGCTGCTTTGTGGTGCAGTCTGGGTTACGGAGAGGGGAGGAGAAGTCCCCGAAAGGGAGTAGCTCTGGTGTTTACTGCAGCCCCGAAACATCCCCCGTTTGCAAGCTGAATGTGTTTTCACCGTGTTGCCTCAGGAATGCTTCACATCCAGGATGCCAAAGAAATGTACCCGCTGTGTGGAAAATGAAAGCCCAGGGGTTTTCCATCGGTTGGTTAGTGGGTGTTTGCCAGCGTACAGGGGCAATAATGCCTTGTGTTGTTATGGGAGAGGAGCTCTACCAGGAGCAGAGAGAGAAGGATGTGATGGTTCTTGAAGCTTTTACCTCCTTCCTTTTCAGATGCCCTAGAAGTTTTGCTTAAATATTTAGGTAATTTTTCATGTCTTTCTCTTCCCCCCATCCCCTCAGGCCATTGTGTGGTGGTGTTGGTGTTTTCCTTTGGTTGGTTGGGTTCTCGTTTTTGGGTGTCTTGTCTTCTCCAAGTGTTAGGCAACAGACCCAACACACACACAAGAATGGGACTGTCTACTCAGTTGTCTGTGAAGATTTCCAGGTCGAGCTTTCAAGGGGATTCTTTTAAATGCAGAGATGCCCTGGAAGATGCTCTACCACTGAAAAATGTGCTATGCCTGGTGCCACGTGGGCACATCTGCCTACACGGTGAGTTCAGAGGGCGAGTGTTGCACACCCCGGGTGTTGCACACTTGTATCTCCATCGGCCACGATGGCGGTGTGGGCATGTGTGGGCAGGCTGTGGGCATCGGCAACCTTGTGTTCCCAAGGCAGGCACAGCCCAGCTGGTACCAAGGTGTGTCTTTTGTCCAGAGGGGTTAGGAGAACAGGGATGTTGGCAGGTCACAGTGGGCCTGGTGCCATCTTGGCACGGAGGATGTAGAGGCAGCCAAGAGAGAGTCCTGGCATGAACATTACCTTCCTCCCTGTGGGAGCTGCTGCAGCAACTGCCGGCTCCTGGGGGACTGTAAGTGTCTCTCTGCAACGACACAGGCCAGGCCAGGGCTTCCATTGAGAAGACGAAAAAATATATTTATTTTTAAACATTGCCACCACTTTCATGGCTATTTAACACTGCAAACAAACTCTGCAGCCACGGTTTACAGAGAGCCTGCTCGTCAGCAGGGCCCATCTGCCGGCCCCCCGGCAGCTACCGGCGCACGCTGCTCCCTGGGCTGTTTGACTAAGCTGGTGCCCAAACAGAGGAGCTGAGGAAAAGGCTTTGGTGGCTTCGCGTGTGGCTGGAGAGGAAGAAAACCTGTGCGAGTGGGCACAGTTTTCCAGGGTTCAGGAGATCGCTATTTTTAGCCTCCTGCTGTCTTATTTTTCCAGATGGCAAGTGCGCTGCTCTCTCTAAAAATCAAGTTCTTCTCGGGTGTTTTCAGTTTGATCCCTAATTTTTTAATTAAAAAGGAGATGCTGAAAACAATTAGTCACTTTTTAAAAATTGGAGCCAACAGTTTCCTTTGCTTCATTCATCTGTGATGTGACCAAGGCCAGAAGTTACGCTCTGGGCAGAGGTTGAAGCCAGGGTGGCTGGCACTGATGTGGCATTTAGTGGATGTGTAAAATGAGTGAAAATTGTATCAATCTGTGAGTTATTCTCTGAGGAGTAAGTGCAGCCTCTGAGATGAACTCTGAAGTGAATGGGAAATGTTCCCCATCCCACCAGCACTGGACTGGGCTGGGGATATGGCTCCCAGTGGATGGGAGCTCGTCCAGTCCGCTGTCACTGCCCCTGCTCCATGTGTTCGTCTTGAAGGCATGAGCAGCTTCTCACTGCTCTTCTACTCAGCTTTCTGAGCTCATCTCCCTGGTTTGTGGCACCAAAAGGTCTGGTCTGGGCTGTCCCATGGGGGTTTCATGCGTTCTACCTCTTGCAGTAGCCAGCTAGAAGGACTCTGGTGACCCCAGCAATGCTTCCAGTGCGGCAACAAAGTGAGAGCAGGATGGACGTGGTACAGGGTGATGGGTGCTTTGTTCCTTCTTTGGTGGATGGGACCCACTGCTGCGCACAGCCAAGGAGAAAATCTGATGGCAAATCCAGTCACTGATACATATAGCCTGTAGCATTTTGAGTTGCCCATATCTTTTCTGCTTCACAAGCTGCTGAAGGCACCAGGCTCGGTTATGGCAGTGGGCAGCACAGGCAGCATTCATCCTGGTGTCTTCCCAGCAAATCCCCAGCTCCTGAGGTCATGTGATGCTCTCATGAGGAAAGGCTGAGGGAGCTGGGCCTGTTCAGCTTGCAGATGCATCTGAGAGGGGACCTCATCCATGTCTGTCAGTGTCTGCAGGGAGGGGTCAGAGGATGGACCAGGCTCTGCTCGGGGGTGCCCAGCAATGGGAACAGGCAGAAACTTTCTGCACAGGCAGAAACTTGAGCACAGAAAGTTTCACCTGAATATGAGGAAGAAATTCTTCACTGTGTAGTTAACCGAGCACTGAACAGGCTGCCCAGAGAGGGTGTGGAGTCTCCCTCACGGGGGACATTCAAAACCCACCTGGACACAATCCTGTGCCATGTGCTCTGAGGTGTCCCTGCTGGAGCAGGGAGGTTGGACCAGATGACCCACTGTGACCCCTTCCAACCTGAACCATTCTGTGAATCTGTGATACTGCGATTCTGTGATGCAACAAGGGTTTCCATTTTTACTGGATAGTCTCCCAGGCCTACCAGCTGTGGAGAAGATTGGTCCATTAGGAAAGAAATGCACAGAACCCAAATGTGTTTAGTTAATGCCTGCAATGGGAGCCCTGTTTCTGGGTGGCCAAGTGACTGCCAGTGGCACCACTGTTTGCCAATCCAGAGCAACTCCTCAAAACCCAGCATGGTTGGTGGGGTTAATGTGAGGGTCCGTGAACATCCCTCTGGCCATGGAAAGGCTGGTTTGGCTTTCACAGCCCCTAGCAAAGCAGTTCACTTCCACGAGCTGGAGGAGAGCTGTGGCAGGTGTACGGAAACAAAGCCTCCATCCCTTTGGATCCCGGGAGCACAACGGATGCTCACGGGCTCCAGTGTCCTGTCCGGCCACCACGGGCATCCACCCACGGCTCCGTGCGGAGCCGGCCCGGCCCCGTTCACACACAGCCCTGGCCCTAGCGCCGGCAGGTTCGGGCAGCCCGGAGGCAGCAGGCACGCTCCTCCGCGGGACTTCAAAGCGGGCTCCTTTGTGCGAGGCGTGTTTGTTCCCCTCCCCTCAGTACGGCTGCTCTGATCGATGTGACATCACCTAGAGACGACGCGGGGGGACCAGACCGCGCCATTGTCTCCGGGCTGGGAGGCGATGTCCGTCTCCTAGGAGGTGGGAGCTGGGGCTCGCAGGCATGCTTTCATCTCCCTGACCTGCCCCGCTGGTGAGAGGGCTCTTCCCAAGGCACCGGCCTGGGGAGAGGCATCCCCACTGCACAGCAGAAGGGACACGAGTGAGAGACGGACACGCTCACGCTGTTTAAAGACATCATTAAACACCCCCGCCCTGGAAGCCAGATACATCCATCTGTTGCTTTTCACTAAAGAGAGCCCGATCCTTTCGGGGGGAGGGTAGGGGGGAGGCCGTGGTCCACCCCTCCTCATCAGTCTCCAATGCTGCACCCAAAGAGAAGGAGGGTTGGAGGCAGCTGTAGCCTGCTGCTTGCTGGAACCTACTGGGCTGGGGCTGGGAACACAGATGCAGAGACATGAGAGCCTCCCAGTTACCCGAGGGGGGCAGGTGGGAGGTGACCATCCTGCTTGGATCCCCCAGGGAGCAGACTGGCACCTTCCCAGACTGCGGGAGAGAGAAGGCATTCTGAGGCTGGATGGCAGAGGAGGAAGGCTCCACCTCGGAGGGGATGGGGGAAGGCTGAGGAACACATTCTTTCTGCAAGGGCCAAAAACGTGTAGCTGGTCTTTCTTTAGCTTTTTGGTGCAGTGGATCTGTGGCCCACCTTAGGCAGGGGCCGGGGGCTTCTGGTTTTCTTGTGCTGTAACAAGGGCTGAGGGGACATCAAGAAGCAGTTCCACATACAGCCTGGACCGATTTCCTGACAGCCATGGAGGAAATCCCCCAAATCAGCTGTGGAGAGGGGTTCCCTTCACCTTCCACCTGAAGAGAGGCAGGCAGAGGGGTGGGATTGAGAAGAGAAGAGGACTTCCAAATGCTGTCTGGAAGGGAGGAGCAAGCACTGTCTGCCCCACAGACAGGAGGAGAAGACACAGACATGATACATCCACCTTGGTGACAGCAGGGCATCATAACACAAAGGGGCTTTTCAATGCCTGGTCCTTTCCTTGGCTCCCACCAGCACCCTTGAGCCCACCCTGTCTGTCACAAATTTGGAGGGTGTCTCCAGGAGGACAGTTGTCACCTAGGCTGGAGCCAGGCACATGTGACTGGTGCTATATGTCCCCAGAAGATGCTGGGGCCCCCACCTTAGTGGTGCAGAGCCAAATGCCCCCCTCACACACACTGAGGCCCCATGGCTGTGGGGCTGTGCTGCTGAGGGGGGTAAATCTGCTGGCAGATGGTACCCACACACAGTGGGGATAGATGGTTTGGCCCTACCAGTGTCTCAGGACAATGTCCCCATCCACCCAAACCAAGGAACAAGACAGGAGAGCTGAGATCTGGTCTGCAGAAGAGCCCAGGATACTGTTGTTAAGATGGATGAACACGAGAGGATGGATGGAAAGGTGAGAAGAACAGTGGTTTGAAAACACAAATACAAAGGGATTCCTGATCCTGCCATGGTTATCTGGGATTATCCTTAAAGACATGTTGCCATTGCTGGTGCCTTTCTCCATTTCCCCAACCTGACTTGCCCCAGCATCTTAACTGGGAACAGGAGGATGGCGTCTGGGCTTTGGCAGTCTGTAAGTCAAAGTTCCCCTTGATACCAAGCCATAAGCATGTGATGCTCTCAACATTATGCCCTCTCAACAAGAGGGCATGGCCTTAAGCTGTGCCAAGGGAAGTTTAGGTTACATATCAGAAAGAAATTCTTTCCAGAGAGGGTAATCAGCCATTGGAATGGGTTGCCCAGGGAAGTGGTGGATTCTCCATCCCTGGAGGTGTTTAAGATGAGGCTGGACGTGGCACTGAGTGCCATAGTCTGGGAACCGCGGTGGGGTTGGATGGAGGGGTGGACTTGATGATCTCCGAGGTCCTTTCCAACCCGTCTGATTCTATGATTCGATGATTCTATGATTCTATGATTATGATGGGCTTAATGATAATGACTGAGGCCATCCCCTATGGGCACTGGGACTGAGCTGAGGTCACCATTTCGCTCTTCCACCCCATGGTCTTGGACACTCCTGCCAAGGACTGGCAGCTGCTGAAACCAGGTGGGTGCAACGCATGGCAGGGCCTTTCAGACTCACATCAGAAGTAGGAAGCACTTCACCGTCAGCCAGAAATTTTTCCATGTCATCCCAACAGGAGATCTAGCAAGGCTTGCCATGTGGGCAGCCTTCCCAGGAGTGGTCCATAAAACATCCCCATTTTGCAGTGGCTCAGAGCAGAGTGGGTTTTTTTCCCCTTGTTGAAGCAGTTTGCCTGCAGAGTCGTGCAGGGGGAAGGTACAGGGGCAGGAGAGGTGAACTCTGGCCAAGTGCACACATCCCCTCTCCTCCTCCATCCTTGCCCAGTGCCAAGTTCTGCCTGACATGTGATGTTGGAAACAGCAGTAGGATGTCCCTTCTGAGCAGTGACAGGGCTCTGCCAGGCAGAGGCTGGACATCTGCATCTTGCACAGTGCTGGGAAGATGTTGGCATCCGCCATGCACCACCTCTTGGAGGCACCAGACATCTCTATCTGGCAGGAGAGAGATTATTGGGAAGAAAAATTGCTCAGGGATTGGGCTCACATCACTCTTGGTCTCTGCAGAGGATGCCCAGAACTGGGGTACTGGGGGTTCTAGGAGGGAAAGAGTCTCTTGCACGATCTGGGGATGGGAGGTGTGGAGAGCTGGAGAGAGGTCCCCAACTGCAGCAGCATGTGCAGCTCAGCTCTGGGCTTCCTCCTGAGGGGCAGCAGAGGGGCAGCACCGATCTCTGCTCTCTGTGAGCAGTGATGGAAACCAAGGGATGACTAGAGATGTGTCAGGAGATGAATAGGCTGGATATTAGGAAAAGGTTCTTCCCCCAGAGGGTGGTTGGGCACTGAACAGGATCCCCAGGGCAGTGGGCACAGCACCAAGGCTGCAGAGCTCAAGGACAACCCTCTCAGGGACAGGGTGGGATTGTTGGGGTGTCCTGTGCAGGGGCAGGAGTTGGACCCTGTGGGTCCCTTCCAGCTCAGGATATTCTGTGATTCTATGGCTTTGTCTGGATCTGTACTTGGCAATGCAACGCTGGCACATCACACAGCCTGGGACACCCCGCCCTGGCAATGAGCCCCCAGATGCCCCTCTCTTGCCTCTTCTGCCTCCACAGTGCAGTGGTGCCCAGTGAAGGAGTACGAATGTGCCCAGTGCTACATGTGCTGAAGAAGCAGGGCAGGGTGCCAGGAGATGAATTGCTCCTCTGACCAGTCTCTCCCCAACAGCTCCGGCTGCCCCAACAAACCCAGGCTGCCCCACGGAGAGCAGGACACGGGCTGAGGTCTCTCTGATCTTCCACCCTGGCTCTGCCTTCCCAGACCACCCCAACACAGTCGCACTTTGCTCCCACATGGAGAGCTGGGGCTGGTCCTCCTTCTGCCAGCTTGTGAGGGGGTGGCCAAACCCCCAGCTAAGCTTGCACCTCACCGAGGCATTTCACACCTCCTCCCTACCCAGCCAGCCCCCGGGGTGCAGTGGGAACCCCTCCACGGAGCTCCTGGGATGGAGCAGCCCTGCGTTTACAGACCAAGGGAAAGTCAATCTGTGTTATTTGCTGTTGGGATTAACTGGTAGGGGAAGCTGATCTTGGAAAGGACTGGACTTAATTATCAGCCCATCGTTAGCTAGCAAGACATCTCCTCAGCCAGGGAGGGCTGAGCTGCTGCCAACAGGCACTTCTAACGGGGTGGGCTGGAGTTTACCTGGAAGATTTACAGTTTCTGATGAGCAATGCAATTCTCCACGGCATGAGGGAACTGAGCAATTGCTGCGAGGTAATCTGGCAGGAGAAGGAGAGATGGCACCTGAACGTGGCACTGCAGAGGCTGTCGCATGTTCAGGGTGAATGAGGAGGCAATCTGGGCTTAATGTGCCTTTCATGTCCTGGGAAGGGAACGGAGCTGAGCTGGAGAAGCAGGAGGGGCTGAGGGAGCTGGGGGGGCTCAACCTGGAGAAAAGGAGACTCAGGGGGGACCTTCTGGCTCTGCAACTCCCTGACAGGAGGGGGGAGCCGGGGGGGGGGGTCAGGCTCTGCTCCCAGGGAACAAGAGACAGGAGGAGAGGGAACAGCCTCAGGCTGTGCCAGGGGAGGTTTAGATGGATATTGGAAAATTTCTTCACAAAAAGGGTGGTCAGGTCCTGGCACAGCTGCCCAGGGTAGTGATGGAGTCCCCATCCCTGGAGAGATTTAAACGCTGTGTGAATGTGGCACTTGGGGACATTGATTAGTAGTGGCCTCGGCACTGCTGGGGGAGTGATTCCTGGAGGGTTTTTCCAACCTGAACAGTCCCATGAGTTTGTGATATATAGCCAGAGCAGGCTTAGGGGAACATCTCACATCCAGCCTAGCACTGAAAAGAGTGGGCTGAGTGAACACTGTTTCACACTGCTGGCTTCAGCTGGGTGTGGCATGGACCAGCAGCAAGCCCAGGTGACTTGTCATCTTCTTAAGGCATAGAGAGGGAACCACTGCCCTGGGATCTGCTGCTGTCCTTCTGCCTGCCTTCCCCCATGTTTGCCCCATCCTGACACACATGGAACGAGGGCTGCTTCCAGGTAGGAGTGTATGGGACTCAGCCCTGCAGCTCCCACTCGTGCTGGACCACTGAGCTCAGAGCTGGGCTCACTGTGAACTGGGATTTTCCATGAGTCACTTGGAGGAAGAAAACATTTTGTATGTCCATCCCAGAAGGAAACAGGGTTATGAAGGTGTGGGAAGCTGTGCTCCAGCAACAGGAACATGAGAGCCAGAGTGAGATGGCTTAGGGCTGGAACCTGCTGGTAAAGGCCTAGGGGAAAGCTGCCAGCCTGATTTACCATGGCAGCCACAGGGATCCAGCCTGGAGCAGGGCAGACACGAGCCTGGCAGGCCAGGATGAGTATGTCTGGGTCAGCATGAGCAGGGCTAGGATTTTGTAGGTCACTGGACTCCAGAGCAGCAGCAGGTGATGAAAAGTGGCCCACCCAGTCAGCAATCTCCATAATGTCCCACCACACCAGGGCAACTGGCATGGCTGGTGATCTGATGTTGCAAAGATGCCAAAACAAAGAGCTTTATCCTCATGAGTTTGCCCAGATCGATGGGGTGCTTCTGATATGGCTGCTGTGGGAAAATTACTGTGAATTGCTGATTTCTGGGGATTTGCTTTTCTTTTTATCAAGCCAAAAGAACATAAATGATTCTCAGGCTCCGGGAAGCACCTGAGCACCCCGGGACTCTGACATCCTGTGACAGCCAGCAGGGGTTCACAGCATTTGCTGCCATGCACTATGTCATTCCCCTCATTCTGTGCAGTGGGAGGAGGTTAGTGGGGCAGGGATTGGACAAAGTCCCTTGTTTTGCTTGGCTTAAAGAAGGAGCCCTTGTAGTGAGGGAAATAGGGGCAGTAAAAATGACTGCTTGGGTAGAGGGACCTCACACAGGCCAAGGAGCTGATGTCAAGGCACTGGGGGCCATGGGATTATTCTCCAGCTTGGCTGGTCTTTGCTGGAGGAGGAGATGGGTGTCCAGTGGCACTGGCAGAGCCCAGAAGACCACGCTGGCAGAGCCCAAGCTGCTGCCCTGTGAGGTGATGATGTCTCTGGGTTGTGATTCCCAGTAGGACCCAGAGCTCTGGCCCTGCCACCAGCACTGTGCTCCTCTCCTTTCCTCTCCTCCCCTCCTCTTCTCTCCATCTGGTCTCTCCTGAGCTTCTGTTTTGGACCCTTCTGCATTTCCCGTCCCCCCTGCCCGCTCCCTGCCCTCCTGGGGCCAGAGGCAGCGTTGGGGGGGTTAACTACTCCGCAGCCCTAATGCGATCCAGCACCTCAGTCTAGAGCTCTGGCACAGCTGCCTGTCCTTACCAGACTAAATTGTATCTGCGCTTCAGGAAAATACAAAAAAAAGAAAAACCTCTCCCATGCTGTCTCTAGAACTGGCTTTAAAAAGGATTACACATCAATACCCAGGCACCCTGCTCCCCACCCTCCGCCACCATTGTTCTTTCCAAGGCGCTCCTCTGGCTTTGATGATGATCACTGGCAGAGTTTCAAAACGATGTATTATAAAAT
>VXAY01003575.1:11311-30400 GCA_013399855.1 Oxyruncus cristatus | reverse complement strand
AAAAAAAAAAAAAGAAATCCAGTTGCCATAACGTAATGCAGATTTTTGTCACTGCTCCACGGCTTCTGCTTTCAATTTCCAGTGAGGGGGAGAGACTCAGTCGCAGTCAGATGGAGACCAGCTCGCATCCCCGCTCCGTGGGCCCCCAGGCAAAATCCCTGGAATTTGTTCCTTACTATTTGAAGGCAAAGCCGAGGGAGGAGAGTGCAGAGGGGAGGGGGGGGACAAAAGAAGGTGCCAGTCCCAAAGGAAGATGAGCACAAACCCAAACCATGCCCCAGGTGGAAGTGGACATGAGTCTCTGGAGCTCACACCTGAGCAGGGACAGAGGAGCATTTTTTCATAGAGAGGTTGGGATCACCATCCTGCAAGGTTCTGGGCAATGATGCAAGGTCTCAGCCTGGCTTTAGGCTTCTGCTGTCTGGCTGTCCTGCCTCAAAACAAGCATCTGTCCGAGAGCTTTGGTCCCACTGAGCACCTGCCACTGGGAGCAGCTGAGCATCATCCCAGTGGTAGCCCTCCAGCCTGGGAACTGGGGCATCCTCAAGGGGTGAGAAGGCTGGAGGCAGGACAGGCACAGGGAACAACGCGCTCTGGGCTTCACAGTGACCCTTCTGGCCACAAACCCTCTTGTCCTGTACTGGGTGTCAGGGCTGAGAGGCACCCAGCCTGCCCTGTCACTGCTGTGCCGTGAGGGGGGCCCAACCAATCTCTGCCAGGTATTTGTCACCCATCCTGTGGGCTGCCATCCTGCCCAGAGCTGCTGCCACGAGCCAAGCAGGCTCCTGCTGGGATCAACCCGAAAGGCAACCCAGGTAACTCCAGCCCATGGCACCAGGACATGCATCGCCTGGTTTCTCTTCTGTCTGCTGTCTCAGAAGGTTTTGCAGCTGCAGAGGTTTGGGAGGGCATTGAGATAGTATTCCCAAGCATAAAAAGACCTGGGACACTTCTGAAAGAGCACTGACAGCAGGGCTATAACCCATGTGCTTCAGTCTCCCCTTAAGGTGGGCTTTCCCCAGGCTTGCAGCCCAAGCTGCCACATGTTGCCACCGCCATGGTGGGAGGGACAGAATGCAGCGCTCCAAGTGAGGCATGCCTCACATTTTTGGAGAAAAGGAGCTGTTTCTGAAGAGCTGAAGAGTTTCCAGCATTCATATCTCAGTACTATGAGAGCAGGGCTCACTCCAAACCAGGCCAGCATCAGTCCTTGTCACACAGCAAAGGGACACAGTGGTGTCCATGGCTTGGTTGCAGCCTCTGCCATGCCCAGCGTGGATTTGGGTCTGGTCCATCAGGAGCTTTTTGGGCTACAAAGGTTCCCTGGGCTGCAAAAGCAACGTGCCTCCTCTACAACTTCCCTTTCCCTGGTGGCACTGTACACCTGACAGGCTGTGCCTGGGGAACGGGAAACGCCCTGAAGCTTAAGGGTGTTCCTGAGGGACCCTCACTGCTCCTGCCTCCAGGACAGACCCCACCAGACTTCCAGCTTCCCAAGTGGGAACTGCATCCAGTAACTGGAAAATTTAAGCAGACTGGGGACAAGGGGGGGAACATTTTGGCTCCACTCTTGAAGAACATCCATGAGCTTTGTAGAGGTCTTTGTTTCAGAAGGGTTGACCGTCTTCCACTGAGAAATGGTCACTCAACCTGTAGCATGTGAATGTGGATACAAGTCATGCCCAAGTCCAATATCTTCATTGTGGAAGCCTTCCACAAATTTTACTGGGGACAACAGCACACCTGGGTCTTGGTGCTCATAAACAGCTTCAGCATAAGACTGCTTGGCCATCCCATGGTGGATTAAGCTATGGGTAGCTGGTAGGCATCAAGACACATCTGAAAACATAAAAAAAGCCCTCCATCCATTGCAGGTGTCAAGTAAGTCCTGACTGGAGCTGTCACTGCTCCTAGTGGGCCGGGAGTGTCCCTAACTGGTCCACTGTGGCTTTCACCTCTTGGTTGGTGGCTGACACCTCTAAATGGTTGTTACCTGGATGGTCAGTCTGAACTCTTGTTTCCTTAGTTCCTACCAAGGATCACAGAAAGCCATGCAGTCTGGCTGTAGCTCCTCTTCTTCCCCATCTGTGCTCCTCCATCCCTCAGCCCCCCATGTGCCCTCCAGCTTGCCCTGTCCCCAGTGCTGATCTCGTGGGCGGGAGGGAGGTGACTTGGTGCAGAGCCTCAGCTTCACAGAGCTGGCTCCCAGAGCTGTCTGGTTCTAAAAGGGAGCATTTTTCAGAGAGTTATGAGCCTGTGCAAACAGGGCTTTATAAGGCAGCATCACTAATATGGAGCATAACCTTCCTACCCACAAACATCCTGATAGCCTTTCTGGTGTGAGTTTGGCTTTGTAAGCCAAGCCAATCTGATCAGGAAAATCCTGGGGAGAAAACAAACAAGGAACCCTGAGAGGAGGCTCAAGTCACTTTCCAGAGTCAGAGCACATGTTGGTTCGTAGACAATGATGCCACAGATGTGCCTTGGCTGGTTGATCCGTAAGGACTCAGCAGCCTGGCCATGGGGCAGGGGGGGCTTTGTCCCCACCATCCTGCCTGCCCCGGCCCCATTCCAGCCCCTTTTCCCTCAGTAGCCACCAGGAGAGGCTTCAAAAGCATCAAGGAAATGGGGGAACCCTCTGTGTCACCCTCGGTCACCCCTCCTTCCCCCTCCCTGAGCCGTAAGATGGCATTTCAGGATCAGCTGCTTTTGTCCCACTGCTGGTGCCAAAGGTTGTGGAAAAGCCTTTTTCCCGGCTCAGCGATGCCCCACTCCTCCCAGCCACAACGTCTGCAGCTCCACACAGGGGGGAGAGGCTGAATCCCCAGGGAAAGGACTCCTTTTCTAAAAATTTTATTTTTCTTCCATTTCTCAGCACCACCACAGCCGTGTCTGTCCTGTCCTGTTCCCCCCCCTCCCCGATAATGAGCTGTTGTCTTGTGCAGCATTGAGAGCTAAGTAAGCATGAAAAATTGGAACAATAAAGAAGTAGTTCTGGGACAGCAAAGCCCCTTGTTTGACAAGGCTAATTCCACACCCCCCAGCCTCATTTTCTTTCAGCCACCTTCCCCCTCCTCGCTCCCCCTTTATTAAATGAACTGGCTTTTATTGGGGTGGAAGCTGGGTTTCCTTTTCCCCTCTCGCCTCCCCCTCTGTTCACATGTAATTTGGAGAGTTAATCTCTTCAGGCAGGAAATGTTGTTTCTTTCAGTCTTTCTCTCCAGCCCTTTCCATTTGGCTCTTTTAATTGGGGCCCAGACCAAGGAAATGGCCACACCACAGGGCCTGAGCAGGAAGAGGGCTGGTTCTCCTGAGGGGCCCTGAGCATTCCCTCCCACTGCCCCCTTTGGCAGATGCACCCTTTGGCCAGGGATGGGAGTACCCAGCTCCTCTTGGCTGCCTGGACACTCTGGTTGGCCTGGGGAAAGTTGGGCGGGAGGTCTTGGTTGGCATTTCTTCTTCTTTTCCAATTTCCTCTCCCTGCTTCAGGTCAAGTCACCCAAAGAATTCAAGATGCAACACCACCCAGAACCACCTTCCCAGCTCTCCAGAGTATGGGGGCACTTGGCTGATGATATTTTCTGTGGGATCCCTTTGAAAGACATGACGTTGTAAAACCTCATGGAAATGCTCCAGGTTTTCTGTGTTGCTTTTCCCCCAGTTTCTTTTAAAGAAAATATTTCAGTTTTACTGAAAAAGAGAGAGTTGGGTTTCCCTCCAAACCCTCTCTCTGTCTCATCCCTTCAGCTGAAGGGGATTTACTGGTGATGAGTGTGTGGGGTCGTGGGTCAGTGGGGACACTATTTTGGGTAGTGCTGGTGAATTCAACTGTACATCACAAACTGTGATGGAGAGCATTATATGGCTCAACACTCGCTAGAGCAGAGAATCACAGAGTCATGGAATAGTTTCTGTTGGAAGGGACCCTAAAGACCCTCTTGTTCCAAACCCTTGCCTGTGGCAGGGACACCTTTCACTAGAGCAGGTTGCTCTGAGCCCTGTCCAACCTGGCCTTGGACACTTCCAGGAACAAGGTGTTCCTTCAGGAAGGAGAAGTGAAATTGCAATCCACTCTTCATTTAAATGCTGGGCAGGACCATGTTGAGCTTTTCTTAGCAGAATATCCCAGGAATCTACTGGAAACTCATGGGAGAAACCCTTCCTAGAGCAGAACAAAGCTGGGCAGAAGCAGGCACTCGGAACCTGCAGCAGCCTCCAGGTGCTGGCTTGGTGCACACCAGGGTGTGCAGGGAAACACGAAGAGGCTTGTGATGGAAACGGCTGCAGGAGCCCAGTCTGCTGCTCAGAGCAGAGTCCTGTTCCCACCACACCCTTAGAATGGTGAAGAGCACTGGGAACAAGTCTTTGTGCCTTCTTCACCATCACTTGGCTGCTTCCAACTCCTCTGGAACTCAAAGCCAGGAGAATGGAGAGTGGCTGCTTCCAGGCAGGGCTGAGAAGCTCTGGAGACTCCAGTCTCCTCCTAACCACATTTTGGCCTGAATGTTCCCAGCTCTTCAGCAGCCAAAAGCTTTTGGATTGCTGTCTGGCACCGTTCATCACTCCCAACAGGGCAGTGATTCATGCTGGGAAGCTCATTATTGTTGGATTCCCTCATCCTCTACAGATAACGTCGGGAGGAGCGGATGTGCACCGTGCCCTGCGCACGGGCTGGTGGCCATGGGGTGCCCTGCTAAAGACCCCAAGGGAACCATGGAGTGTGCCATGCACAGCAGAGGAGGCTGGGATTGGGAAAAGCAGCTGGAGTTAGGGAATAGCTAATCAGTTCCTTGGTGCTGTCCGGGACAGAGCAAAGTTTTGCTGGTCCATAGGGGTGAGTGTCCAGCCTCTGGAGTGGGAGGCTGGGTGGCTGAGACCAGGGATGCCTGGAAGGGAGATATCCTCACTCAAATGTGAATCCAGAACTGTTCATACCCAGGGTATGTGAACCCTCCAGGAGCTGGAGGGAGGGAAGGGGGATGTCACTGCAGGCAGAAGTCACTGTGACCCAGAGGCTCTCACCTATTTGGAGATGCTCTTTGTGCAGTAAGGACCTCAGTCTCCAGGAAGCTCAGCTTCCACAGAACCCCAAAGGGACAGACTCTTCTGGAAGAGTCTTTTAGGGAAGGTAGGAAATCCTGCTCTTTTCCATGCCTCATGCCTCTGCCTGGGGACTCAGGAGCAGTGCCCAGCTCTGCCTGGTGCAGGCAGGGGCTGCTCCTGGGCCTCAGAGCTGTGTGGGGAGCTGGCTTTGGAGAGACAGGGTGGTTTGGGCATGTATCCTGCCTGCAGGGACACTCATGTCATTCCCTGCACAGGTGCTGAGGAGAGTTACTTTTCACCTTGTGCACCTTGATGTCACCTGGGTGGATGTGGTTCCTTTTATCCAAAGCAGATTGAATCCCAGCAGCTTTCCCCTGGGCTGGCCAAAACAGCTGGCTCTGCTTCCAGCACAACCTCAACCCCTCACCTTCACCTCCCTAAGGCTTGAACACCTGGAGACAGGTGAGAGGTCTGTGCTGGGCTCGGGTCAGGCTGTGGGAAGCAGGGAATGGCAGGAATGGCAGCAGGTCCTGCTTGGAGCCTCCTGTGCTGGGCAGGGTGACGACCAGCCTCCCCCAGATAGTGCAGCACCCCATGGGGCTGGTTCCAGGATCCAGGCAAAAGCAGGCAGCTGAGCTCCTCAGGCCCGTCCCAGATGCCTTGGCAGGTGGCTCCTGGCTCAAGGTTTGGACTGTAACAGGCAGCAGTGGGTTCACAGTTGCAGGACCAGGACAGGGACAGGGTGGCTCTCCAGGGGCTCACGGGGGTGACATGGTGCTGCTGGGCACAAATGAGGCCTCTGATACTGTCTGTGGGTGATGGGGCAGAGCAGCTGGAGTGAAAAACCTGTGGCAGAAGCTTCTTCTCGCAGAGCCTGGCTGGGATGGAGCCAGCCCTGGGCCAGGACAGGAGCTGCAGCACACGTGGCTGATCATTCCTGCTGCGGGGGGACCCAGGGCCTTGCCCTAGTGCGGGAGGGACACGGGACGATGGGTCCGGCCCGGCTCACGGCCCCGGAGGGCGGGGAGGAGAGGGTTAACCCGCTGCCCCGTCCTCGCTCTCGCAGAAGATGCTGCCACGCTCCCCAGCTCACCGCCTGCCGCCTTCCCCTCCCTCCCCGCTGCCCCTCAGAGCCCTGAATAGGGAATTAGCTTTGCCTGCGTTTAGACCTCTTAATTAGCTATTCTTTTTGCTGGGCTGGGGAAGAGGAGGGGAAGAGGAGACCCCCGGCCCCCAGCCGAGCCCTGGCCCCACTCCTGCAGCAGCACAAAAGGGCCCAGCGGGCAGAGCCATCGGAGGGCGCTGGGGACGCCAGGACCTGTCAAAGCTTGTTTCCCACCTTCCAGAGCCAACCTTTTCTGTCCCAGCCAGGAGACAGCCTGCCTTAATTGGGCTGAAAATCTAATCATTTGTACCTCCGGGCCTGGGAAGGGGGCAGGGGCGGTATGCAGGACCTGGAGTGGGTGAGGGATGAGGGATACAGAGGTGGGAGGAGGGACGAGGGGGAAGCATGTAATAGGGAAAGGCAGGATGGAGATGAGGCAGAGGAGGGGTGAGCAGAGTCAGAAAGGTTTCTGGAGGAGCTGAGACGACAGAAAATTTAGTAATTTAAGAAGTAAATAAAAAGTTATTCCTATGAAAAAGGAAAAAAAAAAAAGTGAGCAACTGTAGAGTGTAAGAGAAAGAGCAACAAAATCTATGTTTTCCTGATCTCCATCTGCTCTGATAACTCAACCAAGACCCCTGTGATCCTCACCTGTCCCACCAGCATCCACTGTCTGCGATGTCCTTGCACCACGGGTGTCGCACCTACATGGCCCTGCTCCCCTCCCAGCATCTGCTTTTTGTTACTTTGGCTTTAGCACTGCTCTCTTGTCCCTTGGGTAGTGCAGACTTACCTCTCCCACCTCAAAATAACATGGGTGAGCCTTGCTCAAAAGAGAAGAGCAGGGAAAAAACTCTTCCCAGGAATGGCTGTGCCCCTCCTGTCACGGCTCACTGTCAGCGGGCACCCGCTGCTCCCGCTTTCCTTTGGCTGAAGGGTTTACAAAGCCCAGGATGCCCGTGCTGCCGTTCTGAGGGAAGGTGCCAGCCAGGTTGCTGGGCTGTGTTCAGCTCAGTCCCTGAGGCTTTGCCACCCACCTGCATGTGCTTGGTTTGAGCAGCGGGACCAGCCCTCGGTGCAGCGCATCTTGCCAGCGCTGCTCCCTTGCTCACACCACCCGCACCCTTCCTGCTTCACGCCCCTTCACGCAGGGGCTGGAGTCCTCCCCACCTGCAGGCTGGCTGTTTGCAGGCAGAGTCACAGGGACAAGCCTCTGAGCACATGAGGGCATCTAATTGCTCGTGTCTTTTCTCCTCAGTTTCCTCAGTACTGGGTGTTTCACAAATACCCTCAAGCCACACTTCTCCAACCACCCTCTGTTTAACGTGACAACATTTCATGTCTCCAAAATAACCTGCACAAATCTAGATGCTGCATGTTCATGGCCCCTCTCCTGTTCTATATAAAGAAACAATATTTTCCCCACAGTTCCTTCTTCAGCTGCTCCAAGCTTTGGGCCTAATTGCTCAAGGCAGTGTCTTATTAAATTCTCATCTTTGTTTTCTTTTCCCAATGATCTATCAAAAAGCAAAACCAAACCCCCAAATCTTTATCACAATTTTACTCCTTTGCTTTCCAGAGATGCTCCAGACTTTCATGCCTATGCAGGAGAGGGTGAAGGAAACACCTGGGAGAGTAGGCTGCACACTTGGCTCTGCCCCCTCCCCTGCACCAGCCTGTCCCAGAAATCCCATGCTCCTTGCCCAGCATCCTAAACCAGATCGCAGACACAATCACAGGGCCAGACTAAAGGGGGCAACTAGATAAGCAGAAGAGATGGAGGCACCAGAGCAGCCCTGGCTTGTTCAGGGATGGATACACTGAAAAGGCACTGCTCTCTGACACACTGAATTGGGGACTCCTTCGTAGAATCACAGAACGATTAAGGTTGGAAAAGGCCCGTAAGATCATTGAGTCTAATTCAGCACTGCCAAGGCCACCACTAAACCATGTTCCCAAGTGCCATATCTGTATCTTTTTTTTGGAACACTTTCAGTGATGGTGACTCCACCACAAGCCTGGGCAGCTCATTCCAGCACTTGACTACCCTTTCAGTGAAGAAATTTTCCCCAATATCCAACATAAACCTCTCCTGACAGGACTTGATGCTGTTTCCTCTTTCCCTGCCCCTTGTTCCCTGGGAGCAGAGCCCAACATGTCCCCGGCTCCCCTCTCCTGTCAGGGAGTTTGGAGAGCGAGAAGGTCCCCCCTGAGCCTCCTTTTCTCCAGGCTGAGCCCCCCCAGCTCTCTCAGCTGCTCCTCATCAGTCTTGTGCTCCAGACTCTTCCCCAGATCCATTGCCCTTCTCTGGACATGCTCCAGTGTGTCCATCCATCCATGCCAAGGAATGCTGGAGAGGCACAGAATAAAAGGGATGAAGAATGGAGACTCCAGCCAAAGGAACCCAGGGGAAAGAGAGATCCCTGAAACTGAGCTCACCGCGGTCCAGTGGACATGAAAAACCTCCTCTGTGTAGGGAAGGACAGAGTGCCAGGGAAGAAGTGAGCTCAGAGAGCCTGGAGAAACCCCTGCAGTGTGCAGAGATTGAGCCCCTTGGGGATAGGGAGGAGAGGCACTGTGAGCTGGGGCACACAGTGTGGTGTGAGATGGCTGCCCATTGCCATGACCACAACCCTGCTCTCAGCCCCATGGCACAGCTGGATCGGCTGCCCCAGGAGTCTACCAGGATGGGATATGGTCTCTACAAGCACTGACAGAGGCCCAGGGTCAGTCCTGCTCCAGCAGCACCTCAGGGCTGTGGATAAGATACCTCTAGAGGCAGAGATTTTATTGCTGGGAGTAAGGAAGAGCAGATGTTCAGCAGTACCGGTCTCCGGGGGGCAGGCAGGGATTCGGCTCATCCATCCCAGGAGCTCCCCAGTGTGTAAGGACAGGACAAGCCCAAAGTGTTCATGGGCTTGAGAATGGGTCAGGGCACAGAGGGCCAGGAACTGTGAAGTTCAACAAGGGGAAGTGCCACATTCTACCTCCGGGCAACCGCAGATGTATGAACAGAGGAATGGCTGAGGGCACTTGGTGTGTTCAGCTGGAGGAGACTGAGGGGAGACCTCACTGCAGTCACAGCATCCTGGGCAGGGGCAGAGGAGGGGCAGGACTGAGCTCTGCTCTGGGGCGACCAGGGACAGGACCCAGGGAATGGCTGGAGCTGTGTCAGGGTGGGGTCAGGTTGGATGTCAGGAAAAGGTTCTTCCCCCAGAGGGTGGTTGGGCACTGACCAGGCTCCCCAGGGCAGTGGGCACGGCCCCAAGGCTACCAGAGCTCAAGAAGCATTTGGATAATGCTCTCAGGCACATGGCGTGACTCTTGGGGATGGTCCTATGCAGGGCTGAAGGTTGGACTTGATGATCCTTGTGGACCCCTTCATATTCTGTGATTCTGTGGTTGTGTGAACTGCTCACCTTGCAGCAGCAGCACCTCTGGGTGGTTGTGTGCAACAGGAGGTTTTCGAGCCCTGGTTTCAGAGGGTTCGTTCAGGAGAGGCAGCTCAGAGGCAATGCAGGAGGGCACACGCCTGGGACTAGACAGGGGGAAAGGATCCCCAAAACTCCCACTGCACCAGGAGAGCAGTAGCACGGGCTGTCACAGGTCCTGGGTCAGCTGAGGTGTCTCTGTCCCAGCCAGTGATGATCACAAATTGCAGGCAGAGAGAGGCAGGTGATCTGCCCTTGTGATACCCTTCCATCTCCCAGTAACTGATGCCTTAGCGGCTTCCTGAGCCAGGACTGCTATTCGTGCCACTCTGTGTAACAGCCACCACTGAGCCTGCCCTCGATGAATTTGTCTAATCTCATTTCAAAGCCCTGTGTAATTTTGGCCTGTGTGGCATCCTGTGGCCACGAGGTCCACAATTTAATTACACATCTCGTAGGATAGTAATGTCTTTGGTCTGCATGGAACCCAGGGCAGGCTCATTTCATTCATAACTTCTCCCTGTAACCCCAGCTTCCTGATTCCACTGGAAACTAGTCAGCAAAATGCTGGGAACTCTGGTGGCTGGTGTCCTTTTAACTGGAGGAGCCTTTGGAGGCAGGCAGCCAGGGCTGGCCTCGGTGGAACACAGGGAGAGTTATAGAATAGAATAGTGGAATCTCCTGAGTTGGAAGGGATCCACAGAGATCATCCAGTACAACTCCTGGCCCTGCCCAGGACACCCCAACAATCCCACCACATGCCTGAGAGCATTGTCCAAACGCTCCTTGAGCTCTGGCAGCCTTGGGGCTGTGCCCACTGCCCTGGGGAGCCTGGTCAGTGCCCAACCACCCTCTGGGGGAAGAACATTTTCCTAATATCCAGCCTAACCCCCTCCTGATACAGCTTCCCTCGAGTTGAAGGTGAGCAGGATGCCCATGTCCAGCAGGAATGGAGGGTCTCTGAGGGTCTGGGCTGGATGATGCTTCTTTCCAGCCTGCTGGGAGAGTTGTATGGGGAGTGGGAGTGTGAACTAAAGGGATTTGTGAGCACTGAGGTTCCTGGGGCAGTTTGTGTCACCAGTTGGAGACGTGAAGCTTGGGGCAAGGAGTCAGTGGGTGTGTGACATCAGGCTTGGGGCAAAGTAGGGTCAAAGAGGAAAAGCAGGGGACTGGTTGTGGTGGTGCTGGAGTTAAGCAGAGCTGTAGAGAGGAAACCTGGAGCATCTACTGCCGTGTTCCCTGGAGTGGGGCAACAATGGACACCCTCAGGGCTTGTTCTGCCATTGCTGCCAGCCTGGTCCTGGTGGTTGCTTTAGGACCTCCAGTCAGTGCATGTATTCATGCGGGGTCTATTGTTGGTAGCTGAGGGACAGAGAAGCTGTGGTTACCCCAACCCTGGAAGTGTCCAAGGCCAGGTTGGACAGGACTCAGAGCAACCTGGGATAGTGGAAGGTGTCCCTGCCCATGGCAGGGGGTGGGACAAGATGAACTTTAAAGTCCCTTCCAACCCAAACCAGACTGCGATTCACAGAGATGTAGACACTCCTCTTCAACATCACTCCTGGTATATCTGACTGTAATCTCTTGTGAGCCAAGGGGACAAAAAGCACTGCTTGAATAACCAGTGTCCAAATCTTTCCAGCTAAGCCAAAGAGTTACAAAACAAGACAGACAAGGTGATGAGCTACAGAACAAGATACTTAATTTCAGTAGATTATCCCATTCAGCACATCCACAAAGCCTGGCTCCAGCCAGGCTCCAGCAGGGCCGGTCTCCAGCCAGGTCCCAGCTGGTGCTCCTGGCGCAGGTACAAGCATCAGGTTTATGTTGTCTCTTGCTCGCACTACTGTTGCTTCTGGCTTTGTGCAGGAGCGCAGCAGGAGCCCCAGCGTGACCAGGAGGGGATGGGACAAGGACTGTGCACCTTTGAAGGCACTGAGGAGCACGGCTGTAAGTTGACTTGGTTAATTCAAGTTGGCTTGAATAACAAGGAAAGTCCCTTGGTACAGAATATCAATAAATGACTCCTCACTGGACAAAAACTGCCAACCCCCTGCTGCGACCTGGAGCAGCTTCAGGGCTGGGCTGCACATCAGCGTGGAGGGAAGGGCAGGATGCTCTCCTGCAGCAAGCGCTTCCCTCCTCAGTGTTCTCTAGCCAGGAGCTCACATCCTCTCTGCCTGCACCAACCTGCCTTCCAAGCCCGCAGACAACTTGTGCTGCCAGGGCTCACCTCTCCTAACCATTCCTCACCTCCACTCTCCCAATTGTGTTCCCTGTAGGCAGGCAGGTGCTGGAGCAGGAAAGTCTGGGCAGTGCTGGACCAAATTTTCTAGATTAATATTATATTGCTTTTTTTGTTGAATGTGAATTCGGGCAATCAAGACTTGTCCTGAATTTAGATCAAATTACGGAAACAGTTTCTTCTGGCGAAAAGGAAAAGCCTGGAAAAGTTCCATCATGAAAATGAAATAATTCCTGTGGATGTTCCTGCCCGGCTGGTGAAGAGGAGCTGGGCACTCCATGCAGGCGCTGAGGAAAAGCCCAGTTTTGAAGCTGCAGATGCAGTTGTCCCTCCCCAGTTCACTTCCAGCCTCTTGTGTCCCCTCTCCTGTGACACATGTCCTGGCCCCCGTGGCATCCTGCAGGGACTGGCTCCATGGGCAGAGGCTGCTCCAGAGTCACTTCCCCTGCTTTCTGGAATACGGGGAGCAGAGGAAGCCCTGCCTACTAAGGAACCCTTCAGGAACTGGTCAGGTGCTGGGGCTTGTCCCCTCCTCTGGCCATCCTGCAGGCAGGTGCTGCCCTCTCTGCCTGCCACTGTCTGATCCCAAATCAGACCTTCATTTCAGAGAGCTGTGAGGGTGATGACACAAGGCTTTTGGTTTCTTTATCAGTGTTTGTCGGAGAGGTCACTGTTTCTCCTGGGGGAGCCTATAGCCCATGTAGGGCCCAGATGGGGTGGCACTGACAGAAGGGATTTCTCTCTCGGGTGGGAGGGCACTGCAGGGCCCATCCTCACGCTGCAGTAGACATTTTACAGCTCTCCCCAGCTCAGGGTTGTTCCCTCCCTCTGCTCCTTCTTTGCTGATGCCCCTGAAATGTTCATCAGGACAAAGGCCACGTCAAAGTGTCAGCTGCACCATGAGCGTTTCTCTCACTCCCTTTGTGGTCCCTTCTGGGGCTGATAAAAGACCCACAAGCTTCTGGAAGCAAATCATCATCTTTTGCACGGGGTGAGGGGGAGTGAGACGCCCCAGGGCAGAGCAGCAGCTCCGTGCACCCACCGAGGGCTGGAGCCGGGCTCAGCTCCGCCGCTCCTGCATTTGAACTCCTTTGTCACTAACTTTCTGGCTGGAGGGAATGACTGACAGAGACTGATGGTGTCTCTGCCTGTGTGTAATCTTAGAGCCGCCTGGATTTGGGAAATCTCTTTCATTGCTTTAAAAAAAATAAGCAAGTGACTAGACTGAAGGGTCCCGATTAACCAGGAGAATCTGGGCTAAAATGCAAAGCCTTCTCAGGTTCTGGCCCCTGCCAGTCGTGCCGTGTGTCCCGGGGGAGGGTGGCAGAGCCCAGCCCAGGCTGCAGCACGGGAGGCACAGCCTGACCACGCCACTGCCATGTCAACAGTCCTGAATGCGGAGCTGGAGCTCTGCTCCAAGCCGCCTGGGTCTGGAGAGGTCCTTGGGTGAGGAGCACTTCGTAGGCACTGGGATGTGCTGCTGGTCCTGCAAGCCCTCCCCTGCCTGCCCCGGCCGTGCTCTGGGATGCTCGTTCCCTCCTCTCCACAACAGCTGCTTTTCTCACAGGCATCGTTCCTCGGGCTCTGAAGGGAGAGCTGCAACCGGTCAGAGATGACGTTATTACGTTGAATTGTTATTCACAGACAGGCTTTTTCGAACAGGAATTCGGGGAGGATTTGGCACCCACCCCCTGGCTCTGCCAGCTCCCTTCCCGCCAGGTCCCTGAGTCACCCGGCCCGTGTTTATCTTCCTACATCTCCACAGCATCTCAGGGACAAGTAAAGCTGGAACTGAATCAAGAGAAAACAAATCGACTGGCAGAACACAGCTGAGAGGAGGCTGCATGGGTGCAATATAAACTCCCCCAGGGGTTTGACCAAAGCCTGTGGAAAGCTGGAAAGCTGCCGTTCCCACAGATTTTGAGGCAGGTAGCAGGGCTTCCGGCCCGCACACAGGAAAGCCAGGATGCTGCTCTGTGCCTTAGGTTAGAAAGACTTTTGTCAAACATATAACCTTATCTCCTGTGGCTGAAATAAATTGAATTTTCAGACTGGAGGAAGAAATGCCTGTCAGAGCATCTGCAGCAGCAAGATTCCCAGCTGTCCGGTGACAAGGCTGTGGGAGAAAACAGGAGGCAGGGGGCAGTTGGATGCTGGTTGAGAGGTGCAACCTCCAGCACTGGGCTGCAGAGGATGCTCCAGGCAGGTACCAGGTTCCCCCTTAGACTGCGTGTGCGTGAGGTGTTACAAGGTGAAGAGAAATCTCTTCCATGAGGAGAATCTCCCGAACAGCAGCAGCCCTGCTCTGCCCCTCCTGGCTTTGGGACGGGCTTTGTTGAGGCTCAGTGCTAATCACTCACAGGGTTACAGCCAACATCCCTGGGATTTAAACATAAAAGGAACCTTTCCCTCCTGCAGCCGGCATGGAGACGACTGCTGGGATTGTGGGGCGGGAGGAACAGACCAGAGGGAGATGTGGCTGGATCTCAGGAAAAGGTTCTTCCCCCAGAGGGTGGTTGGGCACTGAATAGGATCCCCAGGGCAGTGGGCACAGCCCCAAGGCTGCCAGAGCTCCAGGAGGGTTTGGACAATGTTCTAAGGGCCAGGGTGGGATTGTTGGGGTGTCTGTGCAGGGCCAGGAGTTGGACTGTGTGATCTTTGTGGGTCCCTTCCAACTCAGGAGATTCTGTGATTCTATGAAAAGTGAACCCCTCAGGGACAGCACGAGGCCTCATACTGACATAGGATCCCGTTTTCCATCCTGTGTCAGCTCATGCCTCCTGCTGTTTTCCATTAGCTTCTCCTGGGCAGAGACCCATGTCACTGCAGTGAGAAGTGTCCCTCCTGGAGCTACATGAAACAGCAGGAAACAAATCCAGGGAAGCCAGACCTGCCCCTTGCCCCTTGTCCAGGAGAAGCACTAGGATTTAGCAGCACACACACTCCTAGGATTGCTCTGACCTCCACAGACCTTGGCTTAGTTGGTGCTGGGCCCAGCTCCTCCAAGACACTGAGGTTCCCTGACTCCTGGTTATTTAAGCTGTTGAACCCTCCTGGCCCTGCCCTCCTTTGATGCTTTGGTGTTGGGGGGGAGCAGTGCTAGAAGGAGGACATGTCTCTTCTTGGGAGAATCTCTGGGATGTAGCCTTCCAAAGCTAGTGAGCAAGTTGGAGTGGCTCTCTAAGAAGCCTCAGCAAAGCCTGTGCTTGTGTGAGCTTGGAGCAAGGTGCTCTGAGACCCCACAGTGTCCTTGAGTGAGGGGCAAGAGCCACCCACTGTGTCAGCTGGCAAGGGAGTGCAGCAAGGCTGTGGGAGCACGTCTCTGCCTCTTGAGGCCACCCACCAGGGCAACACTTGAAGAAGGAAAAATCATAGATAAAATATCCTTAAAGGTTAGGAAATCTTGAAGACAAAAAAAAAGAGGATGGAAAAAATTCACCCATGAACCTTTGCCTTCGGTGCCACTCCCAAGACACAGCCCCTTTGCCAAGGGGATGGGGTGTGTTGGGGTGCCAGGCTGGGGAGCAGATGCAAATGCAGCTTGGCAGGTCACCCAGGTGCCTTGGAACCTCAGCATGGACGTGTCCCAGGGTAGCAGTGCATTAGATGGTGCAGGAGGAACAGAGCTGAGTGCAGGTGAACCTTTGGAGTACTCCCTGTGCACCCTGGATGGGGTTGTCAACCAGCACTGAACCCTGTCCTGGCTGATCTGGGACTCCCTGAGGTCCCTCCATCACATGTCAGCTACAGCCACACCTTTGTGTCCCTGTAAGCATCATCACTGTGGTGCTCCTTTGACCTCGAGCCCACTGTGATGGACACGGGCCTGCACCCGGCTGAGAGCCCGGAGCACGTTGGTTTGGGGAAGGGACTCGAGGGCAGGCTGGGACCAACCTTCCAGGGTCCTGCAGGAAGGAGAGCTTCAGCCAGCACTCAGGGCAGCAGAAAGAGAGTGCTGTGTCTTCCAGCAGCATTTGCTGGGGAATGGCTGTTTGGACGGGGAGTGGGCTGGGGGTGGGCTGTAGCTGGATTTTTGGTCTAGCTGCAGTTGGAGGAGATTCCTCGTAGCCATGGTGGATGTATTGTGCATGGCTGTGGCTTGTCAGTGGACATGGCAGTGCTGGGTTAATGGTGGAACTAGATGATCTTAGAGGTCTTTTCCAACCTTAATGATTCTGTGATTCTGTGTCCCGTTCATCTGCATGGCAAGAGTTGCCATCACTGGCCACCAGGTCTTCCTGTGTTCCAGGGTGGCACAGGGCTTGTCAGAGCAGAAAGGAAAGGGTGGCAAACTTTTCAAAGCCTCGTGTCACCAAGTTGGCCTGGGACTGGTCATTTGGGTTTGACTGACACATTCTCCCTGGAGAGTGTCTCAGGAGTCCCTGAGCCAAAGCTGGTCCCGGGCATGGCCAGCCTTAATGGCAGGTCGTGTCCCCAAGGCAGGCTCCAGCCCTTCTATTCGGGACATTTTCATAAAATAGCTGCCCTGAGCAGTTCTCTCTGCCTTGGACTGGTGTTGACAGCAACTGCCACGTACAATATGACGTGGCAGCATTGCTCTGTGTCAACACATGTGGTGACAGATGTATGCCAAGTGGGCAGAAATCTCAGAGCTCTGTGTTGTTGTTTTTTAATGTTGGCAGATGTCCAGGGATCCTTCCTGGTCTCTGCACTGAGTAGTGTTCCTCCATGTCCCCTGGAAGAGGAGAGCTCACCCTGGGGAATTTTAATGGGCTCCATCCTGATATCCCAGCTTTTGCCGAAGCCCCCGGGCTGTGCTGTGGGTGCTTCGGGCTGGAGCTGGGTCAGGAAGATCAAATTGCTTCACCAGGGACTTTCCTTCTTCTGGAGGGTGAGATCTTCCCATGAGTGCTGGACCACAACCACCTGATGCATGTGAATGTTTACAGTGGCAATGACAACCAAACTGCTGAAGGCTGCAGTGAAACAACCCTCCTCCTTCCCTCCTGCAGGGCCACATAGAGGACACCAGTCCGGTGTCCATCAGGTGGCAAATGTTGTAAGCACCATGAAGGGGTTGAGACCGACCAAACCTTTAGCTCGGAGCAGCCTCCTCCACCACCTTGGGCATCACCTCTCTTGGTTGTCCAGGCTACAGACCATGGTAAACTGGACGTAATCAACTCCAGGCTGTAAGGGAGGAGGGAGGAAACCCCCACCCCGGACTTCTTCCCATGCCATGGCAATAGGGTGGGGTTTTTGGGAAGCACTGAGGACATCTGGCACTACTATAAAATGTGCCAGAAAATGGGCAGACTGTTAACTGGAACTGGTAGGGTAATTTTGGGGCTCTCAGGGACAATGAGGGGGGTTGGAGTGAGTGCCATAAGGAAGACCCAGGTGCTGCAGTGCAGTGGGCATTCACTGTGCAAGTGTTGAAGGACAAACTCAAGGCAGTTGAAGGGGAATGTAAGGTACAGCTGTACAGAAACCAGGCTGATACCAGGCCTGGTGTATGGCAGGAAATAAGTTTGGACCACAAATCATGGAATGATAGATTTCTTTAGGTTGGAAACCCCCCCTAAGATTATTGACCATTAACCCAGCCCTGCGAAGACCGCCACTAACACATGTTCCCAAGTGCCACATCCACATGTTTTATGAACACTTCCAGAGATGGTGACTCCAGCACTGCTCTGGAAAGGGGTGAGGCAGCAAGGGATGGGGCACAACACCGTGGTGCCAAGAGGGAGAAAGTCACAGGGAGCTCGAAAAATAGAGAAATACGTCATGATAAGGACAAAAAAAGATGCCAGAAAGCTCAGAATAGCAAAACCACCCGACTTGATACAGAGAAAATGTATTTCTGAGCACAAGTAATCCCTTCCTTGGAGCTTCAGGGTGGGAGTTTTTTTCCCATCAGCTCTTTTGAACATCTGAACTCAGCACAGGGCAAGTGCTGGGGTGGTGCTGATCTCCCAGTGGAGTTCTACTGGGACACTCTTAGCTCAGCTTCTCAGAGGACACCTCCCTGGACACTCAGATGCTCCTTCCTGCTCCCCTGGGGAAGGGCAGCACTGGGCAACCAAGGGGGGTTTGTTGGGGCCGGTGGCCCAAGGCTGTGAAGGAGGAAAAGGGGTTGAACAGGGCAGGTGCAAGACCTGCATAGATTTTAACAGAAGGTGGTTGGGGCCACCTTTCTTGCCATCCGATGTCTCTTCCCATCCCAATCCTGATCCTCTCCTAATGGGATGGGAAGAGAAACATGTGGGTTGGTAACTTCATTAATACCGGAACTATCGAACTACTCACAGAAATTAAGCCTCAGTAGCTCTATGCTGAAAATGAGGGACACTGTGTGTGTCTGTGTGTTCACATCCCGTTCATTCGACCCTTATGGTGACATTTTTGTCCCGGGAGAATTTGTACAACTGAAGACACACTGCACAGAGGTGTGTGCTGAGTCACAGAATCGTTTAGGTTGGAAAAAACCTCTAAGATCATGGAGTCCAACCATTAACCTAACGGTGTCAAGGCCTCCACTAAACCATGTCCCTGAGCACCATATCTACATGCCTTTTAAATATCTCCAGGGATGATGACTCAATCACTTCCCCAGGCAGCCTGTTCCAATGCTTGAAAACCCTTTCAGTAAAGAATTTCTTCCTAATATCCAACCTAAACTCCCCTGGTCCAACTTGAGGACATTTCCTCTCACCCTATCACTTGTCACTTGGAAAAAGAGACTGACACTCACCTCACCACAGCCTGCTTCAGGCAGGTGTGGGGAGCGAGGAGGTCTCTCCTCCGCCTCCTTTTCTCCAGGCTGAAAAGTCCCAGCTCCCCCAGCCACTCCTCACGAGACTCCTGCTCTAGACTCTTCACCAGCTTCATTGCTTGTCTTTGGAAACACTTCAGCACCTCCACGTCAGCACTGCCAGCACTCGCAGCCGTGTGGCCTTTGCTGTCCCCTCACCTTCACCAGGATTTGGGGCCAGCCAGCTGCCCTCAGCCTCTGAGTCTCCACTTCTCGCAGCAGATGGCAGGAGCTGGCCTGGGAGCTCTGTGGGAGCTCTGCCAACCACTTGCCTTGGCATACTTTGGGAACCGCTCCTCTGGACACACTAACAAGAGCAGGGTAATGCATTTCTCCTGGAAAATAAACATATCTCCAATGAAAACCTGGTGCACATTGGGTTTTTTTGGTTCTTTAAGTGAAAATTAGGGCATTTGTCTTGTCAGACCCAAGCCTTTCCTCATATTTGCCAGGAGAGGAGAGGAGAGGAGAGGAGAGGAGAGGAGAG